>JALAZF010000590.1:2400000-3000000 GCA_022829125.1 Lathyrus tuberosus | reverse complement strand
ATCATCATCCATACTCAGCCACGCCGGCGACAATCTCCAGTGCACCAGACTCTTTAACAAGCCTCATCTATTCCATTTCAAAATCAACGCCGGCAAACCAAACCTCCTCCACTCTTCAAAGTTATCAAACACGGCTCGCGGAAAACGCTCTACAACCGTACGTTCAACAATCGTAAATTACAAGGAACAAAAATTATCATAGATCTAGGGCAACTACCAAAATGGAGACTAAAAAAATCACATCGAAAATTGAGATTTGGATCGAGATTTACATACCTACCAGAGATAGTCTGGGGCTTCTTCGAATCGGCAAGCGAGTTGGTGTGAACCGAGGTATGTGCGTTTCTTCAACACTTTACTTCTGCTTCATCTCTATTCTCCAATTGTTCTCCGATGCGATCGTGAACCTGCCGCGATTTGGTCTCTGATTATAATGTTGTGGATTACGGGATTTGGACGTTCTAAAGTTGCTATGTGGTTGTGAATTTGCAGGAGTGAATCGAGTAGAGGTAATTTGTGGTAGCAAAAATTGAAGAACGAAGATGATGACCTCGAAAGTGAAGTCTGCAGCAAATGAAAAATGGAAAAGATGCTGCAACAAATGAAAAAATGGAAAGGTTGCTGCTGGTTTCTGCAGAGCTATTAAAGGTGGCTCATGAGGTGTTTGCAGCGGAAGAATAGAGATGATGCCCCTTTAGAAATACGTTGCAGCTCCATTTATACTAAAATTGGGAGGGGTAGAATAGGCTTTTGAATTGAAATTCTGTGACGAGAATTGTGTGATTTTGTTAGAACACATTGGTTAGAAATCGTGTGAAAATGCGTCACGAGCTTGGTACGTGTTTGGAAAATGGTTTTGTACAATTTGAAATTCTGCCTTGTATTGGTATTTTTCCTGCTTTTATGGTTTGCTGTTGAAAAAGTTGGCGTGGCCCATGTTGTTGGGGCTGTAGCTGGCTTATGGTACGTGGTGATTTGTTCGTACGGTTTTGTTTTGTTGGGTGGCTTAGTGGAAGCTTAAACAAAGGTTTGTTTTGTGGTTCTACTCTTGTATTGCAGTGGCTTGTGGAGTAAGAAAAGGATTAAAAATATGGTTTTGGATAATGGAAATGGATTAAAAAAAAGGTTTTTGAAAATAGATATAGGAAATGAAATTTAAATATGAGCTTGGATATGGACAAATGAGAAAAATTAATTTCATGAACAATGGATATTAAATTAAATGGATAATGGATAAAATTGGTTTAGATATGGATATGATGGATTAGATATAAGTTTAGAAAAATGGATAAGAATGTATAATGGTTTTGAAATTGGAATTTGAATGTGAATAGAAAAAGGTGTATTAAGAAAGAATGGATCTTGAAAGTGAAAAACAAAATGATAAAAAGAAGAAAAAAAATGGATTTGGTTTAGAAAAAGAAATGGTTTAAGAAATGGAAATGAACTTATTTTTATGAAATGAATCGGCTATCATAAACCCATACACAACCATGAACCAACTTGCCTTATTTCCCACAATCTCTGATAAAATGAACACAGTTACCACTAAACAATTTGCAACTGAAGCAACAGCCATCTGTAACCATTATCCTCTGAATCTTTGATCAAATGAATCCTCCCATGAACCCTTGTTTGACAACCTAATGAACTCTACAACTCAACCTTGAAACAAACCCTAATTCACCTTTATGTACGCTGATAAATCCTGAAGAAGATGGCTTGAACTGAGAAGAAATTAAACCCTGATTCACACCAATGAAACCCTGACCCAACACTCTTAGTGCCTCCTCTGAATAAGAGAAACCCTGGAGCTTGATGAACCTCTGAATGAGAGAACCTTCATGATAATAAGAAAAGCACCAATAACAAGAAAACCCTTTGATCCCACGTCTTAGGAGACAATGCAAATGAATTATTATGATATATGACCTAAATGAAATGTAAATGAAAGAGAACATTAAGCCAGAAAAAAGGTAGGACAAATTTTGGGGTGTTACAGCTGCCCCTATTCAATCGACTTGAACCTGAAGGGATGATAGCAACTGCTTTCAGACATTCAAGGTAGAATGTGATTGAATAAAAAAAGAACCCAGAAATTTGCAACCTATGGGGATCAAAGGTAAGTGTTTGCCAACCGAAAGTGGACTTAGACACAGTAGATACCAACTAATAGTTGGGATAAAAGAAGGGTACCAACCAATAGTTGAGATAACCAAAAGAAACATACCAACCAATAATTGGGGATAAAAGAAGGATACCAACCAATAGTTGGGATAAAAGAAGGCTACCAACCAATAGTTGGGATAACCAAGAAGAGCTACCAACCAATAGTTGGGATAAAAGAAGGGTACCAACCAATAGTTGGGATAACGAGGACGGCCGAAGGCGAAATCGAAAAGATGGACTTTCAAACCCGAAATAAGTAGAATCAACAGATCTACAAAGATGAATCCGCTGGGGAAGAGAGAAATCTAAACAGACAACTCTGTAGGGGAGACAGCCAAACATCTTCAAGGAATTGATGAAGATAACACATTGTCATAGGGATGACAGAAAGAAAATTCCAGTGTAGGAATACATCGTCATGGGGATGACGGAAAGAAAATCTGAAAAGATAACACATTGTCATAGGGACGATAGAAAGAAAATTCCACCGTAGGAACATATTGTCAAGGAGATAACACATTGTCATAGGGATAATAGAAAGAAAATTCCACCGTAGGAATACATCGTCATGGGGATGACGGAAAGAAACTGAAAACATCCGAAGGTACGAAACCTGAGCTCGGAACACATCGTCAAAGGGTTGACGGGAAGGAACTGAAAACATCCAAAGGTACGAAACCTGAGCTCGGAACACATCGTCAAAGGGTTGACGGAAAGAAAACTGAACACATCCGAAGGTACGAAACCTGAGCTCGGAACACATCGTCAAAGGGTGGCCGGAAAGGAACTGAAAACATCCGAAGGTACGAAACCTAAGCTCGGAACACATCGTCAAAGGGTTGACGGAAAGAAAACTGAACGCATCCTAAGGTACGAAACCTGAGCTCGGAACACATCGTCAACGGGTTGACGGGAAGGAACTAAAAACATCCGAAGGTACGAAAACTGAGCTCGGAACACATCGTCAAAGGGTTGACGGGAAGAAACTGAAAACATCCGAAGGTACGAAACCTGAGATCGGAACACATCGTCAAAGGGTTGACGGGAAGGAACTGAAAACATCTGAAGGTACAAAACCTGAACTCGAAATACATCGTCAAAGGGTTGACGGGAAGAAACTGAAAACATCTGAAGGTACGAAACCTGAGCTCGGAACACATCGTCAAAGGGTTGACGAAAAGAAACTGTCTGCTGAGGAATGGCTTGGCATTCTCTTTTAGGATATGTCACTGTTCTGACTGAAAATTGATTTGGGCTTCTGTACGAGGTACCAAATCTGGCTTATGCTTCACATGCATATGTTTGAATTTTCTTTCTATGGCGTAATGCTCCATACGAAATAGAAATGCTACGCGTTTGAGGATGCAATGCAAATATGTTTACTATATGCAACAGGACCCCTCCAGCAAAATAAATGTTGAAGAGACGAGGCCAACTCCGCTGGGGATGGTGAACTGAACTATCTCCGAGGTTACGAACCCTGCCGAGGAAGTCACACTGACCGGCCTTCCTGATATAACCACTGCTGAAGATGAAACCCGAAGAGAACTCCCACTCCGTTGGGGATTACGAATAAACCTTGAAGATGGACCCCAAAGATCTGTTATGGAAGAGGTGTCAATAACCATTGGACTTTGAATCTGGTGGGGATATCAACCTCTGTTGATCAAGCCATTGAGATGACTATCACCTGCTTGGGGAATGAAGTCAATAACAGCGAACCTGCTGGAGAATATCATTGAACTTAGCCTGTAGTTGGGGAAACACCCTTAACCTGCTGGGGAATACCAGCCATCACCAACAACTCTGCTCGGGGAATGACGTTTAATGATATCCACTCTGCTAGGGGACAACATTGAGCTTACTCCTCTGCTGGAGACTTACTTTCTACCCTTACTCTGTTGGGGAGAGAAACTCTACTGGGGATGTCACGTGTCGACCATCAACATGAACCTTGCAGATGTGATATGACCAAAAGATGCCCTGATACAGCATAGCCCATAAAGGAACCTGTCTTCGAGAGGTCTCATGAAGATCTTATATATCTTGCCCCATGATCTTGATTAACCATTCTCCTGAGAAAAACCCTTTTGGTTTTGGGGTGACCTGCCCCAGCCTTGAAGTGATTTTGCCCTTGACTGGATGATCTGTGAAGGAGTACCTCTAACTGACTGACCTTCGAGAGATTTGTCGAATCTCGACCTGATTGCCCCAGATTGGCTGAATCTTGGAATGAATTTCCCATCTGATATGACTATTTGATGGCTTGCCCCTGCTCAACGAAGTACTTAGGCGCTCTGCATTTATATTGATCAATCTTTTCATTGTAGAAACTTCCCTGATCAAGCACTTACTCGCAAGTAAAACAATTCATTTTGAAAATGACAATTTTAATGCAATGCATATGACAGTTTTGAAATCCAAGTCTATTCACTGGAAAAAAAGTTGTGACATATAGTGAATGAATCACTAATCAAAGTGTCGTTGATACCAACATGAATGGTAAGAAGATCCTTTTAGGAGTCAGGTTCGACGCGATCTTTACCGAAGTATGCTTTCGAAACAACCATGCTTCAATTAGGTCTTTTAAAGGTTGTAACGTGGCTTGGTTCACGGTTTGAGAAAGAAAGGATATAAGGCTCAAAGTTTTTTTTTAACCCACCCATTCTCCTTGATGTTCTCCAATCCTACGTTCAGCTAACTCGGCATAAGCGCTCACCTTTCAACAAGGTTAATGAATAGTATGAGGATAGAAAGAACCCACACAGTTTTCGGAGTGACAGGCACCCCTTTTGCCTTTGGTGTCTGTAAACACACGACTTGTTCTTTATTTGAGGATTTTTATTTTTCCATTTTTTCGCTTTTTATTCTTTTGCTTTTCCCTGATTTTTCCTGGACTAACTCTTTTGAATTTTTCGATTTCGAAGTCCAGAGGGATGCCCTAACTTTTGCCTAAGCCATTTGTTTTCAAGTTTTGACTTAGCGAGCTTTCTTTTTCTTTTGATTCTTTTTCTCTTTTTTTTGAACAAATCGTGTGACACTGGCTTGTCTGACTTGTTTGAAAGGGATGTGACTGCCTCACTCTTCGGTTGGTGAGGGATAACCATAGATTTGATCCTCGAATTGAACGCTCGGTCAAATTAATTGACACCTACCCTGCCCCAGGTTAAGATTGAGGGTTTTTTCGTTTTCAGAAAGAAACTCCTACTTATAGGCTCAAAGGGGTTGACAAGGGATTATCTTCCTTATATCTCCGGTGTTTAGGGATTTGAAATAATGCCTATACATCATCAGCAAGGTTTTGTCCCAAAAGCATACCATCAGAAGTTCTGCGTCTTTGAATTTCATCATCCTCCCTCAGATCCTGCTTAAACAAGGGTTAGATATCAATAAAGAAAATATGAGTGAACACGGATGGATTTAATCAAAACATGGATATTCATTTCATTATCATTATCAACTGAAAATAGACGAGTTTTACAAATGAGTTTGCACTTTAACAGAAAAGAAACTACAAATGCAAAGAAATGACATGATCTAAAAGATTGCCAGCTTCGGGGAACTGGGCTTTCCAAGCTTGACTTGCTGCTGAACTAGCCATCTTCAGAATTGCTCATCGAAGTCAGTCTGATATAAACTTGCACCACTGCTCTCGGTGTCTTCTTCCATAACCTGAACTGATGAACCCACATGACTAGATGAAGGAGAGTAGCGGATCTGAATACCCTGAGGCGTGAATGAGAACATGTTGGAGTCAAGCAGTGTCTGAATCTTACTCTTGAGCACCTTAGAATCTTCAGTTGAATGCCCCTGTGCCCCAGCATGATAGTCACAATGGGCGTTGACATCAAAATCTGGTGGATAAGGAAAAGGTACCGGCTTTACCCCCTTTGGAACTATAAGTCCACCTCTGATTAAATATGGCAACATCTGACTGAACGACATTGGCAACTGAGTGAAATGCCTCTCTGGCTTCCTAGGTCTTTGTCGGGCGTGCTGACGCGGCTGACGGCGGTACGACCGTTGATTCTAAGATCCAGAAGATTGTTGACTCTGAACAATTGATGCATCTGAATATTGAGGATGAGATGGTGGATGTTCCCAGATGGAATTACTTTCTTCCTCCCATTCTTCTTGAGCACTAACGACTGGTCCACTTTCATTAGCTAGGAACTTCGAGGCGCTTTGGATTTTTCCACACTTGATACCAAACTCAACGTGTTCTCCAAGTATTACCAAGTTAGAGAATTTTAATACAGTAATCAACTTATCAAAGTATGTTCCTTGCAAAGTATCCTTGAACATATTAACCAATTCTCTTACCAAAAGTGGTGGTTGAACGCGAGCAGCTAACTCTCTCCATCTCTGAGCATACTCTCTGAATGATTCGTCATCCGCTTTAGATAAACCTTGCAACTGCAGGCGGCTAGGAGCCATGTCAAGATTATAACTGTACTTCTTTACAAAGGCATTGGCTAGATCTGACCATGATCGGATGCTACCACTTTCCAACTGCATATACCAACTCAATGATGCCCCACTCAGACTGTCTTGGAAACAGTGAATCTAAAGCTTGTCATTATAAACATGTGATGTCATTCTTCGGCTAAACATCACCAAATGTAGCTTCGGACAGCTATCCCCTTTGTATTTCTCAAAATTCGGCATCTCAAATTTCGGAGGCATCACAAGACCAGGCACTAAACACATGCCCGAAGCATCCAAATCAAGGGTATCACGCTTCATTAAGGCATCAAGCTTCTCTTCCAACACACGACATCTTTCATCAAACGCAACGGCCCTTGGATCCTTAGGTTTAATCTTTAGAATGACCCCTTGGAAATCTGGCACAGAGAAGGCAAAGCTTTGATAGTCTGTGGCATCCAGAGAAGAAGAATGCCCATCTCGGACGATGGCACGCTCGTGTATAGCTTGATTCTCAACAGGGATTCACACATGCTGAGCTTGAGCAACATTGTTCACTGGAGGTGGAATGACATTCCCAGTAACTGAAGTCCTCTGAACATTGGCCTCTCCCCTATTCATGGCTGTCATAGCTTCCACAAGTTGATCCAACTGACTCTTCATCAATTCAACATCGGCCCTAGTTACAAACTGATTATGTTCCCCTGAATTCATGATGATCTCCCCAAAAGATGATTCAAGTCCGATGAGAAAGTCTAGAAATCAACTGCGGTTCAGACAAAGGATGGATGAGCTCTCTGATCAGGCCGGAGACAGATATGCAAAAATGATGCAAGATGCAAATGCAATGCAATATGAATGCAGCAGACATGGGATCAAAGCCTCCACATATTCTGAATAACTGATGTGCTGCTGACTGAATAAGTCCACAAGTCTGTTCTGAAGAAAACCAGAATACCAGTCTAATAAGTGCACACTGATAGGAAAACCAGAATACCGGTATGTTGAAGGTTTCGGTTACCTGTAGACCTGCAAACACCCATCCCTTCTCACATGTGGGTTCTAGAAAGGCGAGGATCCTCAATATCACAGGTTCTCAGGTCGAGAAATGATGATACGTTCACCATTTCCGGTTTGGCATCATCATCAATCGAGGAGGCCTCAACTGATTCCCCTAAAAAATAAGGTCATCCTATGCAAGTCCCTCAGCATTAGGTCCTCGGATCGACAAGTGTAATGGGTTTGCCATTTCTGGTCTGCCATTATCACAGATCGGGAGGAGAGGCGCAACTGAGGTATCGGAGAAACGGTCACCAGAGTCGACAGCTCTCTAGATCAACACCCTGAAATGCGCAAGACACGCACGTCAGAATGCGTCCCAAGATAGCCTCGTCTGGATGTGAATTTCGTGAACACCAAACGCACCAAGACTGTGCGTAGGTCCCACTACTTTCCACTCTAGTCCTAAGTGTATGCTCAAGCCTGTGTATTGGGCTTATCTCTCAAAGAATCCCAACCTGCCAAACAGAAAACCAGCACAGCACAATACAGTCCAGCATAATATTGAAATGCAATGCAATAAATGCAGTAAAAAAAGTAAAATAGTAATACAGTAATATACAACAAAATAAGGCACAATAATAAACACCCAATGAAATAAACAAACAAGCGCTAGGATTGACTCGCAAAAGGGGATGGACCAGCAAGAGGTCAACCTGTCCCCAGCAGAGTCGCCAGCTGTCGCTCCCGAGGATTTGCATCCGTGGTACAAACGCGAAAGTGGCGCGGAAAACACAAAGTCGCCAGAAATGTGTATTTATCCCGAGAGAGGGAAAGGAAACACTGCATAAACCTAGAGAGAAAGGGGGAAAGACATGGTCATCGCAACCATAGTCCGGGTTCGGGAGTCGGTTATGCGAGGGGAAGGTGTTAGCACCCCACGCATCCATCGTACTCGATGGGATCCACGCTTGCTGTCTCGATCAAAGGGTGTCGTCGTCTGGAGCTCCACTACTACTGGACCGGAAAAGAAACGGGAACGAAAAAAATGGAGAAACGAAGAAGAAAAGAAAAGACAAAAAGAAGTGACTCGGTAGGACGTCCTCGGAGTCCTAGGCCTACGTATTCCCTCGTGCAATGGGAAAGTCAGAGTCGACGTAGCTTGGACACGAACTAGGGGGGAGGTTGCTCACCAAGACATCGCCGTCTTGTGCCAACGTATCCTCAATCGGACGAGAAAGAGGAAATCAGAGCAGTCATAGTTCGACCTACGGGTCGAAAGGGTCTCGATCGCGCTAGGGCGAGAGAAAAGGTTCGGTTAACAGGTTAGTCTCAATGGCAAAGGTGCGAGAGAAGAGGGGAGTTAGTTGTTAGTGTGCTCGCCAAGGATAGGGATCCTCGTGCCTACGTATCTCATCGGAAATGAGAATCAGAGCATCTGTAGTTCACGGCACTACGGAAGAAAGGAAAGGTGGAAGGGTCTCAATCGCATGGGTGCGAGAGAAGGGTGCTCGCCATGGATAGGGATCCTCGTGCCTACGTATCCTCAATCTATCCAGAGAGAGGAAGTCAGAGTGTCCGTAGTTCGTGGAACTACAGGAAAACGGGATCTCGATCACACTGAGGCGAGAGAAAAAGGTAAGACGCACGGACGGTCTAAGGGAACTGAATCCTACAAGTTATCATACAAAGTGGCCCTAAAGTCAGGATAAGAAGGGAGCTAACCTAATGTTATCATGCTTGGATTGAGAGCCTAATGTCTATCCTACTCCGAGCTTAATCAGAAATTAAGTCGGACTATGAGCCTTAAGGGAGCATGTGAATACAAAGTAATCAACAAGTAAACACGAAGCATCGCAATCACAAAGGAAAGTTAAGTGAGAGGCAAGTTAAGTATTTAATCAGGAATTAATCAAAATAAGCATCAAAATCAAGATCAATAATTAATTAAGAATATCCAAATTAAAGATAAAGTACAAATTAATCTACAATGAAAAACAAGATTAAAAGTTCTAAGTGAAATTAAAACATAATTAAAAAGAATTAACCAAAACCAAATTAAAAGTCAATTAAAAATAATAAGAAATAAGATTAATTAATTCTAATTAAACTCTAATTCTAAAAATTATAACTAATATATTTATCCTAAAATAAATAATCAATTAAAAACTAAGATAAGAAATAAAACCAAACAGAGGGGGTGCAGTTCTGGTTCTGGGATTGACCATAATTGGTGTGGGCCGCGAGCTTCAGGCCCAATGATCCTGATCCAAGGCTGGGGGTTGAGGCAAGTGTAATAGGGTGTGCGGAAATGAAAATAGGTGGGCTTTGAGCCCGGTCCAACATTAGACAAGGTCAGAAAAAAGAAAGTGAACCCTAGGAAGCTTCAAAACACACTCATCTCCTTTTCTTCTTCCCAGCACCGTGTCTTTTCTTTTCAAAAACACTCCCTCCGCCGCACTCCTTACTCCGGCCGTTCCTCTCTCGCCATCATCATCCATACTCAGCCACGCCGGCGACAATCTCTAGCGCACCAGACTCTTTAACAAACCTCATCTATTCCATTTCAAAATCAACGTCGGTAAACCAAACTCCTCCACTCTTCAAAGTTATCAAACACGGCTCGCGGAAAACACTCTACAACCGTACGTTCAACAATCGTAAATTACAAGGAACAAAAATTATCATAGATCCAGAGCAACTACCATAATGGAGACTAAAAAAATCACATCGCAAATTGAGATTTGGATTGAGATTTACATACCTAGCAGAGATAGTCCGATGCTTCTTCGAATCGGCAAGCGAGTTGGTGTGAACCGAGGTATGTGCGTTTCTTCAACACTTTACTTCTGCTTCATCTCTATTCTCCAATTGTTCTCCGATGCGATCGCGAACCTGCTGCGATTTGGTATCTGATTATAATGTTGTGGATTACGGGATTTGGACGTTCTAAAGTTGCTATGTGGTTGTGAATTTGCAGGAGTGAATCGAGTAGAGGTAATTTGTGGTAGCAAAAGTTGAATAACGAAGATGATGACCTCAAAAGTGAAGTCTGCAGCAAATGAAAAAATGGAAATGATGACCTTAAGAATGTATAATGGTTTTGAAATTGGAATTTGAATGTGAATAGAAAAAGGTGTATTAAGAAAGAATGGATCTTGAAAGTGAAAAACAAAATGATAAAAAGAAGAAAAAGAATGGATTTGGTTTAGAAAAAGAAATGGTTTAAGAAATGGAAATGAACTGATTTTTATGAAATGAATCGGCTACCATAAACCCATACACAACCATGAACCAACTTGCCTTATTTCCCACAATCTCTGATAAAATGAACACAGTTACCACTGAACAATTTGCAACTGAAGCAATAGCCGTCTGAAACGATTATCCTTTGAATCTTTAATCAAATGAATCCTCCCATGAACCCTTGTTTGACAACCTGATGATCTCTACAACTCAACCTTGAAACAAACCCTAATTCACCTTGATGTACACTGATAAATCCTGAAGAAGATGGCTTGAACTGAGAAGAAATTAAACCCTGATTCACACCAATGAAACCCTGACCCAACACTCTTAATGCCTCCTCTAAATAGGAGAAACCCTGGAGCTTGATGAACCTCTGAATGAGAGAACCTTCATGATAATAAGAAAATCACCAATAACAAGAAAACCCTTTGATCCCACGTCTTAGGAGACAATGCAAATGAATGATTATGAGATATGACCTAAATGAAATGTAAATGAAAGAGAAACATAAGCTAGAAAAAAGGTAGGACAAATTTTGGGGTGTTACACTTCATATGTTTGAAAGGAACTTGAGAATGTCTTTGAGACTCAAGGGTCTTAGACTATCCAAGTCTAGAGTTTTATCTTTTGTACAATGCCCAAGAGGAGGCACGGGCATTAAGGGGTGAGTATCATACCTAAAGTTGTCGGAGTTTTGACGCGGGAAAGACTGCTCTAGCAAAGGATGACTAAGTTCTATCTTATACCTTTAAGAAGTCGTCAGGGTCTTTGTATTAAGCCCAAGAGAAGGCATGAGAACTTCTAAGAAGCCGAAGGGTCCTTGTACAACGCCCAAGAGGAGGCGGGGATGCTTTTAGGAAGCCTGTGGGTCCCCAAACCAATAGAAGTTCAAGAAATGCAATCCACAGAGAAGGGATCATTCCAGGAAAGTTCGAGAATTTGGAAGAAACTCAAGAGATGCCATTCACGGAGAAAAGATTATCTCTTGGGAGTTATAGTTTATTTGACAATTTCTAAGGGTGACAGTCTGAGAAAAGGTTCACCGAGAATACTGCCTTTCTCTTTGTTCCATATTGTTTAACCCTAAGAGAAGGGAAGACTGTATCTGAAATCCTACGGGGGATCTAGTTTTGTTTGTATTTAAGAGTGACCAACAGGCTTTACCTAGTGCTAGACGTAGTTTCCGGGGAAAACTCTAAATAACTATACTAGAATTACACAGTGGATATGTGATAAGTATATAAAAGGATGTGAAAGAAGACTTACAGTGAAGCAGCCCCACAATACAGTTATATATATGAAAGAGGTAAATGAAAGCGAGTAAACACTTATCCGTTGTAGAGCTTCCATGCTGTTTTGTTAGTTGTTCAACAAAGAAAGTTTTGATAACAACATATATTCAAAATCAAAGGAGAAAGTGCTTTGAAAAGATTGTTGGGGCTTACAGCTCGAGGAGAGGCCCAAGTTTTAACGATGATTGTACCGTTGTTTTGTAAACTGTACAGAGGGACTTATACGATATGTGAGGCCCAACAAGTTTTATTTATAAAAGGGGTTGGGTCTTACACTCTATTAGAGGCCCAGAGATTTTGAAAAGAAAAGAAATGGGGCTTACACACGAGGGGAGGCCCAGATGATTTGTTTTTGAACTGGCGATCGCGCCGAGATTTTTCTTTTAACGCAGAGGGACTTATACAATGTCTGAGGCCCAAAAGGCTTTTAGTTAAAAGGTGATTGGGTCTTACGCTCTATTAGAGGCCCAATAAATTATTTTTATACAAGTGGCGGGGCTTACAGCTCAAGGAGAGGCCCAAATGATTTTGGTTAAAAAGGCGACGATCGTACCGAACTTTTTGACGGTATCAGGACTTATACAATACACTGAGGCCCAAATTAATTTGGTTTTAAAAAGGGGGTTGGGTCTTACACTCTATTAGAGGCCCAAAGAGTTTTAAGAAAAAGAATTGGGACTTATAGCTCGAGGAGAAGCCCAGTTGATTTTGTTAAAAAGGTGACGATCGCGTCGTTGTTTTTGAAAATATAGTGGGACTTATACAATGACTGAGGCCCAAAAAATGGTGTATTTACAAAGTGGTTGGGTCTTATACTCTATTAGAGGCCTAGAGAGTTTGAAAAAGTTTGATGAGGGTTGAATTAATCAAAACCCTAATTTGTTTTCAAAATATATTTTAATTGAATAAAAATTCAATTAAAATGATCAAAATTGTTAAACATGTGTGAAAACAAATTGTGATCTTGGATCAATGTTTCAAAAATCATGTTTCTATCCATAAAATGATTGGAAATCAATTAAGTTTGGAAAATCAAGGGAGAAAAAAAACATTTTAAATGTTGAAAAACAAATAAAATATTAATTCTTTATAAAAATATCAAGTATATGAAATAATTAATATTTTTTGGATTTTTTGGTAAAATAAAATATTTTAGCATTTTTTTGAATTATTAAAAAAAGAATCAACTCAAAATCAATAAAACTCAGAGAGAAATTAATTTTTGAATCAATTAAATAAAATCACAAAATTCAAATATTCAAATATTCAAAAAATGGCGCCAAGAACATGCCAAGAACACGCGCCACCCTCTGTTTCTGGAGATTTGCATTTTCTATCCAATCTTACTGAATACTTGATTAAATCATGCAATCTACATATCAATCTACTTGTTTTCACCTCACGATCATGTTTATGGTCTTTAATTTCATTTATTTTAAGCATGAAATAAGAAATCAAAGAGAATCCTCAAGAACCCTAAAATTTGCATGAAGGCTCAGAAATTCCATACACGATTCAAACAAAGCAATTGATAGAGGGTAAACACTCTATGCATGATTATGAACATATGGCTAAATTATTGTGCAGCAAAAAACGCATGGATCATAGAGTTAGAAGAGCTCAGTCTTACCTTTTGCAGCTGGTGATCGTGTTTTGTGTTAGAGGTGTTGCAAGCTGGTTCCAATGATTTGCACAACTTCCTTAGGTGCCAAGTGATGCGTCTGAATGCTTGGAGTGGTTTGAAACAAGCTAGAACTGAAGATGGTACCCCAACTACAAGTCTGCTAAAAGCTTGAGCAGTTGGATGATGATTTTGAGAAATCAGTGTTCCAGACGCTGTTTAAGTGTTTGGATCACTTCTATATGATGTTTATGAGGTGTGTGTGTGTGATTGGTTTGGTTGGAATTGCTTTCAAACTCAAAACCCGATAGTGACTTGCTTTGGAAGGCAATTTTAGAGTGAAGGAAGAGATTTTGAGGAAAGCATCTGTTTGATGGCTTTGGGGTACTCAAACTGAGCACAAATGAGCTCTATTTATAGTAGAGCAAGTTTGTTTGGCAAGCAATAATGATTGGCAACTGCTGCAGAAGTTTAGCAAATGTTGATCAATAGGAATCCAAGTCTCCTCTAGCCATTGACTAGAGGTTAGAGCACAGGCTGATGGTTCCCTAGTTCTTGGATAAGTCATGACTGAATTCAGTTGGAAAGGGCTCAGTCCATGCCACCTTGGTGCATCCATTAAATGCTCCAAACCAAAATTGGAGTCTTGTCCCTCTTTTAGGCATTTCTAGGTTTAGCATGCTACTTTTGGTTCCAAGGACCTTGGAGGCTGATGGATAAGTGTTTGTCCCTCCTTGGTCTCCCCCTGAGGTGTTTAGATGGATAAACTTGTTTGTCATTTGCAAAATTTGCTCAAATCGAGCAAAATGCACAAATCTGCCTTGCCATGACAGTTTGCAGCAAGGCACATTGTCATTATCATATCTCATGGCTTAAGTGGAGTTTCATGGAGTTCTTGGCCATTTTGGAAAGCTCTTATATGATACAACACATGTGTGATCATAGTTTGTCTTGATACTTTTTGGATCCAAGTGAAAAATCCCCCTACTTTTGGAAAAAAAAACAAGACAGATTCTGACTTAGTGAAAATCTCACTAAGTGTTGGAAAAAGTGGCATTTCATGTTTTCAGCCATTTTGATCAAACCATAACTCAAAATCTATGATGAATTGGAATGAGGTGTAGTTGTCACTTTTAAAGTATGCCATGAGAGCTACAAATCTATCTTTGGATAAGCCCAAATGGTTGCTTGGATCTCTAGTTATGATCCTTGGAAGATGGTACCCTAGCCACTTTGTTCCATAACTTAGAAAATTTTTAAGTTTTTATGGTTACCCCTTTTACAAGTTATCCATTTTTATTGATTTTTCTTGATGAATGATGATTCCAATAACACATTAACATCATTTTAGGGTATTGAATCATGTCCCAAGGTTTGGGAGCATGCCTGGGTCAATAACACATTAACATCATTTTAGGGTATTGAACTCCAAACTGTGCGATCCTCTATGAAATCAAGTCCTTGACCTAAATCAAACTTGATGGATTGATTTCATATATGTTATAGGGTGTATTGAATCATGTCCCAAGGTTTGGGAGCATGCCTGGGTCAAAAGTCATAGGCACAATTGACTTTTACCGCAAAACCCTAATTGTGGTTCTGATGAACTTGAAACTTGTTGATCAAGCTTCTTGGATCAATCCATTGTTGCAAATTGATCAATGTAGTTAGAGGCCCTCAAATCCTCTCTTGAGGTCTTGGCTCATGTTTTGTCCCAAAAGTCAACTTAGGGGTGAATTAGGTCAATAAACCCTAATTCTTGATTTTTTTATGAATGCATCCCCTGAGGCAAAATTGACTTGATGACTGGGTTCATGATGTCCCTTGGAGCATCTTAGGTTGTGCTTTGAAGCCTTTGGCTCATGACCAGTGGAAAATTTCCATCTGGAGGCCCCAGTCGACCAAAACCCTAATTTGGTGACACTAGCAATCTTGAGACTTAATCTACTTGGAATGTTGCAACCTTATGCTTGATCCCTGATGTGGGAATCCTCTTGATCCATCGTGGATGTTTGAGAGGCTATAAAAGTTGAAGATCATATCATTCCTTGATTGATCCTTTGTCTAAGAGCTCTGAGAGGGCTTGAAACCCTAAATTTGATTGTAGTGGATGCCCACCCATCTTTGGGGAGATTAATGAGGTACAATGGTTCATCCATATTGTGATGATGATTTGCACAATGATGGGGAATCTTAGTGGTCAGAATTTGGGGTATGGCAGATGCCCCTATTTAGTCTTCTTGGACCCGAAGGTGTGAATGGCGAAGGTATTCGGGCATTCGGGGTGCAAGAGGATTAAATTTCGGAATACCCAAAATTTTGATGGTGGTTATGAATGGTAGCTTGCTCATCCATCTTCTTTTGCTAAGCAATGATACTTAGAAAAGGTAAAAAATTCCCCTCGATCGTGGTTTCCTACCGAGGAACTGGTCTTAGTTTCTGAAATAAACTTCCCCTCGATCCTGGTTTCCTACCAAGGAATTGGTCTTAGTTGCTGAAATGAACTTCCCCTCGATCCTGGTTTCCTACCAAGGAACTTGTCTTAGTTGCTGAAATGAACTTCCTCTCGATCCTGGTTTCTTACCAAGGAACTGGTCTTAATTGCTGAAATAAACTTCCCCTCGATCCTGGTTTCCTACCAAGGAACTGGTCTCAGTTTCTGAAATAAACCTCCCCTCGATCCTGGTTTCCTACCAAGGAACTGGTCTCAATTTCTTTTGTCAATAAACTTCTTGACAAGGGACGCTGTTTGTAGCGTTTTTCCTCAAACTTCTCGCCGAATTTTCCTGGGGAGATGCCATTTGATAGAAAAAGATCTGATGTCAGAGTTGTTGGGGAACCCAGCTGTCTGAGTTGTAGAGGTGTAAAAACTTCTCTGTTGGAGATGCCATTCGTTGACTCTTTTGGGGGAAAACGAGTCTCTTGAGAGACTTCTTTCTGCTTGGGGATATTACATCATACTTTTCTCGGGATCTTCTCGGAGAAATGCCATATGATGTGATCCAATTTTGAGGTACTGAGGACCTTTTCGTCAGTGAACTTTTTCGGAGAAAAACGGTTGCATTGCCGAATCTCTGATTAAGAGGCTTTCTCTGGGGATTTTCCTTAATCCAGGAAAGCGAAGACATCATCTTTAATGCCGAAGAGTGACGTTAGCTGAAGGTTCTCTGGCCTTTCAGAGGTTCAAGTTATCAAAGTGGTCAAGGGACCCACTTCAATTCAGCATAAAAGTGGAGGAGCGGTTGGTCAGACGCCACCTTTCCCGACGAGGAAAAACCTAACAACTCGGTTGAAAAGACGTTAATCACTAGGGAACAAGACCGACTAGAGTGATAGTGATGCAATATGAATATGAATGTAAATTAATAATGCATGATGTATGTATGTATATGCTGACAAAACTGATGCGACATACAGATTAATAGATGAACACGACTGGATACTCGGCCACAGCGGGAGATGAAAAATATCGCTGGTTCAGAAAATAGAAATTCTTCCTTGCCTAGGAGGGATAGTCCCTGCGGGGAGCTACGTTGGTTGGACTTAGGAGATGAGAACTCTGCCGAGGGTGTCAGACGAAACCTGGCCTCAGACACAGTTGATCCTTCATTCAGGTGTACTGGCTAAGAAGAAGTACTTTGATTTTGCACTTTGAAGCTCAATTGCTTCTGGAGAAACGATTGATGTTCTTTCGATGTTCAACAGTAAAAAAATATTGCCATCTTTGTTTTAAAAGCAGAAAAAGTTTGACAAGTAAATTCATTTTTATTTTATTTTAAGAATCGTTGATCATGTTAAAATGTCGTTCTATAAAGCTAAAACAAATGAGAATTATAAACAAAAGCACAAGGGCTCAAATTTTATTGATAGGATGGAAATCAGCCAAGCGCGTGATTCCATAGAGTATTTACAAGGTTTAGAAAATGGTAATTTAAGGGAAAAAGGGCTACATTGAAACATGACGACCGTTATCCTTCTACCAACTTTGAATTCTGGACATCTTGAGCTTTCGTCGAAGATGATCTTGACTAGAGTTTTCCGATGGATGTTATGACTTCTGCTGGGGGATTTGGACCTATTGAACATAGTTACTTGCCATGAATCCCTAATTTTTGCCTGGATTGTGCTTTGAGATTTCCAATCCATCGGGATGATTTTGGATTGTGTCTCTAATTTTTTCCTGGACCGCCTTTTCGGGTTTTTAATCATCCGAGACGTCTTTTTTTTTGGCGTAGTATTTCTTGACTACATCAACATTTGTGGGGTAGGCAAACTCCTTTCAATCCATGGTTGCGAGTCTCAAGGCGCCGCCTGAGAAAGCTTTCTTGACCACATAAGGGCCGTCATAATTCGAAGCCCATTTGCCCCGGGAATCAGTGAGAAATGATTGTATCTTCTTGAGCACAAGGTCTCCTTTCCTGAAGATGCGAGGTCAAACCTTTTTGTCAAACGCCTTCTTCATCCTTTGTTGATACACCTGACCATGGCATAGTGCCATTATTCATTTTTCTTCGATCAGATTCAGTTCATCGTGTCGACTTTGACACCATTCAGCTTCTGTTAGCTTAGGTTCCATCAATACCCGGATTGATGGGATCTCTACTTCTATGGGGAGCACTGCCTCCATGCCATATACTAGAGAGAAAGAGGTTGCCCCTGTTGAAGTGCGGATTGATGTACGATAACCGTGAAAAGCAAAGGGTAGCATCTCGTGCCAGTCTTTGTAGGTTACAACCATCTTTTGAACAATCTTCTTGATGTTCTTGTTAGCCGCTTCTACCGCTCCGTTCATCTTGGGTCAGTAGGGAGATGAGTTATGGTGTTCGATCTTGATTTCAGCACACAACTCTTTCATCATCTTATTGTTCAAGTTGGATCCATTATCAGTAATGATCTAGCTTGGATCACCATAACAACAGATGATATTATTTTTGACGAATCAGACCACCACTTGTCGGGTTACATTGGCGTATGATGCTGCTTCGACCCACTTGGTGAAGTAATCAATGGCTACCAGGATGAACCGATGTCCGTTTGAAGCCTTGGGTTCGATCATGCCAATCATGTCGATTCCCCATATGGAAAAAGGCCATGGGGAAGAGAGAACTTTGAGATGCGTCGGCGGTACATGGATTTTGTATGAGTATATCTGACACTTGAGACATCTCCTCATGTACTTGTAGCAATCGAATTCCATGGTCAACCAGTAGTACCCTGCTCTTAGAATTTTTCTCGCCATTGTGTGTCCGTTGACATGAGTGCCAAAGAATCCCTCATGAATTTCTTTTATCAGCATGTTTGCTTCTGGTCTGTCTACGCATCGGAGCAAGACCATGTCAAAGTTCCTCTTATAGAGTGTATCACCGCTCAGGAAGGAACTGTCTGCCAGCCTTTTGAGGATTTTTCAGTCTTTCCTTAGTGCCCCAGGTGGGTACTCTTGTTTCTGAAGGAAGCATTTGATATCGTGATACCAAGGTTTGTCATCTATGACTGCTTCAATCGTGAATATGTAAGTGGGCCGTTCAAGGTGCATTATGTCAATCTTAGGTAAGTCGTTTCGTTGACCTACACTAATCATGGAAGAGAGGGTGGCTAATGCATCAGCCATGTGATTCTCTTCACGAGGGATATGATAAAACTCGACTCTGTTGAAGAAAGGTAACAACCTTCTTGCGTAGTCTTTGTAAGGAATCAGTCCTGATTGGTATGTGTTCCAACCTCCTTTGATTTGATTGATAACCAGGGTTGAATTGCCATATACATCCAAGTTCTTGATCCTTAAGTCGATCGCTTCTTCGAGACCCATGATACAAGCTCCGTATTCGGCCTCGTTGTTTGTACACTTGAATGTCAGTCGGGCTGTGAAAGGAATGTCGGTACCCTGAGGTGTTATAATGATTGCCCCAATTCCATTTCCATAATGATTGACAACTCCTTCAAAGATAATTCCCCATGGGGAACCTGGTTCCGGCCCTTCACTGGGTAGCGGTTCATCGCAATATTTCATTTTTAGATACGTGACATCTTCGTCTAGGAAGTCAAATTCGACTGATTCCTGATCGTCAAGCGGTTGATGAGCCAAATGATCGGCTAAAATACTTCCTTTTACAGCTTTTTGAGCGTGGTACTTGATGTCGTATTCTGATAACAACATCTTCCAACGGGCTATCCTTCCCATGAGAGAAGGCTTTTCAAAGATATACTTGATTGGATCCATTAATGAGATTAACCATGTAGTGTGACGAATTATATACTGGCGAAGACGTTTGGCTGCCCAAGCCAGAGCATAGCAAGTTTTCTCAAGCATAGTGTACCGAGTTTCACAGTCAGTCAACTTCTTGCTCAAATAGTAGATGGCAGACTCTTTCCTTTTGGTTTCGTCTTGTTGGCCAAGTACACAACCCATTGAGTCCTCCAAGACTGTTAGGTATATGATCAGTGGTCTTCCTTCCACGGGAGGTGATAGAATCCGTGGGTTCAACAGGTATTCCTTGATACTGTCGAAGGCGGTTTGGCAGTCATCTGTACAAACGCAGTCCTGATTCTTTTTTAGTAATTTGAAGATTGGCGCGCATGTCGCGGTCATGAGGAATATAAATTTGGAGATGTAGTTCAAACGTCCCAGGAATCCCCTAACTTGTTTTTCAGTTTTTGGAGAAGGCATTTCTTGAATGGCCCTGACCTTGTCAAGATCGACCTCAATTCCTTTCTGGCTGAAGATGAACCCTAAAAGTTTCCCTGAACAGACACCGAATGTGCATTTGTTGGGATTCAAGCGAAGTTGATACTTTCTCAATGGCTCAAATAGTTTTGACAGGTGGGTCACATGCTCCTCTTTTGTTTTAGATTTGGCAATCATATCATCGACATATACCTCGATTTCCTTGTGTATCATGTCATGAAACAAAGTAGTCATGGCCCTTTGATAGGTTGCCCTGACGTTCTTCAAACCCAACGGCATTACCTTGTAACAAAAATTACCCCATGGGGTGATGAAGGAAGTTTTCTCCATGTCTTTCGGCACCATTTTTATCTGATTATAGCCCGAGAATTCATCCATGAAGGAGAATACTTTGAACTTTGTTGTACTGTCAACCAGCATATCAATGTGTGGTAAAAGAAAGTCGTCCTTTAGACTAGCCTTGTTTAGATCTTTGTAATCCACACACATTCTGACCTTTCCGTCCTTTTTCAGAACTGGTACTATGTTGGCTAACCATTGAGGATATTCTGATGTGGCGAGGAATATTCTATACCTCCTCTTTGATTTTGATGGCCATGTCTGGATGAGTTCGTCTCAACCTCTGTTTTACTGGTGGACATTCTGATCTCAATGGTAGATGATGTTCCACGATGCTGGTATCCAACCCTGGCATATCCTGGTAGGACCAAGCGAATACATCGGGAAACTCTTTGAGAAGCTTTATCAAACTTTCTTTGACAGCTGGACTGAGTAGGGCCCTAATCTTGACCTCTTTTCTCTCTTCCTCTGATCCCAAGTTGACAGTTTCCAACGGCTCTTTGTGAGGTTGAATGGACCTTTCCTCTTGTCTGAGTAATCGGGAGATGTCTTTTGGAATTTCTTCGTCATCTTCTTCTTCAGCCCTAGATACCGGGAATTCAAAGTTGGGATAAGGCATCGGATCGTATGTTTCAAAGGGGTTTAAAACAAGCAATCTGCATGACGTGATGATTGTTTTTTAGAAGAGATAGGGAGAAATGCAAGAGTGTGTGCAGTGTATTTCTTTTACTGCTTGTTTTTATTATTCAGGTTGTTTTTTGGGATTACCATATTCTGAAAAAGCGAAAAGAGAAAACAACCATAAATGCGGAAATTACAGAACGACGTTTATTTTATTTATGATCTGTCGATTCCTTAAACTACAACCCTATATGTAGCACCCCAAAATTTGCCCTACCTTTTACTGGCTTATGTTTCTTTTTTCATATGCGTCTGATTTAGGTCATATCTCATAATCATTCATTTGCATTGTTTCCTAAGACATGAGACCAAAGGGTTTTCTTGTTATTGGTGCTTTTCTTATTCAGAGGTGATTCAGTTGGATCCTAATTCAGAGGGTTCATCAGAAGCGCGGGGTCAGAGTTTCATTGGTGTGAGTCAGGGTTTAACTCCTTCTCAGATCAGGACCTTTCATTATTGTTAGTGTGCATACCAAGAAGAATATCAGTTGAGGTTCACTGGATTGAAATTTTCATGTCAGAGGCATCTTGGTATTCACAGTACAAGAGATCGAGTTGTGGATTCATATTGTGGTCAAGGCACTGTTGTCCGCTCGGTTGCTTATCACTTGTTGTTGGGGATTATTTTGAGAATACAAGTTTGGTTTGAATTGGAAGTCTAATTGGTTATGTGGATTTCTTGGAATTCATTCCTCATTATCCATCTTATTCAAAAATATCACTAAATATCCATTATATTTCAATTATCCACTTCTTTTTTCCTAGCCATTTTCAAAGTCCATACTCATTTTCATTTTGTTGAAAAATCATTTCTTTTAAACCATTATCCATTTCTTTTAAACCATTATCCATTCTTGTTAATCCAGTTAACCATTCCATCCATCTCAATATCCATATCCTTTTTAATTCAATTTCCAAATCCATTTTGTAAATCCATTTTTCCAAAACCACACTAAGCCATTGTTATCCTAATTTCATTTTTCAAATCCAATATCCATTTCAATGTCCAGGCAACCTTATTTAAACAGTCTTAATTTTTCCAAAACTCCAGGAAAAGTTGTAGAAAGGCCTCAGCTAGCACATGTAGGTGAGGGTTGCTAGAGTCTTAATTGTGGTTTACACATCCGCCTATGACCCTACTACATGCCGTTACGCCAAAGCTTCAAGAATACTTCCTCATGAGATATTCCTGCTCCCTGGTGCCTCATGTGTGCTTACCATGGAAGGTATCATTTCTCTTGGTGTTCATGTTAAAATTGCAATTATTAAAGGATAGTAGTAACACAACAATTCTCGCTAGCTTGTTGGTAAAATAAAATGTTGTGGTTTATGAGACAAGGAGTATTTTAAGGGAGGGTGAATGGAGAAATTTGTTGCTTTCTAATGAGATACACAAAAATTGTCGGTGGACCGTTAAAGATACAAAGGTGTAGAAATAACTGTTACAACCTGAATCTAAGATTCATAACAACACAAAATGGATACAACAGAAAATTCATTGCATAGCAGAAATTAGATAACAGCAGTGGCAAAGGCACAATAGAAAGAGAAATTCACTGCAGGAAATAATACACAATAGATGTAGATGCAGAGCAACACACATTAGTTTTTCCTAATGCAGTCAGTAACAAGCTTGCAGCTCAGATAGCCATCAAGTTAATTCTATCTTCTTCCTTCAATAAAACACCACGGTCCGGAGCTACAGCTTGAAAATCCCAACTCAGACCAAACCGTTTGAACCTTTCATTGAGCAGTCAATCTAGTTTACCTCCTAATGAGATGCATCAATATGAAGAACCGAATCTGAGTCAGTCATGTAATGAAATGGCAAAACTAGCTAGTGGGAGCAATGCATCTTCAAGCAATGTCGTAGAATCCGGTAGCAAACACAAGGATGCTGCCACCAGGTAATGCTCAGGCCTTGCATATGTCCCAAGGACTTCTCTCAGGTGTCTCAACAGCTCAAAGACCTGCAACAATTAACAACAACATGCATCTCATAGCATCCCGCCTACACACCACGCACCATTCCAAGTGACCGGCACCTTTGTGTGAATTAACCAATGATATCACCACAAGTCATGGCACAACAAAACCATCATTGGCTACCTGCACAAAACAATAACAAACCGTACAACAACATCAGTACACAACTTAATTTGGTTGGGACCACACAAATGAGAATTGACAGAAAAGGACAAAATCAATATCTCAGCAAGGAGAATGTTCGTACAACCTCGCAACGGTTTGATTCTCACGAATTCCAGCTCACCTCATTTTCCTAACAGAATTCACACACTCACAACCCTTCACACGTATCTGAGCATCCTATATATTACATTGTTCATTTTGCAAAAGGGAGGAGGAAAAAAAAACCTAATCAGAAGCTTGTCGCTCCCGAAAGATTCACATCCAACGGTACAAATGCGAGAGTGGCGCAGAAGACACAGAGTCGCCAGCAATGTGTATTTATCCCGAGAGAGGGAAAGGAAACACTGTATAAACCTGAAGAGAAAGGGGGAAAGACATGGTCATCGCGACCATAGCCCGGGTTCAGGAGTCGGTTATGCGAGGGGAAGGTGTTAGCACCCCACGCATCCATCGTACTCGATGGGATCCACGCTTGTTGACTAAACGGAGGGTGAGCTGTCCTACTATCTATGGCTGAACAAAAGAAAACAGGGATGAGGGGACTAAGATGGACTCGATAGGACATATTCGATGCCCTAGGCCTACGTACTCCCTCAGTGCAATGGGAAAATCAGAGTCAACGTAGTTCGGACGAGAACTGTGGGGGAAGGTTGCTCGCCAAGACAATCGCTGTCTTGTGCCTACCTATCCTCAATCGAACGAGAGAGAGGAATCAGAGCTAATGTAGTTCGTGGGTACGACCACGAATGGGTGAGTGTTTTTTATGAGCGACGTTAGATTCGCGTTCGGCAGTTAGGGTCGATGCTTGTTTGCGACTTAGACGGAAGGTAACGTGCTCTTTTCTGAAAATGGTCTGGAACCAAACAATCCTGAAGGATAAAAAGATTTGAATTTGTTTTGTGTTTTTTAGACAGAAGTGTTTTAAGTTAGTTCATAACTTGCATTGCACCAAAGTCTAGGGCACATGGACGAATACTTAACGAATTGTCCCAAGACAGGACGCCCGCTAAGCACTCTAGAAAGATGAGAGGAAGCCCCTCATTTCTCATTCCCCACGCTTAATGCTCGTGCGCAATACACTTTATCTTTATTAAGTGTTTTTAAGAAGTTTTGAGATGAGAGGAGAGAAGACACAAAGGAAACTCTAAAGGGAAACTAAGAGTCCTAATGTTATCATGCATGGGTAACCTATGGTTAGTGAGGTTTAGGAGGGACAACTACCTAAAACCTAATGCTAATCCTACTCCAAGCTTAATCAAAAATTAAGTTGGACTAGGTAGCTCTAAAGGGAGAGAATCCAGGACTTAAACAAGTCTTGAGATCCATGGGAGGAAGAGAGTGAAAGAGAAGAAATGAGAAAGACAAGGAGAAGATGAGATACAATAAGTGGCAGCAAGCATATCACATCATAAATGTCCAACTCAAATCATCAAAAATGTTTCAAAGATCAATGCAAAGAAATTCAAGTAAGCATGCAAAGATAAGCATGAAAAAAGGCAAGCATACTTGTATGAAATACACAATTAAGCACCAATGAACTTCATATCAAAATGAAATGAGAAAGATAAGATGAAGATGAAAACAAGTCAGAACCAGGATCATATTATCATCAACAATTCACATATTCAAAAAGTGATTCATATCATGAAGCATTATGATCCATAGAAATTACAAAGCAAATGGTAATGATGTTTATCATACAATTCAAACCAAATGCATTCAACTATGCTCAAGTGAAATGAAAACCAAGTAGAGAACTCAAGGGTCAGTAGCATATGCATCAATATCATATCAAAACCAAACTCAAGTCATACAAGGTTAAATATCAAGCAACACCTTCAAGACATGCACCAAAGTAATCCACCAATGGAAACTCAAAAGTCCAAACACTTAACACATGCCAAACATGATTCACAAATTGCAAAAATAAGTCTTAAGTGACCTCAACCAGGGGTAAACATCATACGAAAAGTTCATGCAAAGAATCACAAAGAAACTCAATCAATTAGGCATGGCAAAACAACTTGTGTGAAGAGGGGTCAAGATATAGTCATGCATAAGTCATTTAAGTACAAATAAACAAACATATATCAAATGACACTTAAAAATTGTGAAATTAAAACTCAAATGACCTAACTCAGAAGCCAATCACTTGTCAAAAGATCTCACAAAAATTCACAAGTTAAGCACCTCAAACAAATGAGCAAAGATCACATAGGAACCATAAACCAATATGCAAAGGAGAGGGACTAAAATGCAATATGCAAAGAGTTTAAAAATATGAGAAAAATATTTTTAGGAACCTCAACATGTCCTATAACAAATGCAAAAATAATGAGATGCAAATCATGTATAGACGATGAGAACAAAAATCAACAAGGCAGGGTATGCATATATGAGACAATCCAAAAAGAAATTAATTGAACAATTAATTCAGAAACACAAAATAAAATAAAAATGAAAAATAAAATTTTCCAAAATTTTATAAAACCCTAAATATGCTTCATAATTTTTTTTGGGATTTTTGGATGAATTTAATTAATTTTAAATATTAAAAATGGAAATGCAACAATTAAATAAGATAAAATGAAAATAAAATAAAGCCAGGGGTGCAACAAGCAACAATCCACGTTGAAAACATCAAATGGGCTAAAGGAGGGGGTGGGGAAAGCAAGCCAAGTCCAAATCAGCATGGTCAAACCAAAAAAACATGGAACTCAGTCAACCAAATTGACTCACCATCAGCCATAAGATCAATCCATTGTTCTACATCAAGTCAACAAACCAACACAGTACGCAAGATGAAGGGCCCTGATCAAAAGCGCATGGTAACAATCATGGGGAAACACACAATAATCATGATCTGACTTACATAGAAATCCACGTGTTATGCACATGTTTATTTTAATGCGCTGGCCAGATCAACACCATCAGATTCATCCAAAGCACCAAATCAAATCAACAAATCACATAGTAGTCATGATGAAAGGCTTAGATCTGCGCATGCACAATAGTTAACATGGAAAGGCACACACGCATATTAAAATTAAAACAAGAAAATTAAATGATCTGGTAAGATCTGAACCATCAGATCTAACCCTTGGACGGCTAAGATTTCATCTTCTCGATCAAACCTCAAACGACCTGAAAAGCAAACCAGGTGCCGGAACCCTAGTTCCGGTCACCTTCTCCGGCAAGCACAATCTCAAAATTTTCCAGAAATCAAACATGAGTACATCATTCCAACCAGAATTCAACAAGGATTTCAAATATGCAATTAGATTTCACAAACAACCAACGCACAAGCCAAATCGAAGGAAAACATAAATGGATCTAAAACTTCAACTCCAAAATACACACATGTTACACGTCCAAAATCAATTTTAAACACACCAGCACACTCAGTGAACCTCATAGATCACTATGAATATAAAAAAAAAGAGTTCTAAGAGCATGGAAAGTAAGCTTACCTGAGATCTGTAGAGTTTGAAAAACACCAAGAACTCCTTCCAAAAGCTGCAGATCTTCCTCTTTTGAGCTCTATTTGCAAAATAAATGCAAATAGAGACTTGAATCTGGCTAGATCTAGGAGTTTGAACTTGAACCAACCGGAGATGCACTTGCTGAAAACCTTGCTCTTAGCTCAAAACAATGGTGGATTCTTACTCTACCAAGTGTGTAGATCAAGAATATGAAAAAAATTCTTCAGAAACCCTTGAGATGAGAGAGTTTCGAAGAGAGAAAGTTTGGGTGAGAAAATGAGATTCTGAGCAAATGAGGGTGCATGACCTAGCTTTGTGCGTGTGAGTTAGCTTATGTACACCTCATTAGACCTCTGATCATGATTAGCAATTGATTAAACCCCTGATTAGTGAGTTTTGAGTGGTTTTGCAATTTTGCACTTTGTGTTCAACCCACTAATCCACACGTGCCTTGGTCATGAAGCAAGCATGATCCACTCACATTTCACTTGCTGATCACAATTCAAATTAACTTGGGCCTTGAATTTGCTTGGATAATGAGATTGGGATCAATTTGCAATTTGGTCATTTGTTAAATACACCATGAATAAGGCACGGTTTGGCATGAAACAAGGGTCAAAATTGGTGCTCATGGCTTGTATTTTGATGGTACAATATGACTTGAAGCAATTGAAGTGATTACAAGTCCTTTTGGATGAAAATGTAAATGGTGGAAAATTGGTACATGTGGAAAACCTCAAAATGCACCTTGCCTTGCCTTAGCTATAACTTGAGTTCTACAAAAGGTATGAACATGTTCTAGAACTTTTTGGAAAGGGGAGAGAATGATCTTCAACTTTCATGTTTGAGGAAAATTCATTTGAAGCTTCCTTGATGATGAAAAGTCAAGTTGAATATAGCGTAAAAAGTTGCCAAAAATGGAAACTTCTCATTACAGGTCATTTTCCAAATTTAGTAACTTTTGTACAAACCCTTGATTCTTGGTGAATGACATGAATCTTGACCCTTGAAGACCATATGAGGATGTGAGACCTTGAAAACCCTGAAGAGAACAGCAAAATTCCATGGTTGACTTTCCTCGTTACAGTTGACTTTTGCTTACTTCACAAGTAACTGATCCACTGAACATCTTCCACAATGAACCACTAGCCAAGCCTTCCTCTATGAGCACTTGTGAGCATATGAAACCCCATGAGAGCATGCTTGAATCCACAAAGTTCAACAAGAAGCTCTTTTGAAACCAAAACCCTAATTGGTCCCTCTGGTTAGGAGGGAAAGATTCACTTGAAATCCTTTGCCATTCTTGACCTTATGAAGATATGATGAACTCCTCAAACCACCTTGAGGCTTGAGAATCCTTTGAGATGAACCAAGCACCTTGATCCCGTGCTAAGAACCAATGCCATGCACAAATGCTAATGCAAGAAATGCAAAGAAACATAAGCCAGTTAGCTAAAAGTAAGAGGGCAAATTTTGGGGTGTTACAACTGCCCCTATTCAATCAACTTGGACCTGAAATGGTGATAGCAACGGCTCTCAGACATTCAAGGTAGAAGGTGATTGAATACAAAAAAGAACACATAAATTTGCAACCTGTGGGGATCAAAGGTAAGTGCTTGACAACCGCAAGTGGACTTAGACAGAGTAGATACCAACCAACAGTTGGGATAAAAGAAGGGTACCAACCAATAGTTGGGATAAAAAAAGGGTACCAACCAATAGTTGGGATAACCAAGAAGAGATACCAACCAATAGTTGGGATAAAATAAGGGTACCAACCAATAGTTGGGATAAAAGAAGGGTACCAACCACTAGTTGGGATAACCAAGAAAAGATACCAACCAGTAGTTGGGGTAAAAGAAGGGTACCAACCAATAGTTGGGATAACCAAGAAAAGATACCAACCAATAGTTGGGATAAAAGAAGGGTACCAACCAATAGTTGGGATAACCAAGAAAAGAAACCAACCAATAGTTGGGATAAAAGAAGACGATCAAAGGCGAACTCGAAAAGATGGACTTTCAAACCTGAAATAAGTAGAATCAACAGATCTACGAATATGAATCCGCTGGGGAAGAGAGAAATCTAAATAGGCCACTCTGCGGGGGGAGCGTAAGGAGGACCGACAAGGAGGACGAATCCACTGGTTGCGGTGTGATGTTTAAACAAGATCTCCTGAATCATGTTACTTTGTGCTAGGGAAAGGAACCGGTAAAGGATATCAAAACTGGCCTATGCTTCGAATGCATATGTTTGAAATTTGTCGTAATGCTCCATACGAAATGGAAATGCTACGCGTTTGGGAGGATGCCATGCAAGAATGCTTATGCAATGCAAAAGAGGTGCCTCAGCAAAATAAACGCTGAAGGCGAAGGCAAACTCCACTGGGGACGACAAAAATAAATTTTCCTCCGAAATAAGAGACCCTGCTGAGAAAGACATTAATCACAAATTTTGCTGGAGATGAAAGCTCCGAGAGAAAACCCACTCCGTTGGGGATGGAAAGATCAACAACTCTGCTGGAGATGGACAAAACTTCGAGACAATGTCCACTCAGCTGGGGAGGGAGATGAATACTGAAGATGGAAACTCCTCCGCCGGGGATCACCAAATACTTCAGAACTTGGATTTGACGCCTGCCAAAAATGATTGGACTCAAGACATGCTGGGGATACCATTCACCACCCGACTCTTCTTAGGGATGTCGGTAAGCTTAATCTGTTGCTAGGGAAATAACTTTACCCTCACCCTGCTGGGGATTAGATCAAACTCTTGTCGGTGAGACTATACTTTCTAACCAACTGAGGAAAGTGGACCCCAAGACTCTGTGGGGATAATAACATCTTTGTCCACGAACCTCCTGCTGGAGATACAACAACATCTGCCTTAGAGCAATCAACCTCTGAATGCTTGATGAGGAATAATAATCCAAACACGACTTTGGCTGGGTATACAACCCTCTGCATTCCCGCTGAGGAAAGATGAGCCAAATCAAAACTCTGGCTGAGGGTAAACCTCTTATACCCTGCTGAGGGGGACGATCCCTAACAGCTACGCTCGGGAAATCACTTCCTTATACTCTGTTGAGGAAGACGATCCTTGATACTCTGATGGGGAGAGTAGCAAACTGCTGAAGACGATCAGACTTCAAAGTTGGGGAGAGCTCTACTGGGGAGATACACCTGTCATCCTGCAAAAACAAAAGAAAGGTCTACGTGCAAAAATGACTACATTGAATATCATCATAATGACTGTCGCCTAAGCAATTGCCACTGTTTTCCAACTTTGTTTCATAAAGCTCAACACTTAGCATGTAATGTTTATAAAAAATATCGGACATTTTCACAAACAAAACAGGTAAAACAAGAAACAAAAGCCCTTTGATTGAAATGCAAAATTTATTGAATGGATTGGCCTGTAAATAGGCATTTACATTTGGAAGCAATTCCTGGAAAGAGGTAATTGCGCAAAAAGTAAAAGAAAATACATATGTCGGCAATGTGGGGAACAGACATCCACCATGACTCGACTCAGCTATAACCCATATGACTTGTTTATCCGCAGATGCTTTGACCTTTGAAGATGACTGATTGGACTGATTCCTTTCCTTCAAATTTTACAAGTGTGAATAGTGATCACAGATCGAACGCGGATCGTAGTCTTTGCTTTTAAATCCCTAACTTTTGCCTGGATCGCCCTTTTCGGGTTTTCAATCCACCGGGATACCCTTTTTTGCCAAGGTTTCCTTTTCAGGTTTTCAACCTTGCGGGTTTATTTCTTTTTTTCTTTTTATCCCTAATTTTTACCCGAACCTTTTCTTTTTATGGTTCGCCAGGATGCCCCATCTTTGCCTGAACCTTCTTTTTATGTTCAGCGGGTCTCTTTTATGCAAAGTATTTTTTGACTACATCCGCGTTCACAAGGGACGTAAAATCTTCGCCGTCCATAGTTGAGAGTAATAAGGCCCCGCCAGAGAAGACCTGTCTTACTACATATGGCCCTTCGTAATTCGGAGTCCACTTGCCCCTGTGATCTGTTTGAGGAGGAGTGATCCTTTCAGGACTAACTCACCAGTTTGGAAACACCGAGGACGCACTTTCTGATCAAATGCCTTTTTCATCCTGCTCTGATACAACCGGCCATGCGCAATGGCTTTCAATCTCTTCTCCTCAATGAGGTTCAGTTCATTCAGCCGGGAACGCACCCACTCAGCTTCATCAAGCTTCACGTCTGTCAGAATTCTCAAAGAAGGAATCTCAATTTCTAATGGCAGAACTGCTTCCATACCATACACCAGTGAGAAAGGAGTTGCCCCAGTTGATGTGCGTACCGAAGTACGATATCCGTGCAAAGCGTAAGGCAACATCTCATGCCAGTCCTTTTACGTCACTACCATCTTCTGCACAATCTTCTTTATGTTCTTATTAGCCGCTTCAACAGCCCCATTCATCTTCGGGCGGTAGGGAGAAGAATTGTGATGTTCGATCTTAAAGCTCTGGCACAGCTCCTTCATCATCTTATTGTTCAAATTTGAACCATTATCAGTAATGATTCTCTCCGGGACTCCATACCGGCAGATGATGTCCTTCTTAATAAACCGGGCTACCACTTGTCTGGTGACGTTGGCATACGATGCTGCTTCCACCCACTTCGTGAAATAATCAATAGCCACCAGGATAAAACGATGTCCATTCGAAGCAGTCGGCTCAATCTTTCCAATCATGTCAATGCCCCACATGGCAAAAGTCCAAGGTGACGACAAAACATTCAGAGGAGTAGGCGGTACGTGCACCTTATCAGCATAAATCTGATATTTTGACATTTCTGGGCGTATTTAAAACAATCAGACTCCATAGTCATCCAGTAATACCCTGCTCTTAACAAATTTCTTGCCATAGCATGCCCATTGGCATGAGTACCAAAGGAACCTTCGTGAACTTCTTCCATTAACAGGCATGCCTCGTGTTCATCAACACAATGTAGCAAGACCATGTCAATGTTTCTCTTGTATAACACACCGTCTTTGTTCAAAAAGAAGTTTCCTGATAACCTCCTTAATGTCTTTTTATCCTTGGAAGATGTCCAAGCTGGGTATTCCTGACTCTTAAAAAAGACTTTGATGTCATGATACCAAGGCTTGCCATCTGATACCCCTTCAACTGCAAATACAAAAGCAGGTCTGTCCAAGTGCATGATTCTAATTGAGGGAGTTTCATTCCAACGATTCACTTGATACATTGATGACAATGTTGCCAACGCATCAGCCATCTGATTCTCTATCCGGGGAATGTGATGGAAGTCCACTCTATCAAAGAAAGGTAACAACCTTCTGGCATAGTTGTTATATGGAACAAGATTTGCTTGACGAGTCTCCCATTCACCTGTAATCTGATTAACCACCAACGCAGAATCACCATAAACATCGAGGTTCTTGATTCTCAAATCAATTACTTCTTCTAACCCCATGATGCATGCTTCATACTCTGCCTCATTGTTAGTGCATACGAACGCTAATCGGGCAGTAAAGGGTATATGAGAACCCTGTGGAGTCGTAATGATTGCCCCAATTCCGTTACCATATGAATTAACAACTCCATCAAAAACCATTTTCCACTGAGATCCAATCTCAGGTCCTTCATCAGGCAAAGGTTCTTCACAATCCTTCATCTTCAGATACATGATATGCTCATCAGGAAATTCAAACTTCATCGGTTGATAATCTTTGATTGGTTGTTCAGCGAGATATTCTGACAAAACACTTCCCTTAATGGCCTTTTGGGAAACATATTGAATGTCGTACTCTGTCAGAACCATCTGCCAACGGGCTATTCTGCCAGAAAATGCTTGCTTCTCAAACACATACTTGATCGGATCCATCTTTGAAATCAAAAGGGTTGTGTGGCTTAACATATACTGCCTCAAACGCTTAGCGGCCCAAGCGAGTGAACAACATGTTTTCTCCAGCATCGAGTACCTTGACTCGCAATCAGTAAACTTCTTACTCAAGTAGTAGATGGCATGCTCTTTTCTACCTGACTCGTCTTGTTGACCGAGCACACAACCCATTGAACTCTCAAGAACCGTGAGATACATAATCAAAGGTCGTCCTGGCACTGGTGGCATAAGGACCGGAGGTTCCTGCAAGTATTCTTTTATCTTATCAAACGCCTTTTGACAGTTTTCATTCCACCTGACCGCTTGATCTTTTCTTAGCAACTTGAAGATTGGTTCACACGTGGCTGTGAGGTGCGAGATGAACCTAGCAATGTAGTTTAATCTCCCCAGGAAACCACAAACCTCTTTTTTTGTTTTCGGCACAGGCATTTCTTGTATGGCTTTTACCTTTACAGGATCAACCTCGATACCTTTTTCACTAACAATAAACCCCAGCAATTTTCCTGATCTCACCCCGAAGGTGCATTTGTTAGGATTCAACCTCAGTCTGAATTTCCTCAATCTTTCAAATAGCTTCTGAAGATTCACCAGATGTCCTTCCTCCGTCTGTGACTTTGCAATCATGTCATCAACATAGACCTCAATCTCTTTGTGAAACATATCATGAAAGAGAGTCACCATCGCCCGCTGGTAAGTTGCCCCTGTATTTTTCAATCCAAAGGGCATCACTTTGTAGAAGAAATTTCCCCACGGTGTTATGAATGTTGTTTTCTCCATGTCCTCTGGGGCCATCTTGATTTGGTTATACCTAGAGAAGCCATCCATGAAGGAAAACACAGAATACTGAGCAGTATTGTCAACTAACACGTCAATGTGAGGAAGCGGGAAATCGTCCTTTGGGCTTGCTCTGTTCAAATCCCTGTAATCAACGCACATCCTGACCTTCCCATCCTTCTTAGGTACAGGCACAATGTTAGCAACCCATGGAGGATAATTTGTTACGGCAAGAAAACCTGCATCTAGCTGTTTCTGAACCTCTTCCTTGATTTTGACAGACATTTCTGGTTTAGTTCTTCTCAACTTTTGCTTGACCGGAGCACAACCTTCTTTAAGTGGTAGCCGGTGTACAACAATATCAGTATCGAGCCTAGGCATGTCTTGGTAAGAACAGGCGAAGATGTCCACATACTCACGGAGCATTTCAATCAATCTTCCCTTGACACTTTCTTCCAATGTAGCCCCAATCCTTACTTCCTTTCTGGCGTCCTCAGTTCCCAGATTCATAATCTCAATTTCCTCCTGATGAGGTAGGATGACTTTCTCCTCTTGCTTTAACAATCTGGCCAACTCTTCGGGCAGTTCACAATCTTCGTTAGTCTCTTCTTCTGCCTGATAGATTGGATTGTCAAAGTCATACCGAGCGATAGCTAAGTCATGATCGATGTCATCTGAACAAAAAGACCTGCATGATTGATGAGGTATGTTTTATTATGTATGCAATAAAAGAATCACATTGCCATTTTGATGTGGGTTTTTAATGCATAAAAATAAAAATAGAAAAACAGAGATCAAAATATTTGAGTGTGAAAAGTCCTTTATTGATGATAAAGCAAAACATGCAACAGTTAAAAGCCCTACAAATAAAATCACTACATCTTGGGCAGAACGCAGGATTAACATAATAGGAAAACAAAGCAATTACTCGAAGCTAGTCACTTGAATGACTTTTTCAGAAGACCAGTTGCACAGACTTTCTCCCAGGATGCAAGGGCGGATCCAACTATCCATGTCACAATCATTGTCCCCTTCTTCCTCAATGGCACTAACACTGTCGAAGAAAACCCCGGCGCTGGTGAAACGGACTGGGCCATAGAACTTGGGAGGATCCCCATCTTTTCTGGATGGCTTGTATCCCAATCCATAAGTATTCCTCTTCTCCTGAACTTCAACCACTTGGCCCCACCTCTGTGAGCTACCAGCTTCAACCACAGCTTTGGCGTCTTTAAACGAAGACATAGAGATCTCATGTTGATTTGCCCCTGCAGGCTGCTCTATAGCTTCAGACTGGACAACCTCTTCAGAAACCTTCACCTTCTCAATCCCCTGACACAAAGTCTCATGGATTTCACCATCCACTTCCACGTATTTGAAGGTTGACAGCTGACTAATCATTATGTCTTCTTCTCCACACACCGTCACCACGTGACCATCTACCATGTATTTGAGATTTTGATGCAAAGTGGAAGTTACAGCGCCTGCACCATGGATCCAAGGACGACCCAACAGACAGCCGTATGCTGGCTGAATATCCATTATATAAAATGTTGCATCAAAGATTTCCGGTCCAACCTTGATCGGAAGCACAATCTCACCAAAGACAGATCTCTTCGAGCCATCAAAAGCTCGCACACCAAGTCACTTGGTGTACAAATAAGTCCCCTGGTATCTAACTTCATTAATGCTTTCTTTGGCAATACATTCAACGATGATCCAGTATCAACCAAAACATGTGACATCTGTGAACCTCGGCACTCAATCGAAATATGCAGGGCATTGTTATGATTCCTCCCTGCGGGAGTCAAATCAAGATCTGTGAAACCCAAGCCATTACCCGCATTCACGTGCACTACAACCCCTTCCAGCTGGTTAACAGAAATCTCTTGAGGAACATAGGCTGCATTCAAAACCTTCAGAAGAGCATTCCTATGAGCTTCAGAGCATAACAACAACGACATAATAGAAATCTTCGACGGGGTTTGATGTAACTGGTCCATAATTTTGTAGTCGCTTTTCCTCATAATCCTCATAAACTCCTCCACATTTTCAGAAAAAGCATCATCAACTGGCTTTACCGTAGAATCCACAATCACTGGAGTCTGAACAGAACCATCCAATACCTATTTTCCCTTATCTTGACTAGAAGTACTGGGTTGATCATTAACAGGAGTAAGCACTCTACCGCTTCTCGTTATAGAATCAGCCTCAACCTTAACCTCTGAACTAGTACTCACTGGTGCAGTAGTCATTAATTCCTGAATTTTTCCATTGACAAACACCTATGCGCCGTAATTCCAGGGAATAGTCTTAGAACTTTCATACGGAATGGGTTTAGGACCTGAAATAACAACTGGCGCTGGTCTCGCTGGCCCTTATATTACAACTGTCTTGAAAGGAATAAAAATAGTAGCAACATCATCATTAACAACCTCTTTTTGCTGATTACCTCTATCAAACTGTAAGCAGCCCTCATTAATCATATTCTGGATAACTCTCTTCAGCGAATCACAACCATTGTCCTTTGTCAAACAATCTGAACAGTTCTCATCACAACCCGGATATACGCCACCCTTCAATAACCTATTTTTAACCACAGCCAGCGAAGTTTTCAACTCCTCAACATCCATGATCAAACTCAAAACTTCACATTCCTCGATTATCGCATTCACCCTCGGCCCATTGTGATCAGGCATCGGGTTTTGCACAACATTAGGTCCATCATTAGCAAAGCTGATAGCCTTTGAATCTACCAAGTCCTGGACTTTATGCTTGAAAGCTTTACAGTTATCGAGATGGTGCCCCGGTGCCCCAGAATGAAAATCACAATGGGCGTTAGGATTGTACCCAGGAGGCGGATTACCAACAGAGGAGCCAAAGTCCTCTTTTCAACTAACTTCAACTGAAGCAAATGCTAAAGTAATTGTGAATATGGTAGAGGTGGAGTATCAAAGTGTCTGTTCTGCTTAGGGGTGAATTGGTGTTGGCGCGGAGCGCGATTCTGTCGTTGAGGTGCTGCCTGAGGTGGGAGTGTTGCAGGAATAACCACGGAAGCCACCTGCTGGTTATAGTTTTGTTGTTGTTTCTTCTTTCCCCTATAGGATGATACATCATTGGCTTCTCCTTTCTTCTTATAACCATCAAAAGGCTTCTTTCCATGCCCGGAGGATGATCCATCACCACTAGAAACTTTTCCAGCCTTAATTCCAACCTCTATCTTCTGTCCGATTGCAATCACATCTGCAAACTTGCCTAGCGAACAAGGCAAAAGCTTCTCATAATAGTGCTTAGGAAGCGTGTCCATGAACATATCCAACATCTCTTTCTCCAGCATTGGTGGTTGTACTCTGGCCGCCAATTCACGCCACCTTTGCGGGTATTCTTTGAAACTTTCATCATTTTTCTGGGACATGCTCAACAGCTGAGTTCTGTTAGGAGCCATGTCTATGTTGTACTGGTAATGCTTGATAAAAGCTGCAGCTAACTCTCTCCAAGTACGAACATCTCTACTTTCTAGTGCCATGTACCACTCTAAAGACGCGCCAGACATGCTGTCTTGGAAAAAGTGCATCATTAGCTTCTCGCCCTTGGCATGGGCAGCCATCTTCCTGGTATACGCCTTCACATGAGTTCTCGGGCAGGTAGAACCATTATACTTCTCCAGTGCAGGAATCTGAATCTTGTGTGGAATGACAATATTAGGGACCAACCCTAGGTCGTCCAAATCTATTCCCAGATTATTCTACTTCACAACCCCCTTCAGTTGCGCCTCGATTAAGCGGATTCTCTCATCATTGACCACAGGAAGACCAGCGTCCAAGCTTCTGACTGAAAAAACAGCATCCTGTTGATCATCAAAATGATGGCCCTGGATAGCTCGAACAGTGATTCCTTCTCCAACCACTGAAGGAATCCTACCCTGTCCACCAGCGCCAGGAATAGGAATGTTGATACCAGCACCACCTCCGCCCGGAGGAATAACACGATTAAGAAGACCACCGTGTAAGATACCATTTTCATCAACCTGCGACACCAAAGGCTGAACTAGAGTTCTGAATTCATTCTGACTCTGCACCACACCCTATATCATCTCCATGAATTGATCGATGCGAGCTTGCATAGTTGCCATGTCTGCCTAAACTTTGTCCATCACTCTGCTTTGATTAAGCCTGGTAGAATACCGATGAGTTGGTTGATCAATCCTGACTTTCAAAAAGAGAGAGCATAAGAAAAGCATACAATCCAAGATAACCTGCTATGCAAAATGAGATGATTATGCAAATGCAAATGCAAATGTGTATGAACATTATCAAGGCAATCTATCCCTTGATTCCAGTTTTAACAACAGAAGAAAACTGAATTCCTGATCATATAAAGAGAATAAGCATCTGTTACAACACAAGTCTGAATAAGCATAAACAAAGACCCCAACCAACAATCCTGGCGGTGATCCCGGAAATACAAAGAAAACAACAGCAAGGAAACTAAATCATATCATCAAGACTCAGTCGTGCTAGAATTCCCCATTCGTCATTCTTTTTGCACCAATTCTGCACTTCCTTGAGAAGCTTCTTGGCATTAGGATGCTCTGGTCTCTGAATCAACTCCTGAATCAAAAGATCCCTCCTGTGCAAGATCCCTGTTAAATAACGACTATGTAATTCCCAATCATCTTCTCCAGAAGCTCCACCTGAACTCGGACCCTCGCTCCTGGCTCTTTTCACTTCGGCTTGGATCTTCAGCTGTTCCATATCTGCCATGGTTTCCTTGAGCTTTTCCTCAACTGCTCTTCTCTCAAAGATCCCTGATAAAATCTCCTTATCCTTTTTCCGAAGCTCTGTCTTCAAACCTTCAATCTGTTCCAGATACTTGTTTTCTTTCAATCTGTTGGCGGTGATTGCTGTATTCCGACAGTCATGGAACTTGTGAATTCTTGACATAGCATAAGCTAACTCTTTCTTTTTGGACGAAAGGACCTTGCTAACACTTTTCAACGCCTGAGCCACTTTCTCTCTGGCTATGGTTTCTTTAGACAATTCTTTCTCCATCACAGCCAAAAGATCTGATTTCAACCTGGCAACATGGATAGCTTCGCCTTTTTCGTGCTTCAACTGACCAACCTCTCTGCCCAGCTCACGATTCTCCTCTTGGAATTTCTCCTTCTCAGCCCACAACTTATCATACTTCTCTATATCAACAGTCGTGGGAGCCTCGATCATCATAGGATACAAAGGTGGTTCCACCGGAAAAGGAAGAAGCTCCTCTTCTACTCTTTTCTTAATCCATTCTTCATAGGAAGGAAAGGCCCGGTTATTACATTTCCCGAATGAAGTTTTTCCCTTCTTGGTCACCTGCTTCCAAGAACTCACAATCTTCCTTATCATCTCTTGAACCTCAGTGCCATTGAAGAATAAGGACTCTCTGATATCTCGCTCTTCAGGTGGACCTCTCAAAGGATAACCAAACTGCCTGATAGCAAGGGAAAGATTATAGTTAATTCCACCTTTTCTCCCTATCAAGGGCACATTAGGGAATTCTCCGCACTTGCAAATAATCTCCATTCCTAGAAAGTCATGGTTGAACCTAACAATGTTGTCAGCAGTCAAGCCTATTAACCTCTTTGACCATTTCAAAGAATCTCTCGTATCAACGAAAGCGCCAGCTTCGGGGAGATGACTCAGAAACCAAGTAGATAAGAGTGATGCACAGCAACTCACAGTTTTTCCACGCTTATTTTCGTTCTTGTAGTGGACTGAGTGATACACATCACCTAGCAAGGTAGGTATAGGATTCTTTGAAATAAAGATCCTGACAGCATGCATATCCACCAGATCAGGAATATTGGGAAACAGGACAATTCCATAGATGCACATAGCCAGAATAGCTTGGAAAGCAGTCCAATTCTTCTCTTTAACATGGATGCAAGCTTGATCAAACAAGAACTTCAATAAGAAACCCTTAGCTCCTTGTTTCTCCCCAATATTATCGCTCAGAGTGGATTCACCAATATGAAGGGCAATGGCCATTTCTTTTATCCCAGGGCGTTCTTCGGAAAAGAATACTATGTCATGCCTGATGGGGATTCCCAAAATAAATGAGAACTCCTCCAACGTTGGAGCAAAGACGGAATATAGAACTAAAAAATGTGTATGAATGGCATCCTTCTCATACTTGGAGATACTGTAGACAATCTTTAGAAGTCTCCCATACTTTCCAACGAACTTTGTACGAACTCCGGGACCAGCCATACTAATCAGCTTGTGAATCAACATCAAGGTCGGGTCTGGGAATGAATAAGCAACAGTCTTCTTTCACTGGACATCCATGCCAAGGCAACCTCAGAAAACCGGAATCAAGAGTAAGATACAAGCCCTGAAAAATGTCAAACATGTTAGAATGCAAGAAAAAGTGATATGCACATGCAAGCATGGGATCAAGGCACCACTGCTGGATGTGCTGTGCTGTTAACTGAACGAGAACCACAACCCAGAAAACCAGAATTCCAGAATACCGAACCACTGAGATAACCAGAAACCCAAATAATCAAATACTGATGAGAAATCCAGAAAACCGGGTAGGTTGAAGGTTTCGGTTACCTGCAAACCTGCAAACACCCATCCCATCTCACATGAGGGTTCTAGAAAGGCGAGGCTCTTCAATATCCTGGGCTCTCAGGTCAAGAAATGATGATACGTTCACCATTTCTGACTGAAAAAACAGCATCCTGTTGATCATCAAAACGATGGCCCTAGATAGCTCGAACAGTGCTTCCTTCTCCAACCACTGAAGGAATCCCACCCTGTCCACCAGCGCCTGGAATAGGAATGTTGATACCAGCACCACCTCCGCCCGGAGGAATAACACGATTAAGAAGACCACCGTGTAAGATACCATTTTCATCAACCTGCGACACCAAAGGCTGAACTAGAGTTCTGAATTCATTCTGACTCTGCACCACACCCTACATCATCTCCATGAATTGATCGATGCGAGCTTGCATAACTGCCATGTCTGCCTGAACTTTGTCCATCACTCTGCTTTGATTAAGCCTGGTAGAATACCGATGAGTTGGTTGATCAATCCTGACTTTCAAAAAGAGAGAGCATAAGAAAACGTTAGAATCCAAGATAACCTGCTATGCAAAATGAGATGATTATGCAAATGCAAATGCAAACGTGTATGAACATTATCAAGGTGATCTATCCCTTGATTCCAGTTTTAACAACAGAAGAAAGCTGAATTCCTGATCATATAAAGAGAATAAGCATCTGTTACAACACAAGTCTGAATAAGCATAAACAAAGACCCCGACCAACAATCCTGGCGGTGATCCCGGAAATACAAAGAAAACAACAGCAAGGAAACTAAAGCATATCATCAAGACTCAGCCGTGCTAGAATTCCCCATTCGTCATTCTTTTTGCACCAATTCTGCACTTCCTTGAGAAGCTTCTTGGTATTAGGATGCTCTGGTCTCTGAATCAACTCCTGAATCAAAAGATCCCTCCTGTGCAAGATCCCTGTTAAATAACGACTATGTAATTCCCAATCATCTTCTCCAGAAGCTCCACCTGAACTCGGACCCTCGCTCCTGGCTCTTTTCACTTCGGCTTGGATCTTTAGCTGTTCCATATCTGCCATGGTTTCCTTGAGCTTTTCTTCAACTGCTCTTCTCTCAAAGATCCCTGATAAAATCTCCTTATCCTTTTTCTGAAGCTCTGTCTTCAAACCTTCAATCTGTTCCAGATACTTATTTTCTTTCAATCTGTTGGCGGTGATTGCTGTATTTCAACAGTCATGGAACTTGTGAATTCTTGACATAGCATAAGCTAACTCTTTATTTTTGGACGAAAGGACCTTGCTAACACTTTTCAACGCTTGAGCCACTTTCTCTCTGGCTATGGTTTCTTTAGAGAATTCTTTCTCCTTCATAGCCAAAAGTTCTGATTTCAACCTGGCAAACGCGAGAGTGGCGTAGAAGACACAGAGTCGCCAGCAATGTGTATTTATCCCGAGAGAGGGAAAGGAAACATTGCATAAACCTGAAGAGAAAGGTGGAAAGACATGGTCATCGCGACCATAGTCTGAGTTCGGGAGTCGGTTATGCGAGGGGAAGGTGTTAGCACCCCACGCATCCATCGTACTCGATGGGATCCACGCTTGTTGTCTAAACGGAGTGTGAGCTGTCCTACTATCTATGGCTGAACAAAAGAAAATGGGGATGGGGGGACTAAGACGGACGGACTCGGTAGGACATATTCGATGCCCTATGCCTACGTACTCCCTCAGTGTAATGGGAAAGTCAGAGTCAACGTAGTTCAGACGGGAACTGTGGGGGAAGGTTGCTAGCCAAGACAATCGCTGTCTTGTGCCTACATATCCTCAATCGGACGAGAGAGAGGAATCAGAGCTAATGTAGTTCGTGGGTACGACCACGAATGGGTGAGTGTTTTTTATGAGCGACGTTATATTCGCGTCCGACAGTTAGGGTCGATGCCTGTTTGCGACTTAGACGGAAGGTAACGTGCTCTTTTCTGAAAATCCCGAAGGATAAAAATATTTGAATTTTTTTTGTGTTTTTTAGACAGAAGTGTTTTAAATTAGTTCATAACTTGCATTGCACCAAAGTCTAGGGCACAGGGACGAATACTTTACGAATCGTCCCAAGATAGGACGCCCGCTAAGCACTCTAGAAAGATGAGAGGAAGCCCCTCATTTCTCATTCCCCACGCTTAAGGCTCGTGCGCAATACACTTTATCTTTATTAAGTGTTTTTAAGAAGTTTTGAGATGAGAGGAGAGAAGACACAAAGGAAACTCTAAAGGGAAACTAAGAGTCCTAATGTTATCATTCATGGGTAACCTATGGTTAGTGAGGTTTAGGAGGGACAACTACCTAAAACCTAATGCTAATCCTACTCCAAGCTTAATCTAAAATTAAGTTGGACTAGGTAGCTCTAAAGGGAGAGAATCCAAGACTTAAACAAGTCTTGAGATCCATGGGAGGAAGAGAGTGAAACAGAAGAAATAAGAAAGAGAAGGCGAAGATGAGATACAATTAGTGGCAGCAAGCATATCACATCATAAATGTTCAACTCAAATCATCAAAAATGTTTCAAAGATCAATGCAAAGCAATTCAAGTAAGCATGCAAAGACAAGCATGAAAAAAGGCAAGCATACTTGTATGAAATGCACAATTAAGCACCAATGAACTTCATATCAAAATGAAATGAGAAAGATAAGATGAAGATGAAAACAAGTCAGAACCAGGATCATATTATCATCAACAATTCACATATTCAAAAAGTGATTCATATCATGAAGCATTATGATCCATAGAAATTACAAAGCAAATGGTAATGATGTTTATCATACAACTCAAACCAAATGCATTCAACTATGCTCAAGTGAAATGAAAACCAAGTAGAGAACAGAAGGGGCAGTAGCATATACATCAATATCATATCAAAACCAAACTCAAGTCATACAAGGTTAAATATCAAGCAACACCTTCAAGACATGCACCAAAGTAATCCACCAATGGAAACTCAAAAGTCCAAACACTTAACACATGCCAAACATGATTCACAAATTGCAAAAATAAGTCTTAAGTGACCTCAACCAGGGATAAACATCATACCAAAAGTTCATGCAAAGAATCACAAAGAAACTCAATCAATTAGGCATGGCAAAACAACTTGTGTGAAGACGGGTCAAGATATAGTCATGCATAAGTCATTTAAGAACAAATAAACAAACATATATCAAATGACACTTAAAAATTGTGAAATTAAAACTCAAATGACCTAATTCAGAAGCCAATCACATGTCAAAAGATCTCACAAAAATTCACAAGTTAAGCACCACAAACAAATGAGCAAAGATCACATAGGAACCATAAACCAATATGCAAAGGAGAGGGACTAAAATGCAATATGTAAAAAGTTTAAAAATATGAGAAAAATATTTTTAGGAACCTCAACATGTCCTCTAACAAATGCAAAAAGAATGAGATGAAAATCAAGTATAGATGATGAGAACAAAAATCAACAAGGCAGAGTATGCATATATGAGACAATCCAAAAAGAAATTAATTGAACAATTAATTCAGAAACACAAAATAAAATCAAAATGAAAACTAAAATTTGTCAAAATTTTATAAAACCCTAAATATGCTTCATGATTTTTTTTTGAGATTTTTGAATGCATTTAATTAATTTTAAAAATTAAAAATGGAAATGCAACAGTTAAATAAGATAAAATTAAAATAAAATGAAGCCAAGGGTGCAACAAGCAACAATCCACGTTGAAAACATCAAATGGGCTAAAGGAGGGGGTGGGGAAAGCAAGCCCAGTCCAAATCAGCATGGTCAAACCAAAAAAAATGGAACTCAGTCAACCAAATTGACTCACCATCAGCCATAAGATCAATCCAACGTTCTACATCAACTCAACAAACCAACACAGTACGCAAGATGAAGGGCCCTGATCAAAAGCGCATGGTAACAATCATGGGGAAACACACAATAATCATGATCTGACTTAAATAGAAATCCACCTGATATGCACATGTTTATTTTAATGCGCTGGCCAGATCAACACCATCAGATTCATCCAAAGCACCAAATCAAATCAACAAATCACATAGTAGTCATGATGAAAGGCTTAGATCTGTGCGTGCACAATAGTTAACATGGAAAGGCACACACGCATATTAAAATTAAAACAAGAAAATTAAAGGATCTGGCAAAATATGAACATCAGATCTAACCCTTGGACGGCTACGATTTCATCTTCTCCATCAAACCTCAGACGACCTGAAAAGCAAACCAGGTGTCGGAACCCTAGTTCCGGTTTCCTTCTCCGGCAAGTACAATCTCAAAATTTTCCAGAAATCAAACATGAGTACATCATTCCAACCAGAATTCAACAAGGATTTCAAATATGCAATTAGATTTCACAAACAACCAACACACAAGCCAAATCGAAGGAAAACATAAATGGATCTAAAACTTCAACTAAAAAATACACACATGTTAAACGTCCAAACTCAATTTTAAACACACCAGCACACTCAGTGAACCTCATAGATCATTATGCATATCAAAAAAATGAGTTCTAAGAGCATGGAAAGTAAGCTTACCTGAGATCTGTAGAGCTTGAAAAACACCAAGAACTCCTTCCAAAAGCTGCAGATCTTCCTCTTTTGAGCTCTATTTGCAAAATAAATGCAAATAGAGACTTGAATCTGGCTAGATCTAGGAGTTTGAACTTGAACCAACTTGAGATGCACTTGCTAAAAACCTTGCTCTTAGCTCAAAACAATGGTGGATTCTTACTCTACCAAGTGTGTAGATCAAGAATATGAAAAAAATTGTTCAGAAACCCTTGAGATGAGAGAGTTTCGAAGAGAGAAAGTTTGGGTGAAAAAATGAGATTCTGAGCAAATGAGGGTGCATAACCTAGCTTTGTGCGTGTGAGTTAGCTTATATACACCTCATTAGACCTCGGATCATGATTAACAATTGATTAAACCCCTGTTTAGTGAGTTTTGAGTGGTTTTGTAATTTTGCACTTTGTGTTCAACCCACTAATCCACACGTGCCTTGGTCATGAAGCAAGCATGATCCACTCACATTTCACTTGCTGATCACAATTCAAATTAACTTGGGCCTTGAATTTTCTTGGATAATGAGATTGGGATCAATTTGCAATTTGGTCATTTGTTAAATACACCATGAATAAGGCACGGTTTGGCATGAAACAAGGGTTAAAAATGGTGCTCATGGCTTGTACTTTGATGGTACAATATGACTTGAAGCAATTGAATTGATTACAAGTCCTTTTGGATGAAAATGCAAATGGTGAAAAATTGGTACATGTGGAAAACCTCAAAATGCACCTTGCCTTGCCTTAGCCATAACTTGAGTTCTACAAAAGGTATGAATATGTTCTATTACTTTTTGGAAAGGGGAGAGAATGATCTTCAACTTTCATGTTTGAGGAAAATTCATTTGAAGCTTCCTTGATGATGAAAAGTCAAGTTGAATACAGTGTAAAAACTTGCCAAAAATGGAAACTTCTTATTACAGGTCATTTTCCAAATTTAGTAACTTTTGTACAAACCCTTGATTCTTGGTGAATGACATGAATCTTGAACCTTGAAGACCATATGAGGATGTGAGACCTTGAAAACCCTAAAGAGAACCTCAAAATTCCATGGTTGACTTTCCTCCTTACAATTCACTTTTGCTTACTTCACAAGTAACTGATCCACTGAACATCTTCCACAATGAACCACTAGCCAAGCCTTCCTCTATGAGAACTTGTGAGCATATGAAACCCCATGAGAGCATGCTTGAATCCACAAAGTTCAACAAGAAGCTCTTTTGAAACCAAAACCCTAATTGGTCCCTCTGGTTAGGAGGGAAAGATTTAATTGAAATCCTTTGCCATTCTTGACCTTATGAAGATATGATGAACTCCTCAAACCACCTTGAGGCTTGAGACTCCTTTGAGATGAACCAAGCACCTTGATCCCATGCTAAGAACCAATTCCATGCACAAATGCTAATGCAAGAAATGCAAAGAAACATAAGCGAGTTAACTAAAAGTAAGAGGGAAAATTTTGGGGTGTTAAAAAGCTACTTAGCAGTTATAACGATTCCAAACCCTAATCACAAAAACTCATTGAAAGATCATTATTCTTCTCATAATTTCACATCGAAATTTTGAGCGGAAAGAGCTAAAACATTTGACAAAAATCAATAACAACAACATCAACTTTTCACGATTCGCAAAAGAAGGAGAAGAAGAAACCCTGATTCAAATATTTCTTAGAAGAGTTTTCTCTCACGCTTACCTCTCAAGACCCAACGGAGGAACTCCGTTAGGTAAGGTTCTTGACACTCCGACCTTGTAGCGGCTTGCTTTTGCACTTTCTGTTGAGTCTCGTACATTCTTGTTTGTGTTGAACTCTCTTGTTGTTTGTTGACGTTGAACCTTTATGCATTTTAACTGTACTGTCCGTCTGAATTTTGTGTGAGTTTTGTGTTTGGTTTTGGTGTTGGTCGATCTCGTTGCGTGGCCGGTTTTTTTGGTTGTACCGATACCGGATTTGAAAAGAGGATGAGAAAGTAAGGAGGGTTTATGTAAGAACTTTCGTGTTTTGAGATTGCTCCGCCGGAGTTGACGGCGGCCTCCGCCGCGAGATCGTCTTCTCCGGCGGGTTGGTGACTTCCGGCGAACTTGATTTGCAGAGAGTGATGGCGTTCGGAAAGGAAAGAGCTTGAAGAAGAGAGGATCGAAACGGAGGTGGACGGTGTTGTGTTGGATCGTTGCAGGAGATAGAGGTGTTTTTTCCGGCGTTGTTTTGGAGAAAGGCAAGGAAGGGAAGAGTGTGGTGTTGATGGTGAGAGAGAAATTGAAGAGTTGAAGAAGAAGGTACGTAACAGGGGGAGAGGAATTCGGATTTAGGTAAGCTGAGCTTTGATTAGGGTTTTCTTCTTTTTTTTTGGACTGAACCGGTTTGGGGCTCTTAGGCCCATTTGCCTAGTTTTTTCTCACCACACACGCAACTTGTTCACTCGCACCCCCCTTATTGGCTGAAGAAAAGTTCTGGGGCTTGGCAGCCAAAGCCCATTCGCCAGGATTTTCTTTTCAGACTCTCCAAACTAGTTTTGCACCTTTTTTTTACTATCTGTTTTATTTGTAAATTAGATATTTTTTTTTAAAAGTAAAATTTAATTTTGATTTAGATTAATACTAATCTTTTTTACTAGAAGTAGATTTTATTTTTATTTATAAATTAATTTAAATTAACACTAGGTTTAGATATTAATTTTAGTTTAATTGTTGACCAACTTTTAATTTTGTTTTTAATTTGCACTTTATTTTTAACTTGGACATTCTCTTTAATTGTTGAACTTGATTTTGGATGCCTATTGTGATTAATTCCTGATCAAATACTTGACGGCCTTTTGTTTGATTCTCTCTTTGTGATTGAGTTGTCTGGTGTTTACTTGTTGATTACTCTGTATTCACATGATCCCCTTAAGGCTCCTAGTCCGACTTAATTTCAGATTATGCTCGTAGTAGGATAGACATTAGGCTCTCAATCCAAGCATGATAACATTAGTTTAGCTCCCTCTTGATCCTGACTTTAGGGTTACTTTGCATGATAACGTGTAGGACCGAGTTTCCCTTAGACCTTCTGAGTTTCCCTTTTCTCTCGCACCCATGCGATCGAGACCGCTCTAGTTTTCCCGTAGCTCCACGAACTACGGACGCTTTGACTTCCTCTCTCTGGATAGATTGAGGATACGTAGGCACAAGATGGCGTTGTCTTGGGGAGCACTCTTCTCTCGCACCCCTGCGATCGAGACCCTACCACCCTTATCCCATTCCTGTAGTTTCGTGAACTACGAATGCTCTGATTCTCATTTCCGATGAGATACGTAGGCACGAGGATCCCTATCCTTGGCGAGCACACTAACAACTAACTTCCCTCTTCTCTCGCACCCTTGCGATCGAGACCAACCTGTTAACCGAACCTTTTCTCTCGCCCTAGCATGATCGAGACCCTTTCGACCCATAGGTCGAACTACGACTGCTCTGATTTCCTCTGTCTAGTCCGATTGAGGATACGTAGGCACAAGACGGCGATGTCTTGGCGAGCAACCTTCCCCCCTTAGTTCGTGTCTGAACTACGTTGACTCTGACTTTCCCATTGCACGAGGGAATACGTAGGCATAAGACGAGCGATGTCCTATCGAGTCACTTCTTTTTCTTTTCTTCTTCGTTTCTTCGTTCCTTTCCATTCCTGTTTCATTTCCTCTGCAGTAGCAGTGGAGCTGCAGATGACGATACCCTCTGATCGAGACAACAAGCATGGATGCCATCGAGTACGATGGACGCGTGGGGTGCTAACACCTTCCCTTCGCATAATCGACTCCCTTACCCGTTTCTCTTGGTCGCGAGACCATGCTCTTTCCCTTCCCTCAGGTTTACGCATTGTTTCCTTTCCCACTCTTGGGATAAATACACATTGCTGGCGACTCTGTTTTCCGTGCCACTTTCGCGTTTGTACCAGGATACAAATCCTCAGGAGCGACAACTGGCGACTCTGCTGGGGACAGGTTGACCTCTTGCTGGTCCATCCCCTATGCGAGTCAATCCTAGCGCTTCTCTGTTTAATTTCATTGGGTGTTTACTGTGGTGCTATTTTTTTGTTGTTTTGCTTTTTTATTGTATTACTGCTTTACTGTATTTACCGCATTTTACCGCATTACATTTCATTATTATGCTGAATTGTGCTGTGCTTTGCTGGTTTTCTGTTTGGCATGTTGGGATGTTCTGAGAGATAAGCCCACTACCCAGGCTTGAGCATACACATAGGTATTAGCGTGGGCAGGCATGACACTCCCGTGGTGTTGACCACGTGCGCATGATCACAAGTCCCACAATCAGACGAGGTTTTATCGAGAGATATCTGCTACTGTATGTTGATATAGGCCAGTAGTTATTCTCTTGAGGAACTGTCAACTCTGGTGACCATTCCCGAGGACTCAGTTGCGGCACTCCTCCCGAGATGTGATAATGGCAGACCAAAAATGGCAAACCCATTACACATTCTCGATCCGAAAACCCAATGCTGGGAACTTGCTATAGGATATCCTTTTTAGGGGAATTAGTGGATGACCTATTTGTTTGGTGATAGTATTGTACCCCGAGGGATGAATGTACTATTGCTTCTCAAATCGAGAATCTAAAACTGAGGATCCTGGCATTTTAGTACCCACATGTGAGAATGGGCGGGTGTTTACAGGTTTGCAGGTAACCTTGACCTTCATCCTACCTGATATTACGGTTTTCCTATCAGTGTGGACTTATCAGCCTGATATTTTGGATTTCTTATCGGTGTGTACTTATCAGCCTGGTATTCTAGTTTTCTTCAGAACAGACTTGTGAACTTATTCAGTCAGAAACACAGCAGTTATTTAGAATATGTGGAAGCTTTGATCCCATGTCTGCTACATTCATATTGCATTTGCATTTACATCTTGCATCATTTTGTATATCTGTCTCCGGCTTGATCAGAGTGTTCATCCATCCTTTTTCCTCAGCCTGCAGTTGATTTCCCGACTTTTGTATCAGCTTTGGAAAAATCATGAATTCAGGAGAGCAGGATCAGTTTGTGACTCGGGCAGACGTTGAATTGATGAAGAGTCAGTTGGACCAACTTGTGGAAGCTATGGCAGCCATGAATAGGGGATAAGCCAATGTTCAGAGGACTTCTGTGATTGGGAATGTCATTCCACCTCCAGTGAACAGTGTTACTCAAGCTCAGCCTATGCAAATCCCTATTGAGGATTAAGCTATACAAGAGCGTACCATCATCCGAGATGGACAATCTTCTTCTCTTGATGCCACAGACTATCAGAGCTTTGCCTTCTCTATGCCAAATTTCGAAGGGGTAATTCCAAAGGCAAAGACTAAGGACCCACGGGCTGTTCAGTGTGATGAAAGACATCGTGTGTTGGAAGAGAAGCTTTATGCCCTAATGAAGCGTGATACTCTTGATCTGAATGCTGCAAGCATGTGTTTGGTGCTCGACCTTGTGTTACCTCCAAAGTTTCAGATGCTGAAGTTTGAGCAATACAAATGGGATAGCTGTCCGAAGCAACATTTGGTGATGTTTCGTCGAAGAATGACCTCACATGTCTATAATGATAAGCTCATGATTCACTGTTTCCAGGACAGTCTGAGTGGGGCATCGTTGAGTTGGTACATGCAGTTGGAAAGTGGTTGCATTAGATCGTGGACAGATCTAGCCAACACCTTTGTAAAGTAGTACAATTATAATCTTGACATGGCTCCCAGCCGCCTATAGTTGTAGGGTTTGTCTAAAGCGGATAATGAATCATTCAGAGAGTAAGTTCAGAGATGGAGAGAGTTAGCTGCTTGCGTTCTACCACCACTGGTGGAAAGAGAATTGGTTGATATGTTCAGGGATACTTTGCAAGCACCATACTTCGATAAGTTGATTGCAACATCAAAGTTTTCTGACTTGGTAATAATTGGAGAAAGCATCGAGTTCGGTATCAAGAGCGGAAAAATCCAAGGCGCCTCAAACTTCCCGGTTAGTGAAAGTGAATCAGTTGTCAGTTCTCAAGAGGAATGGGAGGAGGAAAGTAATTCCGTCCAAGAATATCCCCCACCTCATCCTCAGTATTCAGGTGTTTCAACGGTTCAGATTCAACAATCTTCTGGGTCTTCGTATCAGGGATCTCCTAAGAATCAACGGTCATACCGCCGTCAGCCGTGTCAGCACGCCTGACAAAGACCCATGAAGCCAGAGAGGCACTTCACTCAATTACCAATGTCATATCGTTAGATGCTGCCAGATTTGATAAGAGGTGGATTGATAGTGCCGAAGGAATTGAAGCCAGTGCCTTTTCCTTATCCACCAGGTTTTGATGTCAACGTCCGTTGTGACTACCATGCTGGGGCATATGGGCATTCAACTAAAGACTGTAAGGTACTTAGGAGCAAGATTCAGACTCTTCTTGACTCTAATATGTTCTCATTCACGCCTCAGGGTATTCAGATCCACAATTCTCCTTCATCCAGTCATGTGGGTTCATTAGTTCAGGTTATGGAAGAAGTCACCGAGAGCAGTGGTGCAAATGAATATCAGACTGACTTCGACGAGAAATTCTGAAGATGGCTAGTTCAGTAGCAAGTGAGGATTGGAAAGCCCAGTTCCCTGGAGCTGACTATCTTTTAGATCATGTCATTTCTTTGCATTTGTAGTTTCTTTTCTGTTAATGTGCAAACTCATTTGTAAAACTTGTCTGTTTGCAGTTGATAATGATAATGAAATGAATGTGCATGTTTTGTTTAAATCCATTTGTGTTCACTTATACCTTTTTATTGATATCCATCACTTGTTTAAGCAGGATCCCAGGGAGGATGATGAAAATCGAAGACGTAAAACATCCGATTGTATGCTTTTGAACAAAAACCCTGCTGATGATGTACATGCAATGTTTCGAATCCCTAAACACCGGAGACATAAGGAAGATAATCCCTTGCAAACCCCGTTGAGCCTAGTAGCAGGAGTTTATTTCTGAAAACAAAAAACCCTCAATCTTAACCTAGGGGCAGGGTAGGTGTCAGTTAAGTTGACCACGCATTTAAATTTCAAAAGGAGTGTTCTGTTCAAGGATCAATTACGTCTACGGTTATCCCTCATCAACCGAGGCATGAGGCAGTCATAACCCTTTCAAACAAGTCAGACAAGTCAGTGTCACACGATTTGTTCACAAAAAAAAAGGGAATCAAAGAAAGAAAAAAAGAAAAAAAGAAAAGCCCGCTAAGTCGAAACTTGAATACAAGTGACTTAGGCAAAAGTTAGATCATCCCGCTGAACTTCAAAATCGAAAAAAGATTCACAAAGAATCAGTCCAGGCAAAATCAGGGAAAACAAAAGAATGAAAAGCGAAAAAAAAAGAAAAAGAAAAAATTATCGATAAAGAACAAGTCGTATGACCGCCGACACCGAAGACAAAATGGGTGACTGTCACTCCGAAAATCGTGTGGGTTCCTTCCATCCTCATACCATTCATTAACCTTTGTGAAAGGTGAGCGCTTGTCTCCAATTAGCTAAACGTAGGACTGGAGAACATCAAGGAGAACGGGTGTGTTAAAACAAAACTTTGAACCTTATATCCTTTTTTTTTTAAACCGTGGACCAGACCACGTTACAACCTTCAAAATACCTAATTGAAGCAGGGTTGTTTCGAAAGCATACTTTGGTAAAGATCGCGTCAAAGCTGACTCCTAAAAGGATCTTCTTACCATTCATGTTGGTATCAGTGACATTCTGAAGTGATTCGTTCACTATATGTCGCAACGTTTTTCCAGTGAACAGACTTGGATTTCAAAACTGTCATATGCATTGCATTAAAATTGCCATTTTCAAAACGAATTATTTTACTTGCGAGTAGGTACTTGATATCAGGAAAGTTCCTGCAATGGAAAGATTGATCACGATTAGATGCAAATTCCTGACTACTCCGTTGAGCAAGGGCAAGTCATATCAAATGGGTAATACATTCCAAGATTCAGCCAATCAGGGGCAACCAAGTCGAGATTCAACAAATCTCTTGAAGGTCAGTCAGTCAGAGGAATTCCTTCGCAGATCAGCCAGTCAGGGGCAAAATCACTTCAAGGCTGGGGCAGGCCACCCCTAAAGCAAAAGGTTATTCTCTCCAGAGGACGGTTAATCAAAGTCATGGGGCAAGACATGTCTGATATTAAAGACAAGTTATTTATGGATTATGCTGCGTCAGGGCACTTCCTTTTGGTCATATCAGATCTGCAAGATTCATGTTGATAGCTAACACGTGATGTCCCCAGTAGGTCTCTCTCCCTAGCAGAGATAGCTGGAGTTTTATCACTCAGTACAGCATCATGAAGGTTATTGCTCCCCAGCAAGAGTTCAGGAGTTCGCTCTCCCCTAGCCAAATTGGTAAAGTTTATTGCTCTTCGGCAAGAGTTCGTATTCTCGTACAGGATAAGAATGTTGGGTTTGTGCTTCCCCAGTTTGTGGCAAAGTGATTCCCATCTCCCCAGCAGAGTAAGGGTAGAAGGTAAGTCTCCAACAGAGGAGTAAGCTCAATGTTATCCCATAGCAGAGTTGATGTCGTCAAACATCGTTCCCCAAGCAGAGTACTTGATGGTGGCTGGTACTCCCCAGCAGGTTAAGGGCGTTTCCCCGGCAACAGGTTAAGTTTAATGAATATTCTTCGGCAGGTTCGATGTTATTGATCTCGTTCCCCAAGCAGAGTTGTTGGTGATGGCTGGTTTTCCCCAGCAGGTTGAATTCAATGATATTCCTCGACGGGTTTTGTGTTATTGACTTCATTCCCCAAGTAGAGTTTGGTGTTAGTCATCTCAGTGGCTAGGTCAACAATGGACGTCCCCGGTAGATTCCAAGTCCAATGGTTATTGGCACATTTTCTGTAGCAGATCATTTGGTTCTGTCTTTAGTAGTTGTAATTCTTGATCCCCAACGGAGTGTGAGTTCTCTTCGGGTTTCATCTTCAGCAAAGGTTATATCAGGAAGTCCGCTCGGTGCGACTTCCTCAGCAGGGTTTGTGACCTCGGAGACAGTTCAGTTTGTCATCCCCAATGGAGTTGGCCTCTTCTCTTCAGCATTTATTTTGCTGGAGGGATCCTTTTGCATATAGTAAGCATATTTGCATTTCATCCTCAAATGCGTAGCATTTCCATTTCATATGGAGCATTACGCCAAAAAAATTCAAACATATGCATGCGAAGCATAAGCCAGATTTGGTACCTTGTACAGAAGCCCAAATCAATTTTCAGTCAAGACAGTGACATATCCCCAGGGAGAATACCGAGCCATTCCCCAGCAGGCCGATTCTTCCCGTCAACCCCTTGACGATGTGTTCCGAGCTCAGGTTGTGTACCTTCGGATATGTTAAGTTTCTTCCCGTCAACCCCTTGACGATGTGTTCCGAGCTCAGGTTTTGTACCTTTGGATATGTTTTGTTTTCTTTCCGTCAATCACTTCACGACGTGTTCCGAGCTCAGGTTTTGTACCTTCGGATATATTCTGTTCCGAGCTCAGGTTTCGTACCTTCGGATATTTTCATCTTCTTCCTGTCAACCACTTGACGATGTGTTCTGAGCTCAGGTTTTGTACCTTCGGATATATTTTGTTTCTTCCCGTCAACCCCTTGACGATGTGTTCTGAGCTCAGGTTGTGTACCTTCGGATATGTTCAGTTTCTTCCCGTCAACCCCTTGACGATGTGTTCCGAGCTCAGGTTTTGTACCTTCGGATATGTTGAGTTTCTTTCTGTCATCCCCATGACGATGTGTTCCTACGGTGGAATTTTCTTTCGGTCATCCCTATGACGATGTGTTCTCTTCGGTCAGATTGTCTTGTCGTCAACCCTTTGACGAGGTGTTTCTTGGGTTTCATCTTCTTTCTGTCATCCCTATGACGGGTGTTTGGGCTGTCTTTCCGTCAATTCTTTGACGATGTGGTCCGTTGGTTATCTTTCCTTTCTGTCAATTCTTTGACAATGTGGTCCGTTGGTTATCTTTCCTTTCCGTCAATTCTTTCACGATGTGCTTCTCGGGATAGGTTTTCTTCCCGTCAAATCCCTTTGACGATGTGGTTCTTCGGATAAATAATTGATGCGGTTCTGGGGTTCACTTTTCTTTCTCTGAGTATGTTATCTTTCCGTCAAATTCCTTTGACGTGGTATGGCTGGGCTCCAATCATATTTTCTCCCCACAGTTTGCAAATTTCTGGGTTTCTTTTTTGTATTCAATCACCTTCTACCTTGAATGTCTGAAAGCCGTTTCTATAATCCTTTCAGGTCTAAGTCGATTTAATAGGAGCAGCTGTAGCACCCCAAAATTTGCCTTACCTTTTACTGGCTTATGTTTCTTTTTTCATTTGCATCTCATTTAGGTCATATCTCATAATCATTCATTTGCATTGTTTCCTAAGACATGAGATCAACGGGTTTTCTTGTTATTGGTGCTTTTCTTATTCAGAGGTGATTCAGTTGGATCCTAATTCAGAGGGTTCATCAGAAGCGCGGGGTCAGAGTTTCATTGGTGTGAGTCAGGGTTTAACTCCTTCTCAGATCAGGACCTTTCATTATTGTCAGTGTGCATACCAAGAAGAATATCAGTTGAGGTTCACTGGATTGAGATTTTCATGTCAGAGGCATCTTGGTATTCACAGTACAAGAGATCGAGTTGTGGATTCATATTGTGGTCAAGGCACTGTTTTCCGCTCGGTTGCTTTTCACTTGTTGTTGGGGACTCATTGAGAATACAAGTTTGGTTTGAATTGGAAGTCTAATTGGTTATGTGGATTTCTTGGAATTCATTCCTCATTATCCATCTTATTCAAAAATATCACTAAATATCCATTATATTTCAATTATCCACTTCTTTTTTCCTACCGATTTTCAAAGTCCATACCCATTTTCATTTTGTTCAAAAATAATTTCTTTTAAACCATTATCCATTTCTTTTAAACCATTATCCATTCTTGTTAATCCAGTTAACCATCCCATCCATCTCAATATCCATATCCTTTTTAATTCAATTTCGAAATCCATTTTGTAAATGCATTTTTCCAAAACCACACTAAGCCTTTGTTATCCTAATTTCATTTTTCAAATCCAATATCCATTTCAATGTCCAGGCAACCTTATTCAAACAGTCTTACATTTTCCAAAACTCCAAGAAAAGTTGTAGAAAGGCCTCGGCTAGCACATGTAGGTGAGGGTTGCTAAAGTCTTAATTGTGGTTTACACATCCGTCTATGACCCTACTACATGTCGTTACGCCAAAGCTTCCAGAATATTCCCTCATGAGATATTCCTGCTCCCTGGTGCCTCATGTGTGCTTAACATGGAAGGTATCTTTTCTCTTGGTGTTCATGTTAAAATTGCAATTATTGAAGGATAGTAGTAACACAATAATTCTCGCTAGCTTGTTGGTAAAATAAAATGTTGTGGTTTACGAGACAAGGAGTATTTTAAGGGAGGGTGAATGGAGAAATTTGTTGCTTTCTAATGAGATACACAAAAATTGCCGGTGGACCGTTAAAGATACAAAGGTGCAGAAATAACTGTTGCAACCTGAATCTAAGATTCATAACAACACAAAATAGACACAACAGAAAATTCATTACATAGTAGAAATTACATAACAGCAGTGGCAAAGGCACAATAGAAAGAGGAATTCACTGTAGGAAATAATACACAATAGATGTAGATGCAGAGCAACACGCATCAGTTTTTCCTAATGCAGTCAATAACAAACTTGCAGCTCAGATAGCCATCAAGTTACTTCTATCTTCTTCCTTCAATAAAACATCACGGTCAGGAGCTACAGCTTGAAAATCCCAACTCAGACCAAACCGTGTGAACCTTTCATTGAGCAGTCAATCTAGTTTACCTCCTAATAAGATGCAGAAATATGAAGAACCGAATCTGAGCCAGTCATGTAATGAAATGGCAAAACTAGCTAGTGGCAGCAATGCATCTTCAAGCAATGTCGTAGAATCCAGTAGCAAACACAAGGATGCTGCCACCAGGTAATGCTCAGGCCTTGCATATGTCCCAAGGACTTCTCTCAGGTGTCTCAATGACTCAAAGACCTACAACAATTAACAACAACATGCATCTCGCAGCATCCTGCCTACACACCTTACACCATTCCAAGTGACCGACACCTTTGTGTGAATTAACCAATGATATCACCACAAGTCATGGCACAACAAAACCATCACTGGCTACCTGCACAAAACAATAACAAACCATACAACAACATTAGTACGCAACTTAATTTGGTTGGGACAACACAAATGAGAATTGACAGAAAAGGCCAAAATCTATATCTCAGTAAGGAGAATGTTCGTACAACCTCGCAACGGTTTGATTCTCACGAATTCCATCTCACCTTATTTTCCTAACAGAATTCACACACTCACAACCCTTCACACGTATCTGAGCATCCTATATATTACACTGTTCATTTGGCAAAAATCAACAACAACAACAACAACATTTCACGATTCGCAAAAGAATGAGAAGAAGAAAGCCTGATTCAAATATTTCTCAGAAGAGTTTTCTCTCACGCTTACCTCTTAAGGCCCAACTGAGGAACTCCGTTAGGTAAGGTTCTTGACACTCCGACCTTGTAGCTGCTTGCTTTTGCACTTTCTCTTGAGTCTCGTACATTCTTGTTTGTGTTGAACTCTCTTGTGGTTTGTTGATGTTGAACCTTTATGCATTTTAACTGTACTGTCCGTCTGGATTTTGTGTGAGTTTTGTGTTTGGTTTTGGTGTTGGTCGATCTCGTTGCATGGCCAGTTTTTTTGGTTGTACCAATACCAGATTTGAAAAGAGGATGAGAAAGTAAGGAGGGATTATGTAGGAACTTTCGTGTTTTGAGATTGCTCCGCCGGAGTTGACGGTGGCCTCTGCCGCGGGGTCGTCTTCTCCGGCGGGTTGGTGACTTTCGGAGAACTTGATTTGCAGAGAGTGATGGTGTTCGGAAAGGAAAGAGCTTGAATAAGAGAGGATCGAAATGGAGGTGGACGGTGTTTTGTTGGATCGTTGCAGGAGATATAGGTGTTTTTTCCGGCGTTGTTTTGGAGAAGAGCAAGGAAGGGAATAATGTGGCGTTGATGGTGAGAGAGAAATTAGAGAGTTGAAGAAGAAGGTACGTAACAGGGGGAGAGGAATTTGGATTTAGGTAAGCTGAGCTTTGATTAGGGTTTTCTTCTTTATTTTTTTTACTGAACTGGGTTGGGGCTCTTAGGCCCATTTGCCCAGTTTTTTCTCACCACACACACGACTTGTTCACTCGCACCCCCTTATTGGATGAAGAAAAGTTCTGGGGCTTGGCAGCCAAAGTCCATTCGCCAGGATTTTCTTTTCCCACTCTCCAAACTAGTTTTGCACCTTTTTTTTTACTATCTGTTTTACTTGTTAATTAGATTTTTTTTTTTAAAAAGTAGAATTTAATTTTGATTTAGATTAATACTAATCTTTTTTACTAGAAGTAGATTTTATTTTTATTTAGAAATTAATTTAAATTAACACTAGGTTTAGATATTAATTTTAGTTTAATTGTTGACTAACTTTTAATTTTGTTTTTAATTTGCACTACATTTTTAACTTGGATATTCTCGTTTAAATGTTGAACTTGATTTTGGATGCCTATTTTGATTAATTCCTGATTAAATACTTAACTGCCTTTTGTTTGATTATCTCTTTGTGATTGAGTTATCTGGTGTTTACTTGTTGATTACTCTATATTCACATGATCCCCTTAAGGCTCCTAGTCCGACTTAATTTCTGATTAAGCTGGAGTAGGATAGACATTAGGCTCTCAATCCAAGCATGATAACGTTAGTTTAGCTCCATCTTGATCCTGACTTTAGGGACACTTTGCATGATAACATGTAGGACCGAGTTTCCCTTAGACCTTCCGAGTGTCCTTTACCTTTTCTCTCGCACCCATGCGATAGAGACCGTTCTAGTTTTCCCGTAGCTCCACGAACTACGGACGCTCTGACTTCCTCTCTCTTGATAGATTGAGGATATGTAGGCACAAGACGGCGATGTCTTGGCGAGCACTCTTCTCTCGCACCCCTGCGATCAAGACCCTACCACCCTTCTCCCATTCCCGTAATTTCGTGAACTACGGATGCTCTGATTCTCATTTCCGATGAGATACGTAGGCACGAGGATCCATATCCTTGGCGAGCACACTTACAACTAACTTCCCTATTCTCTCGCACCCTTGCGATCGAAACCAACCTGTTAACCGAACCTTTTCTCTCGCCCTAGCACGATCGAGACCCTATCGACCCGTAGGTCGAACTACGGCTGCTCTGATTTCCTCTCTCTAGTCCGATTGAGGATACGTAGGCATAAGACGGCGATGTCTTGGCAAGCAAACTTCCCCCCTTAGTTCGTCTCCGAACTACGTTGACTCTGACTTTCCCATTGCACCAGGGAATAGGTAGGCATAGGATGAGCGATGTCCTATCGAGTCAATTATTTTTCTTTTCTTCTTCGTTTCTTCGTTCCTTTCCATTTTGGTTTCTTTTCCTTTCCAGTAGCAGTGGAGCTCTAGATGACGACACCCTTTGATCGAGACAACAAGTGTGGATTCCATTGAGTACGATGGACGCGTGGGGTACTAACACCTTCCCTTTGCGTAACCAACTCCCTTACCCGTTTCTCTTGGTCGTGAGACCATGCTCTTTCCCTTCCCTCAGGTTTACGCAGTGTTTCCTTTCCCACTCTTGGGATAAATACACATTGCTGGCGACTCTATTTTCTGCGCCACTTTCGCGTTTGTACCAGGATGCAAATCCTCGGGAGCGACACTATAAAACAAAACTCAGTCGCTTTGGGCAAAACGAAGAGGGATATTTACAGAAACTGAGCCATATCAAAACATCCGTTTCACCTGGGCAGGGTGAAAGGTTAAAACAAATATGGTCATTACTTTGACTTATGAACAATCTTCGGAACATTGACTACAACCCATTGGCGGCGAACTCCTCGGTGAATCAAAAAGTCTGGTACCTTCCTTGATTTGTCTTCAGAAATAACGCTGATTTCTGGTGGAACAGGATCATTGGAATCTGTCTCCCAGGCAGAGTTGTCGTAAGAGGATTCCTCTGTTGATTTTTGCATAGTATTTGTGCTCTCAGGTAGATCTCCCCATCTAGCTGGCTGAATGTCTTCGATCCTGATACGAGAGCTTTTGGGAGCATTTTATTTGACCATGAAGTCGTATTTTCCACTCGCTTGTCCCAAGGTGTCCCACACTTCTTTGGAACTGGAGGAGTCATCCTTTTCGATGACGTTGACTTCGGGAAAAGCATAGTTAATGAATTCCAGTCCTGCAAACTTTGCAAATTCATCGTTGTGCTGAACGTTTTCTGAATGACCTGAGTGTTGATCCCATGACATGGTGGGGACGCAGGTATTTTTTCCAATGACGCTCAGCTGAGTTTCATCGTTCGGCTGATTTTCTTGCCCTAAGTCTCCTGGGTATGGCTGCCACATAGGCAGGCCATCCATTGGGCCATAATAGTCGTGGTCAAAGTTGTCTTACATCAGAGTGTCTTCCTCTAATGAGTTTGGTGGAGCACAACATCCATCCGGATCACAATCTCCGTATATCATTTCGACATCTGACCTCGGTATAAATCTTGGACTCTGTGCGGGATAGCAAAATGGCGTAGACACCTCTTCCTAAGACATATAACTGTCCTTGTTAGGATAGGACTTCCATTCCTCATCTGTATCGGAGGAATCTCCCTCGTTGATGGTATGTACTTCTTGAGACACTGGGTGAACGAAACCTCCACTATGGAAGAAGCTCTGAATAGGATGAAAACTTTTATCGTTAGTAGCAGTCTGGGTACAGGTTGCAGAAAAACCAAGACCCTTCTTTGTTTTATTATCAGTAGGAATGATAACATGTCCCTATCCTTTTGCATTGTTACTCTCGATTACTTTGAGAACATCTTTGTATGAGGAAATCGATGTTCATTTTTCTGATTGACTTTTATTGCTCACCGAAACTGCCTGGAACTGCATTCCAACAACCTCCTCGGGTTCTACACAAATGGACAATGACAGGTTACTCACGATCAAGGCTTGTTCTCCACAGACCGTGACAAGTTGATCGTTCTTGATGAACTTCGGTTTCTGGTTCAGTTTCGAAGTGACTGCCCCAACCTAGTGTATCCAAGGTCTTCCTAATAAGCAACTGTATGTTGCCCGGATGTCCATGACCTGGAAAGTGACTAGGAAAGTTTGAGGATCGATAGTTATGGAAAGGTCGAATTCACCGATAATTATTTTTCTAGACTCGTCAAATGCTTTGACGATGACCACACTACCTCTCATCGGAGATCCTTTGAATGATAGTAGCATTAGAGTGGACTTCAACATGATGTTGAGAGCCGATTCGGTGTTTACCAGTACACTGGCTAAAGCATCGTCCTGGCAGTTAACTGTAATATTGAGCTCCATGTTATGACTTTTGCCTTCTTCCAGCAGTTCCTCATTACTAAACCCCAAGTTGTTACAGGAAGCGATGTTAGAGACGATACTGTTGAATTGTCATATTGACACATCCTGTTCCATAAAGGCATTTCCTAAGACTTTCTGTAGAGCCTCTCTATGGGCTTCAGAACTGAGTAAAAGATATAACACAGAGATCTTTGAAGGAGTTTGTAACAATTGATCAACAATGTTGTATTCACTCCTTTGGACGAGGTTTAGCATCTTATCATCGTTCTTTGAAAGGTCGGGATTACTGGATTGACCGACTGGTGAATTGGGAGCTTCTGTTTGAGGTTCCTTTTCTCTGTTAGGTTCTCCAACTCCTCTGCTGAAGATTCGATCGCTCCGTGTTACTCAACTGATGTCTGCAATATTCACGATGGAGGGTAATGGAATTTCCTTTCCATTCTCGATTGTTGTTGCACCGTATTTGTAAGGGATCGCCTTATCAAATTTGTACGGTAACGGTCCCGGCAGATAAATAACTACAGGAGCCTTCTGATTTTTCTGACTGTCGTAAGTAACTTCAATCAGTCTCTAGTTAGGAACTTTTTATTCGTCAAGTAGAGGGAAGATGGTACAAACATCTTTGGTCCTTTCATGATCAGATATCCCAACAACATCCTTAATCTGATCAGCGAAATAGTTTGGCGTCTAGTTGATAGACCCCCGAAACCGAATATTATAGAATCTCTTTGGGGTCCAACTGACTCTGAAAGGCTGGTCGCACGAGGTAACATCCATGATTATTTTCCGAGCAGACTCTACAGCGCTCGTAGTTATGTGGTGGCACCTGGCCACGTCCGCTTTGAATGCAGTGTTACCCTACCAGGTCTATTTCCATAGATTGGACATCCTGACTTTGATGCCTAGTAGGGTTCCCGTTTGTCACACTGATTTATTGCGTGTCTTCACACTGATTGGTTACTCTCACAACATACTTTACAGCTCAGAGAATCATGATAAGTGAGAAAACTAACTTGGACCTGTCTGGCGTGTACCTCCACCAAGTTGGTATTCATCAAATGAATATCGAATATTTGAATCATGTTGATCTGATAGGGATTTCTATCACGGTAGTCCTGAATCCATCCAAGATCCATCTGACGCTGGAGGGCCTCTTGTATGAAAGAGCATCCCTGTTTGTTTACCGTGCAAGTCAGATAGGAATTGTAATCATGTCGTGACAGATTATGATACTGGCTTTGCCTTGAGTGCATTACCAATAAGTTGACATTCATTGCAAGGATGTCGTGGTTCTAAATGATGTTGGAACTTGCATAAGTCATGTTGACTCCATGAACTCGATGCTCTTGGATCCATCCGAGATCCAACTGTTCCTGTAGAGCTGATTACACCACAGAACATCCCTGATTGTTTTTAGAGCAGATATCACACTAGTGATAATTATGAGGTGGCACATGGCCATATCCATTTTGTGTACAATGCATCTTGACCAAGTTGGTTCCCAATAAGAGTACATCATGAATTTGATAGTTGTTGTTAGACTCTCCTTTTATCAAATTTACTGCGGCTTTCTCGTGTTGAGGCAGCGGGTTTGTGAGAACATTTAGATTCGTATCTTTGAAAGATAAGACCCCTCTCCAAACAATCTTTTGCACATCAGATTTGAAATTGAGACAATTCTCTATGTTATGCCCTGGCCCTCCTTGATGGTAAGGGAAAATCTGATACACTTTAAACCAAAAAGGAGGATTCTCCGGTACTGTGAGAGGAGACCTGGTTGGGACGTGTCCCTTGACCAGTTAGAGCGGAAATAATTCTGCGTATAACATCGGTATAGGGCCGAACCCTGGTGGTCGCGTTGTACGGTTGTTGTTATATGGAGAACGAATCTGCTGAATAGGCTGTTGTGTCCTTTGTTGATATTGTTGTTGATTTGGTTGGCTCTGAGCAACCTGAGGTTGATACGTAGGAACAGACGCGGGGTTGATAGCAGGAGTTACGGCTGCTACTTGTTGGTATCGTCGCCTTTGCTTTTTGAGAGAGATATTCCCAATATCTTGCTCTTTTTTCTTAGGGAGAGAACTACCGTATCGTTTCGTACTACTTGATGATCCAGCGTCTTTAACTAAACGTCCTTCTTGGACTGCTTCCTCAAGACGAACTCCCATCCCCACCATCTCGGTGAAGTCACTGGGTGCACTGGAAACCATTCTGTCGTAGTAAAATTAGCTTAAGGTTTTCAAGAAGATCTTTGTCATCTATTTTTCCTCAAGAGGTGGACAAATCTGAGCGGCAATTTCACGCCATCTCTGAGCGTATTCCTTAAAGGTTTCCTTGTCCTTCTGTGACATTGATCTGAGTTGATCTCTGTCTGGTGCCATGTCCAGGTTATACTTATATTGTTGAACAAGGGCAGCGCCAAGATCTCTGAAAGTGTCGATCTTAGTGCGGTTTAAACCCATGTACCATTTGAGTTCGGCACCGGTTAAACTATCTTGAAAGTAGTGAATTAGTAGCTCCTGGTTCTTTGTCTGAGTTGACATTCGCCGAGCGTACATCACCAAGTGGCTTTGAGGGAAAGAGTTACCCTTGTACTTTTCAAAATTGGGTACCTGGAACTTGTGCGGAACTTTCACATTGGGGACCAAACAAAAGTCTGCGGCATCTTTTCCAAATAAATCCTGACCGCGAAGGGCTTGCAGTTCTTTTTGCATCTCTAGGAATTGTTCCTGGAACTCATTCATTCTGTCGAACATACTTTCATTTCCACCAGAAGGTATTTGTGGAATCTGTCCTTCCGGGACAATTTGTACCACGAGTAGTGGTATAGTCATTATGGCCGAGACTCTCGATGCCTCCCAAAGTTTGTAACCTTTAGGAGTTGTTGTCATGCCCCTGGCATCTTCGCTTTCCCGAAGTTTGTAACCTTCAGGCCCAGCGGCTCCTACTGAAGTTTTCGGATCTTCAGTGATCGTCAGAATATATCCCTCTGGGATATAGTTAATAGGCATGCCCCAGGGACGATCTTTCGGCATTTTCTACCTAGGATCATACTTTTCAACTATGGGTGTTGATGTGATCTCTGAGATCACAGTCCTTTGTTGTTGTATTTGAGCTTCTGCTAGAGCTTGCATGTCGTTATGAAGCTTTCTCAGATCCTCTTTCAGAGTATCGATCTCTTCTCTCAACTCTCTGTTCTCTTCCTCAAGATCATCCATCTTTTTCTTACGATTGTCTCGAGTATTGTACGAATGAGACAGTTTGACTCTAGAATCGAGACGCAAATGTGAGATTCGTAGGTAAGAAGAATGCCTTATGTGAGAACAATGAATGATATGCCATTATTATATTAATTGTATATATTTTTCATTTATTCAAAGTAAACTTCGACAATTAGATTGCAAATATCAAATAGTGGGGAAACCCTGTTTTATTTAATGCAAAGATTGCATAATGGAAATACAGTAATTTACAAAGTGCTGCAAAAGGAAATCTAAACTTATAGGTCCCGAGTCCTCTCTGAAGCGAGCTCAAGTGATGGTTCTAGTACTTTCCTTTTCTTTGACCGGGGCTCTTGAGCCGTTGTCGGGTTGCCATTCCTTTGCCAAGTGAAAGGAATGAGCAAATTCCTTTGGTCATCCTGATTTTCTACAGCATGTTGCTCTAAAATCTCAATCAGAGCATCTTTTTCTTTTAATAGTTGCTGTATTTTCTTACATTCCACATTGAGAATACGGTACTTGTTCCTCCAAGACCTCTTATCCTGTTGAACTTTGTTGAGAGTAACCTGAAGTTTTTCCGTCTCAGACATAAAATAAAGGACAGAGTCCCTTAATGGAAGAACTTCTTGACGAGGGTAAGGTATCCTCAGCTTGAGAGCTCTAGTTTGTACCCAGTGGAGATAAGGCTCCACCAAGACAAAGTCTGGTTTTCCTAGAGACTCTCTTCCTTTCCTATGAACGTGCTTCCAAGCATGCATTATTTTCGTCTTTAGTGCCCTGTCGTTTTCTCATTCCTTGAAGAAAAGACCTTCCAGATGAGCATTACGCGGGACATACCTCATCTAGTATCCAAATTGACGACGAACTAACACTGGATTATAGTTGATTCCTCCCTTAGTTCCAATAAGGGGTATATTTGGGAAATTCCACAACGGTCAATGATTCTGAGCCCGTCATAGATTCGATTGTTCCAATCGATATTAGAGTTGGTAAGAGACATGATTCTCTGCGACCAACGTAAAGTATTCTTTTGATCCCAAAATGCAGCAGACTTGGGTAAGTGGGAAGTGAACGATTTGTATAGCAGGCGTACACAACATGTGATCATTCCTCCGCTGTACAAATTCCTTAAGTGTACCGAATGATAAGCATCTGCGAGTAGGGTCGGTACAGGGTTTCCAATCAGAAAAATCTTAATGGCGTTGATATCTACAAAGTTCTCGAAAGCGGACACGTTCCCTATACTAGCAAAGTATAGAGCTTTCTTTGTCAAGAACTAGGCTGGCAAACCCTGGATTCCCCCCTTAGTGGTCATGTGAGCCCTGACCTCTAACTCATCCAAATAGATTGCCCTCACAATGGTTTGTTCCTTTGGAATTTCTTGCAGTCCATAAAAGGGAGCTTAGTCAGTAATATGCAAATCAGTCAGGTGAGAGTAGTCGTCCAGTGTTGGTGTTAGCTGATAATCTGGGAATGTGAAACAATGATAGACCGGATCGTAGAACTGGATTAGTGTTGAAAAGATTCCTTCGATTACATGAACCCTTAACAGAGATAACAGTCCTCCATACTTGGCTCTGAAAGCCTCGGGGTTGGAGATAATTCTCGCCAGACCTCTTAAATCCTCTAGTTTTGGAACCTTGAAGGTGTAATTGTGAGTTTTCCTTCTATCGAAATCCATTAGCAATCTCTTTATCTGACATTTGCAATCATTGTCTTAGTTTAATTTGAAAAAGAGAGACCATAAGAGAAGATTTTTCTTTGTTTTTTAATGTTTTTTAAATGAAGTATGAATGTAGCACACAAAAACATAGAAAAAACATGGGGTCAAAGGGTCGGTGTCATGAAGTCAAGGCTCTACGCATACCCAAAGGTTTATACTGGTGATTTTTTGTACCTGTCCGCAAAATCATTGACCCCTCTTGGGATAACAATAGCAAGCGGATCGCCAGCGAGCTGATGTATCTTAGAGTGATCTCAGATGGGGGAAGTATCGCGTGATAACTATTCCCGATAGCTTCCGCACTACAAAATGGTTTCAATCTACTAAAAACCTCAGGTTCTTAGATAACCCAATCGACCACACTACATTCAACAACTGAAGTCGTATAGGCAATGTATCTACAAAGGGAGTCTCCACTGAGTTTGATGGTCGACTGGGGACTCTTAACTAGGATTCACTCCCTGTAAGATTACCCGTATAATGCCATTGCCTATCTTAAGTGTATACTCAATCTTTCCACATGCGGCATCACACACATTCCCATTAGCAGAAAAATAAACACAGATATCTATTAGGAAAAGCAGTATATATATTTGTCTTAATCATCCTAGACCTCTAGTCTTATGATCCTATACAGACAGTGACTCCCCAGCAGAGTCGCCATTTCTGTGACACTTCGAGAACTTAAGGTTTCATCCGTTGGGAATGTAAGAAAGAATTCCTCCCATGGTGGTCGCCACTTTTCTGTAGCGTGATTTTTGTGGTTTCGAATCACTATCGCTTTGGTACTACAGTTCGATTCATTTTTTATCCTATTGAGCTGATTAAGAATAGGAAATAGATGTCTCCAATTAACCCTGCTTGCAAACTGAGATTAAACAGTAAAAAATGTTGGTTTATAGATGCTATCAAGAGGGGGTTCTTCTTTAGGGTTATTCGCTTAAAAATACTGTCTAGGTAATTGGTAAGATGTTAGGTCTGATGTTTTTCGATGAATGTCTGAAGGTACGGAAGTTTGGGTTTTTTTATTAGTATGCTCGTTAAGATTTTTGTAATCTTATGCCTACGTATTCCCGAAACAGGGAAATCAGAGCCATCGTAGTTCCTCCTATTCTATGGGAGGAAATAGGTGTTTTGGTGTCTTGTTCAAAGCCCAATACGTGAAGCTAAAGGTGGTTTGTATCTTGTTCAAAGCCCAAGATGTGAAGCTAAAGGGTTTTGGATGAGAGAGAATTTGTCATATCTAAAGAGGAGTTGTTGATGTTTGCATGCGGTGAGCAAGGCACAACTTTGATGCTAAAAGGTTGATTGACTCAACCGGGGTTTTCTTTATACAAAGCCTAAGAGGGGACGGGAAACTTTTCCGGAGGAAAATGTTATTTCTGTCTTGTACAATGCCCAAGATTGAGGCTAAAAGGGATTTTGACTCCGTTGGGGGAGAATATATCTTGTATAAAGCCCAAGATGGAGGCTGAAATGGTTTGACTCAACAAGAGAGTACTTTTAACTGTCTTGTATAAAGCCCAAGACGAAAGCTAAAAAGGTTGACTCAACAAGAGAGTCTGGAACAGGTGATTGACTCAGCAAGAGAGTCGGAAGGTTGTTTGAATCAACAAGAGAGTCTTTTATACTCAACAAGAGAGTGATTTGTTGTCTCGTACAAAGCACGAGATTGAGGCTAAAAGGAGATTGACTCAACAAGAGAGTCTTTTATACTCAACAAGAGAGTGTTTTTATATGTCTTATACAAAGCCCAAGACGGAGGCTAAAAGTGGTTGACTCAATAAGAGAGTCTTTTATACTCAACAAGAGAGTGTTTTTCTATCTCGCACGAAGCTCGAGATGGAGGATAAAAGGAGGTTGACTCAACAAGAGAGTCTTTTATACTCAACAAGCGAGTGTTTTATATGTCTTATACAAAGCCCAAGACAGAGGCTAAAAAGTGATTGACTCAACAAGAGAGTCTTTTATGCTCAACAAGAGAGTGGTTTTTTATATGTCTTGTAAAAAGCCCAAGACGGAGGCTAAAAAGTGATTGAATCAGCAAGAGAGTCTGAAACGGTTAGCTCTGCTAGGGAGAATCATTTGTACAAAGCCCAAGAGGAGGCTGCCTTACCGCTGTGGATTCTGGAGATCCTGAAGCGGGTCCAAGTGTGGAGGAAGTCTCATGGGAGAGACCGGGGTTTCTTCATATGTTTAAAAGGAACTTGAGAATGTCTTTGAGACTCAAGGGTCTTAGACTGTCCAAGTCTAGAGTTTTATCTTTTGTACAATGCCCAAGAGGAGGCACGGGCATTAAGGGATGAGTATCAACCCTAAAGTGGCCGGAGTTTTGACGTGGGAAAGACTGCTCTAGCAAAGGATGACTAAGTTCTGTCTTATACCTTGAAGAGGTCGGCAGGTTCCTTGTAGAATGCCCAAGAGGAGGCGGGGATGCTTTTAGGAAGCCTGTGGGTCCCCAAACCAAGAGAAGGTCAAGAAATGCAATTCACAGAGAAGAGATCATTCCAGGAAAGTTAGAGAATTTGGAAGAAACTCAAGAGATGCCATTCACAAAGAAAAGATCATCTCTGGGGAGTTAGAGTTTCTTTGACAATTTCTAAGGGTGACAATCTGAGAAAAGGTTCACCGCGAATACTGCTTTTCTCTTTGTTCCATATTGTTTAACCCCAAGAGAAGGGAAGACTGTATCTGGAATGCTACGGGGGATCTAGTTTTGTTTGTATTTATGAGTGACCAACAGGCTTTACCTAGTGCTAGACGTAGTTGCCAGGGAAAACTCTAAATAACTATCCTATTATTACACAGTGGATATGTGACAAGTATATAAAAGGATGTGAAAGAAGACTTATAGTGAAGCAGTCCCACAATACAGTTATATATATATGAAAGCGGGTAAACACTTCCCGTTGTAGAGCTTCCATGCTATTTTGTTAGTTGTTCAACAAATAATGTTTTGATAACAACATATATTCAAAATCAAAGGAGAAAGTGCTTTGAAAAGATTGTTGGGGCTTACAGCTCGAGGAGAGGCCTAAGTTTTAACGATGATTGTACCGTTGTTTTGTAAACTGTATAGAGGGACTTATACGATATGTGAGCCCCAACAAGTTTTATTTACAAAAGGGGTTGGGTCTTACACTCTATTAGAGGCCTAGAGCTTTTGAAAAGAAACGAAATGGGGCTTACACACGAAGGGAGGCCCGGATGATTTGTTTTTGAACTGGCGATCGCGCTGAGACTTTTCATTTAACGCAGAGGGACTTATACAATGTCTGAGGCCCAAAAGGGTTTTGGTTAAAAGGGGATTTCTTACACTCTATTAGAGGCCCAATAAGTGGTGGGGCCCAAATGATGGGGCTTACAGCTCAAGGAGAGACCCAAATGATTTTTGTTAAAAAGGAGACGATCGTGCTGAACTTTTTGACGGTATCAGCACTTATACAATACACTGAGGCCCAAATTATTTTGGTTTAAAAAAGGGGGTTGGGTCTTACACTCTATTAGAGGCTCAAAGAGTTTTAAGAAAAAGAATTAGGACTTATAGCTCGAGGAGAGGCCCAGTTGATTTTGTTAAAAAGGCGACGATCGCGCCGTTGTGTTTGAAAATACAGTGGGACTTATACAATGAATGAGGCCCAAAAGGTGGTGTATTTGCAAAAGGGTTGGGTCTTACACTCTATTAGAGGCCAAGAAAGTTTGAAAAAGATTGATGAGGGTTGAATTAATCGAAACCCTAATTTTTTTTCAAAATATATTTTAATTGAATAAATATTCAATTAAAATGATCAAAATTGTTAAACATGTGTGAAAACAAATTGTGATCTTGGATCAATGTTTCAAAAATCATGTTTCTATCCACAAAATAATTGGAAATCCATTAAGTTTGGAAAATCAAGGGAGTAAAAAAACATTTTAAATGTTGAAAAACAAATAAAATATTAATTCTTTGTAAAAATATCAAGTATACGAAATAATTAATATTTTTAGGATTTTTTGGTAAAATAAAATATTTTAGCATTTTTATGAATTATTAAAAAAAGAATCAACTCAAAATCATTAAAACTCAGAGAGAAATTAATTTTTTAATCAATTAAATAAAATCACAAAATTCAAATATTCAAATATTCGAAAAATGGCGCCAAGAACATGCGCCACCCTCTGTTTCTGCAGATTTGCATTTTCTATCCAATCTCACTGAATACTTGATTAAATCATGCAATCTACATATCAATCTACTCATTTTCACCTCACGGTCATGTCTATGGTCTTTAATTTCATTTATTTTAAACATGGAAAAGAAATCAAAGAGAAACCTCAAGAACCCTAAAATTTGCATGAAGGCTCAGAAATTCCATACACGATTCAAACAAAGCAATTGATAGAGGGTAAACACTCTATGCATGATTATGAACATATGGCCAAATTATTGTGCAGCAAAAAATGCATGGATCAGAGAGTTAGAAGAGCTCAGGCTTACCTCTTGCAGCTAGTGATCGTGTTTTATGTTAGAGGTGTTGCATGCTGGTTTCAATGATTTGCATAGCTTCCTTAGGTGCCAAGTGATGTGTCTGAATGCTTGGAGTGGTTTGAAATAAGCTGGAACTGAAGTCGGTACTCCAACTGCAAGTCTGCTAAAAGCTTGAGTAGTTGGATGGTGATTTTAAGAAATCAGTGTTCCAGATGTTGTTTAAGTGTTTGGATCACTTCTATATGATGTTTATGAGGTATGTGTGTGTTATTGGTTTGGTTGGAATTGCTTTCAAACTCAAAACACGATAGTGACTTGCTTTGGAACGCAATTTTGGAGTGAAGCAAGAGATTTTTAGGAAAGCATCTGTTTGATGGCTTTGGTATACTCAAACTGAGCACAAATGAGCTCTATTTATAGTAGAGCAAGTTTGTTTTTCAAGCAATAGTGAATGGCAACTGCTGCAGAAGTTTGGAAAATGTTGATCAATAGGAATCCAAGTCTCCTCTAGCCATTGACTAGAGGTTAGAGCATAGGATGTTGGTTCCCTAGTTCTTGGATAAGTCTTGACTGAATTCAGTTGGAAAGGGCTCAGTTTATGCCACCTTGGTGCATCCATTAAATGCTCCAAACCAAAATTGGAGTTTTGTCTCTCTTTTAGGCATTTCTAGGTTTGGCATGCTACTTTTGGTTCCAAGGACTTGAGAGGCTGATGGATCAGTGTTTGTCCCTCCTTGGTCTCCCCCTGAGGTGTTCAGATGGATAAACTTGTTTGTCATTTGCAAAATTTGCTCAAATCGAGCAAAATGCACAAATCTGCCTTGCCATGACAGTTTGCAGCAAGGCACATTGTCATTGTTATATCTCATGTCTTAAGTGGAGTTTCATGGAGTTCTTTGCCATTTTGGAAAGCTCTTATATCATACAACACATGTGTGATCATAGTTTGTCTTGAAACTTTTTGGATCCAAGTGAAAAATCCGCTTACTTTTGAAAAAAAAAACAAGACAGATTCTGACTTAGTGAAAATTTCACCAAGTGTTGGAAAAAGTGGCATTTCATGTTTTCATCCATTTTAATCCAACCATAACTCAAAATCAAGTCCTTGACCAAAATCAAACTTGATGGATTGATTTCATAGGTGTTATAAGGTGTATTTAATCATGTCCCAAGGTTTGGGAGAATGCCTGGGTCAAAAGTCAAAGGCACAGTTGACTTTTCCCGCGAAACCCTAATTGTGGTTCTGATGAACTTGAAACTTATTGATCAAGCTTCTTGGATCAATCCATTGTTCTAAATGGATCAATGTAGTGTGTTAGAGACCCTCAAATCCTCTCTTGAGGTCTTGGCTCATGTTTTGTCCCAAAAGTCAACTTAGGGTTGAATTAGGTCAAGAAACCGTAATTCCTAATTTTTTTTATGAATGCATCCCCTGAGGCAAAATTGACTTGATGATTGGGTTCATGATGTCCCTTGGAGCATCTTAGGTTGTGCTTTGAAGCCTTTGGCTCATGCCCAGAGTAAAATTTCCATCTATAGGCCCCAGTCGACCAAAACCCTAATTTGGTGACACTGGCGATCTTGAGGCTTATCCACTTGGAATGTTGCAACCTTATGCTTGATCCCTGATGTAGGAGTCCTATTGATCTATTGTGGATGTGTGAGAGGCTAGACAAGTTGAAGATCATGTCATTCCTTGATTGATCCTTGGTCTAAGAGCTCTGAGAGGGCTTGAAACCCTAAATTTGATTGTAGTGGATGCTCACCCATCTTTGGGAGACTAATAAGGTACAATGGTCCATCCATATTGTGATGATGATTTGCACAATGATGGGGAATCTTAGTGGTCAAAATTTGGGGTATGACACATTGTTGTACTCAAACTGAGCACAAATGAGCTCTATTTATAGTGCAACAAGTTTGTTTTGCAAGCAATAGTTAATGGCAGCTGGTACATGCCTTTGGCCTATGTTGATCCAAGGGAATATGTAGTCTCATCTAGCCATTGACTTGAGGTTAAGGCACAGGCCTATGGTTCTTTGATTCAGAGCTGAATCTCGACTCATTCAGTTAGGAATGTGTCAGTCTATGCCACCTTGATGTATCCATTAATGCTTGGAAACAAAATTGGAGTCTTTTGCACTTTTTAGCCTTTTTAGGTTTGTTATGGCTATGTGTAGATTCTTGGACTTGGGAGGCTTGAGGATCAAATAATTCTCCTTTAATTTTATCTTTTGATGTGTCCAAATGGATGACAAGGCTTGGAGTTGTCCAATTTTTCCAAATCGAGCAAAATGCCAAAATCTGCCTTGTACAAGACAATTGAAAATGGTGATTTTGAGGGAATCATATCTCCTTGCTCAGGTTGAGTTATGGGAGGCTCTTGTGCTTTTTAGAAAGCCCTCATATGATACAATACATGTGTGATCATTGTATGTCTTGAAACTATTTGAATCCAACTGAAAAATCCTCATGAACATTGATGACCAAGGCTGGTAACTTAGGCAAAGTGCCATTTTCTTCATTTTTGTCATTTTGATCAGTCTATAACTCAAAATCCATAAGGACTTGGAGTCTGAGGTAGTTGAAGCTTTTGTAGAGTGTAGGAAGATCTACAAATCAGGCTTTGGATCACTCAAAATGGTTGCTTGGATCAGAAGTAATGGTCCTTGAAAGTTGGTACCAAATCCATTTTTGTTCCATAACTTAGAAAAATTTTCAATTTTTCAAGATTACCCCTTTTACAGGTTATCTTGGTTTCTTGATCAATTATTGTTCAAATGACAATATAAGTCATATTTTATGAAAATATGATTCATAAGGATCATTTTTGCCAAAAAAGTCATGTTTTGACTTTTGGCTCCAGAGCGGTTCGGCGCGTAAAACCCTAATTTCCAATTTTTGAGGAATGCATCCTCTGAGGGTAATTTACCTTTGAAAATGTATCCTTAGGGTTAATTTGAGCATATTGAGCCACAACTTGAAGTCTTGGCTCATCCACTTGTGAAAATCTCAATCTGGAGGTCTCGGTCATCCAAAACCCTAATTTGGCGACACCAGGTGTTTCAGGGCTCAAAACACTTGGAATGTCACATCTGTGTGCTTGATTTTTGATGTGAGATTCTTATTGATCCTTTGTGGATGTTTTAATAAGTTAAACAAGTTGAAGATCATCTCATTTCTTGTTTGATCTTTTGTCTAAATGTTCTGGGAGGGCTCAAAACCCTAATTCTTGATTGTGGTAGATGCTCAACTATCTTTGATGAGATTGATGAGGCATGATGGTTCATCCATATTGTGGTAACAATTTGCACAATGATGGGAAATCTTGGGGGTCAAAATTTGGGGTATGAAAATGTGAAACAACCAAACAGGTAATAAAATAAAGTATGAAAAACACTGCCATGTTTGAAGTACGATGGTCAGGCGAGTTCCTTCGCCTTGAGTTCACTGTGCAAACTTTGAGCGAGGCTGAAAAAAATATGGCAGTAGTGAAAACCTTCACTGCTCGTTGTGCGAGCTCTAAGAGAAAACTTGATTTTATTTCGCTTTTATTTCGCTTTCACTTTGCAGTGCGAGCATGATAGATTGTCATGTTCGCTTGCAATTCACTAGAGCTCACAGTGCGAACCCTGTGATTTCTGCAATCTGTCCAGCAGAGTAAGACTGTTCCAAAAGGGTTTTCAAACCACACTCTTACCCAAATACAACCATCATCAATGTTAACATATTCACACCTAAAATAACATTTTAAAGCATAACCTTATAACAATATCATGGATATAACATGAATCATATATTTTCTTGGAAATGGAATAAGAACACCATAACCTAACTTTTCTCATTCTATACAAATACTCTAACCCTGAGTTTCTACCTAGAACCCACCTCTAACACAAGATTAAGAAGTTGTTGATGGTGAAGATGAGATGATTTTATGAAGAAATGATGAAGTTTCAAGCTTTTCTTCTTCTAGGGTTTCCTTCTTCCACTTTCTCTTCTTTCTCCTCTTTCTCTCTAACTTCTTACTTTCTTTCTCTCTATGTTTCCAAAAAAATGAAAGGAAAAGAGAAGGAAAATGATATAAGGAAAATATTATTAAATTTAGTAGGACCAACTAGGTCAAATGTCAAAAATTGAGGGTATCTAAAATGTCTCTAATGTACCAATTAATAAAACCTGAGAGTCAGAATATATTAATTAAATCAACTCTGAGCTCATCAGTTACTCTAATTATCTCAACAAATAACTCTCAGAGCACACCGAAACCTTGTTGATCTCAACTAATATTGTTTAGAGCATTTTATTAAATATGGGGTATTACACATACACTTTGATTTATTTATGGAAATGGCTAAGAACTACCTTTGCTCATCCAAGCAAATAGTTAAAGAAATTTAACAAAGATCTTAATCAACTTTAGAAAACAAACACTCTTAAACAGAATCAGAAGAAGATGGGGTAATATAGGACACCATTGATAGGATTCTCCACCAAGGATTGATTTAGTTGTATCAGAGGGAAAAACTCCACTGGTTAAGTCCCTCAAGATTCCTTTCTCCAAAGAGGAGGTGTATGTTTCTATGAAATAGCTTAAAAGGATTGATGATCCAGGTCCTGATGGGTGGCCTGTCAGTTTCTATTAGAATTATTAGGGGCATTGCGGGAGAGGATATTGATAACATTATTTTCAACATTTTTTAACCACACCGAGAGTCAAAAGGATCTTAACATGACTTACATTAGTTTGATTCAAAAAATAAAGAACCCTACCAAACCCGAGGATTTTAGGCTTAACACTTTATGTAATGTGATTATATTAATTATTATTAAAACTATTTCTAACAAACATAAACCTATTCTCCATACTTTTACTAGTGAAAATCAGAGTGCCTTTATGCATAAAAGACTGATCACTGAGAATACTATGGTGGACTTTAAGGTTTTTAACTACCTTAATAACTCTACCACAACGAAACCTGTATTTGTTTTCCTTAAGGTGGATATAAAAAAAGGTTAATGAAATGCTAGATTGAAATTTTATTCTCAAAACCCTTACGAGATTTGGTTTTCTGATAATATGAATATGGTTGTTATGAACTTTCAGTACTACGAAAAACACATACAATCACAGTTGGCAAAGATATATAATCATAGAGGACTGGCCATTGTAAGTAGCATGTGGTTGTATATGTATTACCTATAATCACGGTCTAGTGCCCGTTGTAGAAAACTGGAATATGCTCTACCTATCACCACAATTGTGATACATAACTGTTGTGAAAATTTAAAAGGTTCTTGGTTCGATTCGCATCTACACCATTTTTTGGATTTAGATTATTCTGGATATCGTTCAACATATAACCACATTTTGATTTAGTAATCGTGGTGAAATCACTTTCTTATATATATATATATTTCTGCTTTTATAAATTTTCCCATTTTTAACCTGTATTTTTGTGAATCATATCAGACCATAAACATCAACATGCATTTGTGAATCGTATCATACCAAAAATTGTATTACATCAAATAAAAAAAATTATATTACATCAAAACCAAAATGTAACAAAACAACCTACAATTTACACATGATTACATGAAGTAATTTTGTCTTTGTGTTTTGGTTTCTTGTCTCTTGGTGTCTTGACTTTAAGCACCTATAATTTCAAATAATCATACTTGTAAGCAAATAAAAATAGAAATTTTTACTTACAATAAATTCTGAATAAAGTAAAATATACTTACTTGTTAATTTTTTCATATGCCTTCTTTATGATCGTTACGAATAACATGCACATATCCCTATCAACTTCATTATATGAGGTAGGCACTTGTGTTGTGTATGAAGGAGTGGAAGGAATATCAAAACTTTCTTCACTACAAGGAAGGTATTTTCCTTGGAGAACGATAGACCATCTCCCCGATATGTCTGAAGGGTCATTAACATAGAAAACTTGTGTTTGCTTGAGAAGCATAGATGAATGGTTCAGTTATATAAGTTTCCCTTCCTAAGTTAACTCAGGTGAATCCTAAGTCATCAATTTGTAATCATTATTATTGGGAACCCACCTGCATTTAAAGTAAAGGCACTTTGAAAATAACATAATCAATCTCCAAAATATCCTCAATGACATCATATAATTCTCTAGATTCCAGTTTAGGATTTTTATCTTTCAAACTAGAGAAATACATGGATTCCGCCTCAACCCTAACCCCACTATTTTGCATTGTACTATGATCATTTTTTATTTTGTATAAAAGGAAAAATGACCAATTTCGTATGCAATTCAAGTTATCACATTAAATTTTGGCATGTACGACAACCATTTAATTGTCTCGAATGCAATATCATCATTAGATATTTCTTTATTAAACCAATCTTGGAATTCGTATTATGGTCTGTCAACAAAAACTTGACACTCATTCGAGGATTTTTTTATTCACAAGTGTTTTATGATTAGCTATGTAAGGTTGAACTTCATCAAAATTATTCAATATATAAAAATGTGCTTGAATAACTACCTCCCGAGTCATTGACTTAACATTTAACCGATGAGTAGCTCTACCTTCATAGTTGTCAGTATGACGAGACTTTGGAATTCCTATTGACACTGCTTCTATTGAAGCCAATTGTTTTCGTATACCCATCGCCTCCATATAGAGACGAGAATTCTTACTATCTTCAAGCTTTCCTTGAATGTTTAAAAGTGTTTCAATAAAACTATCACCCACATTTTTCTCCACTTGCATCACATCGAGACTTGACCAAAGACAACATTAATGTGTTTCTGTTGTTGATAAACTTCATCCCTGGTTAATGGTTTAAGAGCCATATCAAATTCCTATTAAAAACTTTCTACAATCTACGATAAGGATGACAGGGTTTTAGAAATTTATGATGCCCAAGGTAAACAATATTCTTCCCAAGGTCAAGTTGGTGATAACAGTTATTAGATTCACATATAAAACACACTTTATGTCCTTTGACACTATATCCAACCAATTACCATATGTTTTAAAGTCGTTGATTGTGAAAAATAACATTGCACACATCTTAAAATTTTCACCAGAATATGAATCATTAACTTCAACACCTTCCTCTCACAAAAGTTTTAAATCTTCAATTCATGGATTTAGATAAACATCTATTTTTTTTTCCAAGTTATCGTGGTCTAGAAATCATCATACTTAACCACATATACTTGCGCTCATGCACAAGATAGGAGACAGGTGTCATACCCCAAATTTTGACCACTTAGATTTCCCATCATTGTACAAATCATCATCACAATATGGATGTGCCCTTATGCCTCATCAATCTTCTCAGAGATGTTTGAGCATTCACCACAATCAAAGATTAGGGTTTTAAGCCCTTTCAGAGCCTTAGACAAAGGATCAATCAAGGAATGACATGATATTCAACTTATATAACCTCTCAAACACCCATAAATGATCAAGAGGACTCCCACATCACGAATCAGGCACAAGGTTATAACATTCCAAGTGGATTAAGCCTCAAGATCGCCAGTGTCACCAAATTAGGGTTTGGGTCGACCAGGACCTCCAGATGAAACTTTTCCTCTAGGCATGTGCTAATGCTTCAAAACACAAGCCAAGATACTCCAAGGGACCTCATAAACACAACCATCAAGTCAATTTGACCTCAGGGGATGCCTTCCCCAAAAATTAGGAATTAGGGTTTCTTGACCTAATTCACCCCTAAGTTGACCCTTGGGACAAAAAAGATGAGCCAAGACCTCAAGACATGATTTGAGGGTCTCTAACACACTATATTAATCCATTTGCAACAATGGATTGATTCAAGAAGCTTGATCTACAAGTTTCAATTTCATCTGGACCACAATTAGGGTTTTGAAGAAAAAGTCAATTGTGTCGCTCCCGGGATTTTCATCCAAGTACAAATGCAAAAGTGGCACCGAAACAGAGTCGCCAGCAATGTGTATTTATCCCAAGAGAGGGAAAGGAAACACTGCATAAACCTGAAGAGAAGGAAAAGCATGGTCTTGCGACCAAGAGAAATGGGTTCGGGAGTCGGTTACGCGCGAGGAAGGTATTAGCACCTCCACGCGTCCATCGTACCCGATGGGATCCACGCTTGCTTGTCTCGATAAAAGGGTGTAAGGAAATGATACTAGAAAAGGCACTGCTAGCTGGAGAACTGGAAAAAAAGGAAAGGAGAACGAAAGAGAAACAAATGTAGGGAAAATAAAAGAAACGCTCGAATGGGCCCTACCCCACTGCCTACGTATCTCATCGGGAACATGAGAATCAGAGCGGCGTAGTTCCCCTTACCTAGGGAAAATTGTTTGTGTCTTTAAGTGGAAACGTCAGAGTGCGCATTCCAGTAGTTTAGGTGTTGCTGCTCGCTGTATGGAGACTTAGGCGTTACCTATTTGCGGTGGAACGGACTTGACGCATCCTTAAGGAATAGAATGAAGGAGATGAGGAAAGAATTTGTTTGTTTGTTTTTGTCTTTTAAGAAAGAAGTGTTTTGTTTATTTGGTGTTTTGTAACACGTATTGTATTTAAGTCCTTGATATAGGATTGAATGCCTCGCATATCGACCCAAGATGGGACGTACACTAAACATTCCCAAAGAAATGAGAGAAGACCCCTCACCTCCTTGTTCCCACATGAAAGGCCTAAATACAATAGGTGTTATGCCTTTATTAAGTGTTTTTTACTTTTATTATGAGATGAGAAGAAGTGACTCAAATGGAGCAAAAGGTGAAAACTAAAGGGGACTAAGACTAACCCTAGTGTTATCATACATGGTGATCTTATGGTTAATGAGGTTTAAGAAAAGGAAGTCCTAACGCCAGCATACCTGGATTGCTATCCTAATGTCTCTCCTACCTCCAACTTAATCAAAAATTAAGTGGAGCTAGGAATCCTAAGGGGATCATGTCATCAGACAAGTAAACACAGGATAAACCAATCACAAAATGAACTAAAAGCAATGAAAGAGTAAACAGTGTCAATAAACAGTAACGTCACACAATCAAAGTAAAAAAAGAGGAAGCTTTAGCCAAGGGGTCATATCAACCGAGGCAAACAAGCTAGCTGTGGGAAATAGGGGTACTTACCCAATGGTATAAAAAACCATGGAGAGCAGAATAAAAAAGGGGAAGATGTGAATCAGATCACATAAGCATCAGCATTGGTCAATGCGAGCTACAGACAAAGCGTGGGGGTTGGTTGCGAACCCTATCTTCCACTTGACTGTAATACCCCAAATTTTGACCACTTAGATTTCCCATCATTGTGAAAATCATCATCACAATGTGGATGAACCATCATGCTTCATCAGTCTCCCCAAAGATGGGTGAGCATCCAATACAATAAAAATTAGGGTTTCAAGCCCTCTCTGAGTGCTTAGACAAAGGATCAATCAAGAAATGACATGATCTTCAACTTGTCTAATCTCTTAAACATCCACAATGGATCAAAAAGGACTCCCACTTCAAGGATTAAGCACAAGGATGCTCCCTTCTAGGTGGATCAAGCCTCAAGATCGCCAGTATCACCAAATTAGGGTTTTGGTCGACCAGGGCCTCCAGATGGAAAATTTTCATCTGGGCACGAGGAAATGATCCAAAACATGACCTAATATACTTCATGGAACCTCATGAACCCATGCATCAAGTCAATTTTGCCTCAGGGGATGCATTCATCAAAAATCAGGAATTAGGGTTTCTTGACCTAATTCACCCCTAAGTTGACTTTTGGGAAAAACCATGAGCCAAGACCTCAAGACATGATTTGAGGGTCTCTAATACACCATATTGATCCATTTGGAACAATGGATTGATCCAAGAAGCTTGAGCAACAAGTCTCATTTTCATCTGCACCACAATTAGGGTTTTAAGGGAAAAGTCAACTGTAACTTTGACTTTTGACCAAGACATGCTCCCAAACCCTAATACATGATTGAATATACCCTATGACACCCATGGAACATGTCCATCAAGTTTGATTTAGGTCACGGACATGATTTCCTGAAGAATTGCACAGTTTGGAATTCATCTGATAAAAAGTCAACTGTGCACAAAAGTCAACTTTGACTTTTTGAGATTTTTCACCAAAATGGATTTTTAACCCTAAAATGATGTTAATGTATGATTTGAATCATCATTCATCAAGAAAAATCAAGAAAAGTGAGATAACTTGTAAAAGGGGTAACCATAAAACTTAGAAATTTTTCTAAGTTAAAAATAAAGTGGCAAAGGTACCAACTTTGGAGGACCATAACTCCTAAACCACAAGGCCATTTTTTCTCATCCAAAGATGGATTTGTAGCCCTCATTATCACCTACAAAAACTTCAACTACAAGTCATTCCAATTCATTAAGGATTTTGAGTTATGGAGTGATCAAAGTGGCTGAAAAGTGAAAATGTCACTTTTTCCAACACTTAGTGAAATTTTCACTAAGTCAGATTCTGCCTCAATTTTTGCCAAATGTAGGGGGATTTTTCACTTGGAATCAAAAGAGATCAAAACCAAACTTGTTCAAACAGTTGTTGTATCATGTAAGAGCTTTCCAAAATGGCCAAGAACATTGCCAAATTCAACCTACACCATGAGATACAACATTGCCAAGTTGCCTTGCTGAAATCTGTCAAGGCAAGGCAGAATTTGCAATTTGGATCGATTTGCCAAAATCAGCCAAATTCAATTGCTCCAATCCACTTGGACACCTTAGAGGATTGAATCTAAAGGGGACAATCACTGAGCCAAGCCTCCAAGGTCCAAGGAGCAAGAAATAGCATGTTGAACCTAGAATGGCCAAAATAGGGACAAGACATCAAATTTGGAATGAGGCATTCAATGGAACCATCAAGGTGGCATGGACTGAGCCATTCTCATCTGAAATCTGTCAAGACTTATCCAAGACCAAGGGGACCAAAGCTCTGAGCCCTAACCTCTAGTCAATGGCTAGAGGAGACTTGAGATCCCATTGGACAACATTTGCCAAACCTACTTACCAGCTGCCATGCACTATTCCTTGCAAAACAGACTTGCTCTACTATAAATAGAGCTCAATTGTGGTCAGTTTAAGTACACCAAAGCCATCTAACAGATGCTTTCCTCAAAATCTCTTTCTCTTGGCAAAATTGCCTTTCTTAGCAAGGTAGCTATCGGGTTTTGAGTTTGAGAGCAATTCTGCACAAACTAATCACTCACACACCTCACATACATCACATATGAGCTGATCAAACACTCACATAACTTCTGAAACATCAATTTCATGAAATCACCAGCTGGTTGCTCAAATTTTCAAACAAGGTGCAGCTGAGATGCCATAAACTGATCCAGTCCATTTCAATTCAATCCAAGTATCCAAACGCACTCCATAGGGTGTAGGGAAGCTGTCCAGATCATCACAACTTGTCTGTAACACCTCCAACTCAAAATCACATCTGCTCTTGCTGTCACGACTTGGAGGTAAGCACATACTTGGTCATCTCTCAATCTATGCATATTTCCTCGCACAATAATTTGGCCATATGTTCATAATCATGCATGGAATGTTTTCCCTCAATTAATTGCATTGTTTGAATCGTGTATCAAAAATCCTAGCCTTCATGCAGAAATTAGGGTTCTTGAGGTTTCTTCGTGATTTCTTGTTGTATGTTTAATTTAAATGAAATTAAAGTACATAGACATGATCCTGAGGTTGAGACGAGCATAATGATATGTGGATTGCATGATATGATTACGTATTCATGGAGATTGGATAGAAAACGCAAATCTGAGAAACAAAGAACACGCGCGTGTTCTTCAGCTTGTTCTTGGCGCCTTTTTTTCAAATTCAAATATTTGAATTTTGTGATTTTGTTTAATTGATTCAAAAATTAATTTCTCTCTGAGTTTTAATGATTTTGAGTTGATTTTTTTTTTAATAATTCACAAAAATGTTAAAATATTTTATTTTATCAAAAAATCCCCAAAATATTATTTATTTCATATAATTGATATTTTTGTAAAGAATTAATATTTTGATTGTTTTTGGCATTTTAAATATTTTTTCTACATTTATTTTGCGACTTTTAATGCTTTCTAATTATTTTGTAGGTCAATACTTAATTTTTGAAGCATTAATCCAAGATCACAATTTGTTTTCCATGTGTTAAACGATTTTTGATCATTTTAATTGAATTTTTATTCAATTAAATACATTTTGAAAACAAATTAGGGTTTTGGATTAATTCAACCCTCATAAATTTTCTTTAAATCTTCTTTGGGCCTCTTGAGAGAGTGTAAGACCCATCCCCCCTTGTACAAAACCTTTTTGGGCCTCACTCATTGTATAAGTCCCTCTGTACAAGTAAACGGCGCGATTGTCGCCCGTTTAAAAATAAAAATCATCTGGGTCTCTCCTTGAGCTATAAGACCCATTCAAAACACTTTGGGCCTCTAATAGAGTGTAAGAACCAATCCCCCTTTTAACTAAAAACATTTTGGGCCTCACTTATTGTATAAGTCCCTCTGCATTTAAAGAAAACCTCGGCGCGATCGCCATTTTTAAACGAAAAATCATTTGGGCCTACCCTCGTGATATAAGCCCCTCTCTTTTCTTTAAACCTTTTTTGGGCCTCTTGAGAGAGTGTAAGACCCATCCCTTTGTACAACAAACCTTTTTGGGCCCCAGTCACTTGTATAAGTCCCTCTATACAAAGTCAAACAGTGTGCTCACTGATAAAACCCTGGGCCTCTCCTTGAGCTGTAAGCCCCAAATCTTTCTTTTTCAAAGCACTTTCTCCTTTGATTTTGAATATACTGTTGCTTTCAATCTTTCTTTGTTGAAAAACTAACCAAACAGCATGGAAGCACTCCAACCGAGTAAGTGGTTATCGCTTTCATTTACTGCTTTCATATTATAAACTATATTGTGGGGCTGCTCACTATAAGTCTCCTTTCATAAACTCATATCTACTGTGTAATAATAGTATAGATATTTCGAGTTTCCCCGGCTACTATGTCTAGAACTAGGTGACGCCGTTTCATTTATTCGTAGAAATAGACGCCTAGATCCCCAATAGGAGCACCAGATACAGTCTTCTCTTTGGCTGTCCTCCTTAGGAATCGTCAAGAAGCTCTACTCCCCAAGATGAATGTATTCTCCGTGAATGGCATCTTTGAGTTACTTCCAAATTCTCAAACTTTCCTGACTTGATCTATTCCTTGTGGATAGCTTGCCTTGAATGTCTCGGGGTTTGGGTACCCACTACGGTCATAATCTTGGACCTTAACTAAGGAACCCTCTTTAAAAGCTAAAAGTCGCTGGATAGTAAACCTCGCACGTTTACCAGTGGTTCTCATCTTTAAAAGAGTTATCTCTCCTAATGGAAAGGAGATGATAGACCCACGGGCTTGTTAAAAGCATCGGCCTCCTCTTGGGCATTATTCAAGGACCCTACGGCTTCTTAGAAGTATTCACAGCCTCCTCTTAGGCTTCGTATAATGATCTCTTCCTTCGGGAATGATAACCTCCTCTTGGGATTCGTACAAGGACCCGTCGGCTTCTTAAAAGTTCCCAGCCTCCTCTTGGGCTTCGTACAAATTGTCCCGACGACCTCCTAGAGGTATAGGAACAGAACCTAGTCATCCTCATAGAACAGTCCTTTCATAGAGTCTACTACTGTTTCTCGAAGCATAGTACAAAAGATAAAACTCTAGACACGGACAGTCTAATTTCCTTGAGTCTCAAAGACATTCTCAAGCACCCTTCGTTAAATAGGAAGGAAACCCGCAGACTCAGATAGTCTCAATACCCTTTGGATTTCCCGTTTCCTCAAAGAGAAGGAAATATCCCTGATCCTCAAATCAAATCCCTGAGTACAGTGTTGCTCATATAAGAACTGATTTTCTCTTTTAAATCAGTATATTGGATATGTCACTCAACTGAAACAGTTACAATAGCCTCCATCTCGGGCTTCGTACGAGATACCAAAATTCTCCCCAGTGGAGTCAAAACAACCTTTTCGCCTCTCTCTCGGGCTTTGTTCGAGATACAAAAACACTCTCTTACTGAGTATAAAAGATTCTCCAACTGAGTCAACTCTTTGCTAGCCTCCTCTTAGGCTTTGTATAACGATATGCCCCACTGGGTCAAAAACTTTTAGCCTCTCTCTCGGGCTTTGTACGAGACACAAAATAGCCTCCTCTTAGGCTTTGTATAATGATTTTCCTAGCGGAAATTAGCCTCCTCTTAGGCTTTGTATAAGAAAACCACTGGTTGATCCAATCAACCTTTTAGCATCAAAGTTGTACCTCATTCGTAGTACACAAACATCAACAACTCCTTTCCCTTCATCTAATCGTTGTAAGCGGCAAGCCTCTGGATCATCTACATCCATGCCACTGTCCCTCTTTTAGCATGAGAAATTCCTAAGGAAAGATGGCATTGCTCTACACTGAGTTAAAGTCTTCTCCTTCAGTTTAAAACCCTTTCTTCGGAAATTATGGCATTGCTCGGATCCACGTATCCCAGTTAAAGTAATTCTCCTTCTCCCCTCTTTAGAGATGACAAATTCTCTCTAAAGTCGAGGTCTTTCAGCTTCACGTCTTGGGCTTTGAACAAGACACAAATAGACCTTTCAGCTTCACATCTTGGGCTTTGAACAAGATACAAATCACCTTTCGCTTCACGTCTTGGGCTTTGAACAAGACACCAAAAACCAATTTCCTCCCATAGAATAGGAGGAACTACGAACACTCTGATTTCCCTGTTTCGGTAAACGAGAATACGTAGGCATAAGATCGAAAGAAAAGATCTTAGCGAGCGCAATCAACAAAAAACCCAAATCCCACATCTCCATCAATCAAAAGCAGTAATTCAAAAGCATCAGTCCTAATATCCTAATCCTTATTCCCCGCCAGAAACCTTCTGCCCAGGTAAAAAGAAAGAAAACAGTATTGGCGAAAATACAAATAACCAGTACAAAGGCCCCCCCACATTGATAGCATCCGTAACCTAACAGACCGCTGTTTAAACTCAGTATGCAAGCAGGGTTAATTGGAGACATCTATTTCCCTTCCTTATTCAGCTCACAATAGGATAAAAAATGAATCGACCTGTAGTTTTAAGCTTAAACCGCAGAGAGCAACTAGCGCTTAAGAACCGCGTCCAAAATCGCTCGCTACAGAAAAAAGTGGCGCCCACCGTGGGGCCTACCTTTCTTTCTTTCTGTTTTCCTTGTAAAATGGCGACTCTGCTGGGGATTCCTTGCCAGAGTCATTTTCTGCCTTAGGGCATCATCCCCGTTTTCCACGGAAAATGGGAACTCGGCTGAGGAGAAAGATTGACCTATGTTGGTCCATCTCTTAGGCTGAGAACCACAGATTGGGGCTTCCGTCGGGGAACCCATTTCTGTCAGGAACTTAAGATTCGTAGCTTTATAAGTCTAGGATGATTAGGACAAATATATATACTTCTTTTCCTAATTGCTATACGTGTTTATTTTTCTGCTACTGGGAATGCGTGTGATGCCGCATGTGGTGAGATTGAGTATACACTTAAGAAAAGCCAACCTTTTTCGTAGTGCGAAAGCTATCGGAAATAGCTGTTACGCGATACTACCCTCATTTAAGGCTGGTGATCTATTCTCGGTGAATGGCACTTACTCTAAGATTGCACACAACTCGCTGGCGATCCGCTTGTTGTTTTGCCTTCCTGGGAGGAGCTGATGATAATGAGTACAGGTACAAAAATCACCCTAGTATAAACCTTTGGGGATGGGTAGAGCCTTGACTTCATGACAACGACCCTTTGACCCCATGTTTTTTCTATGTTTTTGTGTGCTGCATTCATGCATTCATTTAATAAAACATTAAAACATTCAAAAAATTTCTCTTCTAGTCTCTCTGTTTTTCAAATTAAACTAAGACTGTGATTGCAAATATCAGAGAAAAAGATTGCATTAATGGATTTCGGTAGAAGGAGAACTCACCAGTATACCGTCAAGGTTCCAAAACTAGGGGATTTGAGAAAGTTATCGAGGATGATCGTTAACCCAGAGGCTTTCAGAGCCAAGCACGGTGGTTTGCTACCACTGTTAAGAGTCCATGTGATTAAGGGGATCATGGACGCGCTCATTCAATTCTACGATCCGGTTTATCATTGTTTCACATTCCCGGATTACCAGCTATCACCAACGCTGGAGGAGTATTCTCATCTGACTAATTTACATATCACTGACCGAGCTCCATTTTCTGGACTGGAAGAAATTCTAAAGAATCAGGCTATTATAATAGCAATTCATTTGGACGAGTCTGAGGTCCGGACTCACATGACCACTAAGGGTGGCATCCAAGGTTTGCCAGCCCAGTTCCTGACCAAGAAAGCTCTGTACTTTGCTAGTATAGGGAACATGACTGCTTTTGAAAGCGTCTTTGTCTTGCTCACCTACGGATTATTTTTGTTTCCCAACATCAATAACTTCGTCGATATCAACGCTATTAAGGTTTTTCTCATTGGAAACCCTGTGCCGACTTTGCTCGCAGATGCGTATCATTCTGTACACTTGGGGAATTTGTACAGCGGAGGGGAGATCACATGCTGTGTACCTTTGCTCTACAAATGGTTTATCTCGCACTTGCCTAAGTCTGCTGCTTTTTGGGATTGCAAGAGTGTCTTACTTTGGTCGCAGAAGATCATGTCTCTCACCAATTCCGATATAGATTGGTGTAATAGGATTTATGAGGGAATTAGAATCATTGACCGTTGTGGAAACTTCCCTAGCGTACCCCTCATAGGAACTAAAGGAGGAATCAACTATCATCCGATATTAGTTCTTCGTCAATTTGGATACCCGATGAGACACATCCCACTGGGTGTTCATCTGGAAGGTCTTTTCTTCAAAGAAGGAGAAAGTGATAGAGCACTAAAGATGGAAATAGTGCAAGCTTGGAAACATGTTCATAAGAAAGGACGAGAGTCTCTGGGAAAACTGGACTGTGTCTCGGTGGAGCCTTATCTCCATTGGGTACAAACTAGAGCTCTCAAGCTAAAGATGCCTTATCCTCGTTACGGAATTCTTCCGCCGAGGGAAATTGTCATGTACTTCATGACGGAAACTGAAAAGCTTCAGGTTACTCTCAACAAAGTTCAAAAGGAGAGAAGATCTTGGAAGAACAAGTACCGCACCCTCGACGTAGAGTGTATCCAAATACAGCAATTACTAAAAGAGAAAGATGCTCTGATTGAAATTTTTGAGCGGCATGCTGTAGAGAATCAAGATGACCAAAGGAATTTGCTCACTCCTTTCACTTGGCAAAGGAATGACAACCCGACAACGGCCCAAGCGCCCCGGTCAAAGAAGAGGACTCGGGACCCATTAGTTTAGGTTTCTGTTTCTGCACTTTGTAATCTACTGTATTTCCATTTCTGTAATCCTTTGGAATTCAATAAAAAGGGGTTTCCCCACTGTTTGATATTTGCAATCTAATTGTCGAAGTTTATTTTAATTAAACCTAAAAACAATTAATATAATCATTACATTCATCATTCTCACATCGCGTATTCTTCTTCCCTACGAATCTCACGTTTGTGTCTCGATTCTAGAGTTAAACTGTCTCATTCGTATAATACTCGGGCCAATCGTCAGAAAAAGATGGATGATCTTGAGGAAGAAAACAAAGAGTTGAAAGAAGAGATCGACGCTCTGAGAGAGGATATGAGAAAGCTTCGTAACGACATGCAAGCCATGGCAGAAGCTCAGCTACAAAGAACTGTGATCTCAGAGATCACCTCAACGCCCATCATAGAAAAGTATGATCCTAGGTATCAGATGCCAAAAGATCGTCCTTGGGGCATGCTTGTTAACTATATCCCAGAAGGATATGTTCCGCCGATCACTGAAGATCAGGGAATCGCAACAGAAGCCGTTGGTCCTGAAGGTTACAAACTTCGGGAAAGCGAAGATGCCAGGGGCATACTCAAGACTCCTGAAGGTTACAAACTTCGGGAGGCGCCAAGACTTACTGCCGTAGTCACGGTACCACCCCCTGTGGTGCACACTGTCCCGGAAGGACAGATTTCACAGACACCTTCTGGTAAGAAGGAAACTATGTTTGACAGAATGGATGAATTCCAGGAGCAGTTCTTGGAAATGCAGAAAGAGCTGCAAGCCATTCGCGGTTAGGATCTATTTGGAAAGGACGCCGCAGACCTCTGCTTGGTCCCAAATGTGAAAGTCCCGTACAAGTTCCAAGTGCCCGACTTTGAAAAATACAAGGGTAACTCTTGCCCTCAGAGCCATCTGGTGATGTACGCTCGGCGGATGTCAGCCCAGACGGAGAATCAGGACCTGCTGATTCATTACTTTCAGGATAGTTTAATCGGTGCTGCCTTAAAATGGTACATGGGGTTAAACCGTACTACGATCAGCACTTTCAGAGATCTTGGTACTGCCTTCGTCCAACAATACAAATACAATTTGGACATGGCACCCGACAGAGATCAACTCAGATCAATGTCGCAAAAGGACAAGGAAACCTTTAAGGAGTATGCTCAAAGGTGGCGTGAAACTGCCGCTCAAATTTGTCCACCTCCTGAGGAAAAAGAGATGACAAAAATCTTCTTAAAGACCTTAAGCTCATTTTACTACGGCCGAATGGTTGCCAGTGCGCCCAGTGATTTCACCGAGATGGTGGGCATGGGCGTGCGTCTTGAGGAAGCCGTCCGAGAAGGACGTTTGGTAAAAGACACTGGATCAACGAGCGGTACTAAAAAATATGGTAGTGCTCTCCCTAAGAAAAAAGAGAAAGATATTGGGAATATCTATCTCGGAAAGCAAAGGCGACGTAATCAGCCAGTAGCAGCTGTTACTCCTGCTATCGGCCCCGCGCCTGTTCCTATGTATCAACCTCAGGTTGCGCAGAACCAACCTGACCAACAAAGGACACAACAACCTCTTCAGCAGGCTCGTCCTCCATATAACAACAACCATACAACACGGCCACCAGGATTTGATCCTATACCTGTAACGTACGCAGAACTGTTTCCGTTACTGCTAGCCAAGGGGCACATCTAGACTAAGTCTCCCCTTTCAGTTCCGAAAAATCCGCCTTTTTGGTTTAAAGCGGATCAAACATGCCCTTATCATCAAGGAGGTTCAGGGCATAACATTGATACTTGCCTCAATTTCAAATCCGACGTGCAAAAGCTTGTTAGGAGCGGGCTCTTATCTTTCAAAGATATGAATCCTAATGTTCTTACGAACCCGCTGCCTCAACACGAGAAAGCTGCAGTCAATCTGATTGAGAAAGAGACTAACAATGTCTATCAAATTCACGATGTACTCTTATTAGGGCCCAATCTGGTCAAGATGCATTGTAGACAGAGTGGATATGGCCATGTGCCACCTCATAATTATCAACAGTGTGATATCTGCTCTAAAGACAACCAAGGATGTTCTGTAGTGCAAGCAGCTCTACAGGAACAGATGGATCTCGGATGGATCCAAGAGCACCGAGTTCGTGGAGTTAACATGGTTTACACAAATTCTAATGTCATTCAAAACCACGATATCCGTGCGATGAATGTCAACTTGGTGGCGATGCACTCAGGGCAAAGCCAGTATCATAATCTGCTGCGGCACGATTACAGTTCCTGTCTGATTTGCTCGGTAAACAAACAGGGATGCTCTTTCATACAAGAGGCCCTCCAGCGTCAGATGGATATTGGATGGATCCAAGACTACCATGATAGAAACTCCTATCAAATCAACATGGTTCAGATCTTCGATATTCGCATAATGAATACCAACCTGGTAGAGTTACATGCTGAGCAGGTCCGACTTGGATTCTTAATATCACATGATTATCAAAGCTGTAAAGCGGGTTGCGAAAACGATCGAGGTTGTACCCTTGTCCAGGAAGCACTTCAGCACTTGCTAAATCACTGGTGGATGCCAATCTATATGGACGAAGATACTCAGCAGATTAGTATCAATAACAGGAATCCTACTCGTCATCAAAGTCAGGATGTCCGATCAATGGAAGGTGACCTAGTTAGGTTACATTGTATTCAAAGTGAGCGTGGCCAGGTGCCACCACACAATTATGACTGTTGTAGTGTCTGTTTGGAAAGTAACCAAGGGTGTTACCTTGTGAGAGCAGCTCTTCAGGGTCAGGTGGACCGTGGAGAAATTCGTCCATATCCGGGTTCTGGACCCATCATTTGGTCGCCAAACTACCTTGCCGAGAAAGTTGAGGATGTTGTCACGATCTCTGGTCATCACAGGACCAGGGATGTTTTTGCCATCATCCCTCTACTTGACGAATCTAGAGTTCCCAACTGGGAACGGATCAAGGTTACTTATGATGGTCAGAAAAATCAGAAGGTTCCCATAGTCATCTATCTACCGGGGCCACTACCGTATGAATCAGCTAAGGCAATCCCTTACAAATACGGTGCAACAATAATCGAGAATGGAAAGGAAATTCCATTACCCTCCGCCGTGAATATTGCAGACATCAGTCGTGTAACACGGAGCGGTCGAATCTTCAACCGAGGGGTTGGAGAATCCAACAAAGAAAAGGAACTTCAGGCAGAAATTCCTGATCCATTAGTCCGTCAATCTAGTAATCCTGACTTTTCAAAAGACAAAGATGAGATGCTAAAGCTCATCTAAATGAGTGAATATAACATTGTTGATCAACTGTTACAGACTCCTTCAAAGATCTCAGTATTATCACTGTTACTCAGTTCAGAAGCACACAGAGAGGCTCTACAGAAAGTCTTAGAGCAAGCCTTTATGGAACAGAATGTAACAATCAGACAGTTCGATAGTATTGTCTCTAACATCACTTCCTGCAACAATTTGGGATTTAGTGATGAGGAATTACCCGAAGAGGGTCGCCGTCATAACATGGAGTTCAATATCACAGTTAACTGCCAGGGCGATGCTTTAGCCAACGTACTGGTAGACACAGGGTCAGCCCTGAATGTTATGCCGAAGTCCACCTTGATGCAATTATCATTCAAGGACCCTCCGATGAGAGTCAGCGAGGTCGTCGTCAAAGCATTCGACGGATCCAGAAAAACAGTTATCGGCGAAGTTGATCTTCCCATAACTATTGGTCCTCACACTTTCCAAATCACTTTCCAGGTCATGGACATCCGGCCAACATACAGTTGTTTATTAGGAAGACCTTGGATACATCAGGCTGGAGCTGTTACTTCAACCCTCCACCAAAAGCTAAAGTTCGTCAAGAACGATAAACTTGTCACAATTTGTGGGGAACAAGCCTTGCTTGTGAGTAGCTTATCATCATCTACTTGTGTGGAACCCGAGGAGGTTATTGGAACTCAGTTCCAAGCACTATCGGTGAGCAAGAACGATCAATCCGAAGAAGGAACTTCAATTTCTTCATACAAAGATGCTATCAAAGCGGTCGAGAGTACCGATACGACAGGATGGGGATGGCTTGTCATTCCTATTGACAATAAAACAAAGAAGGGTCTTGGTTTTTCTGCAACCTGTACCCAGACAGCCGCCAACGATGAAAGTCTTCATCCCCTTCAAAACTTCTTCCACAGTGGGGGTTTTCTTCACCCAGTGTCTCAGACAGTTCATGCTATTAATGAGGAAGATCCCTCTGACACAGATGAAGAATGGAAGTCCTACCTTAACGAGGACGGCTATATGTCTCAGGAAGAGGTTCCTATGCCTTTTTGCTTTCCCACAGAAAGTCCGAGATTTATACCAAGATCAGATGTCGAAATGATCTACGGAGATTGTGATCCGGAAGGATGCCGTGCTCCGCCAAATTCATTAGAGGAAGACACTCTGATGAAAGAAAACTTTGATCACAATTACTATGGCCCGATGGATGGTCTGCCAATGTGGCAGCCTTACCCAGGAAACTTGGGGCAAGAAAGTTAGCCGAGTAATGAAACTCAGCTGAGCGTCATTGAACAGAATACCTATGTCCCCGTTATGTCATGGGATCAACACTCAGGTCATTCAGAAACTACTCAACATGAAGATGAATTCGCAACGTTTGCAAGACTAGAATTCATCAACTATGCTTTTCCCGAGGTCAACGTCATTGAGAGGGATGACTCCTCCAGTTCCACAGAAGTGTGGGACACTTTGGGACAACCAAGTGGAAGATACGACTTTATGGTTAAGTACACTGCTCCCGAAAGCTCTCGTATCAGGCTCGAAGATATCCAGTCAACTGGATGGGGAGATACAGTTGAGAGCACAAATGTTATGCAAAATGTAACAGAGGAATTCTCCTACGACAATTCTGCCTGGGAGACAGATTCCAATGATCCTGCTCCAACAGAAATCAGCGTTATTTCTGAAGACAAATCAAGGAAGGTGTCAGACTTTGTGATTCACCGAGGAGTTCGCCGCCAATGGGTTGCCTTCGAGGTTCCGAAGGTCGTTCGCCAGTCAAAGTAATTGCCATCTTTAACCTTTCGCCCTGCCCAGGTGAAACGGATATTTTGATAGGGCTCGCTTTCTGTAAATTTCCCTCTTCGCTTTGCCCAAAGCAACAGAGTTTTGTTTTATAGGGCTGTAGTTTCAAGAGTCGACTTGTTCATTAATAAAATAACGTCGTTCTGTAATTTCCGCATTAATTGTTGTTTTCTCTTTTTTCTTTTTCAGAAAATGGTAATCCTAAAAAACATTCAATAATAAAAATAAGCAGTAAAATCAAAACACTGCACACACTTACATTTTCTCTATCTCTTCTAAACACGAATCATCACGTCATGCAGATTGCTTGTTTTATACCCCGTTGAAACATACGATCCGATGCCTTCTTCCAACTTTGAGTTCCCGGTATTCGAGGCTAAAGAAGAAAATGACAACAAAATTCCAGAAGAGATCTCCCGACTACTCAGACAAGAGGAAAGGTCCATTGAACCTCACAAAGAGCCGTTGGAAACGGTAAACTTAGGTTCAGAAAAAGAGAGAAAATAAATCAGGATCGGAGCATTGCTCAGTCCAACTGTCAGAGAGGGTTTGATAAAGCTTCTCAAAGAATTCCCCGATGTGTTCGCTTGGTCCTATCAGGATATGCCTGGGTTGGATACCAGCATCGTGGAACATCACTTACCATTCAGATCGGAATGTCCGCCAGTAAAGCAAAGGTTGAGACGCACTCACCCGGACATGGCCATCAAAATCAAGGAGGAGGTACAGAAACAGATCGACGCGGGTTTCCTCGCTACATCTGAATATCCTCAATGGTTAGCCAACATCGTACATGTTCCTAAAAAGGACGGAAAGGTCAGAATGTGTGTCGACTACAGAGATCTGAACAAGGCAAGTCCAAAGGACGATTTTCCTTTACCACACATTGACATGTTGGTTGACAGCACAGCAAAATTCAAAGTATTCTCCTTCATGGATGGATTCTCGGCCTATAACCAGATCAAAATGGCGCCGAAAGACATGGAGAAAACTTCGTTCATTACCCCATGGGGTACCTTTTGTTACAAGGTAATGCCGTTCGGTTTGAAGAATGTCGGGGCAACTTATCAAAGGGCCATGACTACTCTGTTTCATGACATGATACACAAAGAAATCGAGGTATATGTCGATGATTTGATTGCAAAATCAAGAACAAAGGATGAGCACGTTGAACATCTGTCAAAATTGTTCGAACGTCTAAGAAAATTCAAGCTCCGCTTGAATCCCAACAAGTGCACCTTCGGTGTCCGTTCGGGGAAATTACTAGGGTTCATCGTCAGCCAGAAAGGAATTGAAGTTGATCCTGACAAGGTCAAGGCCATTCAAGAAATGCCTTCTCCAAAAACTGAAAAACAAGTCAGAGGATTTTTGGGACGTTTGAACTACATCTCCAGATTCATATTCCTTATGACCGCCACGTGTGCGCCGATTTTCAAGTTACTAAAAAAGAACCAGGATTGCGTTTGGTCAGAAGATTGCCAAACCGCCTTCGACAGTATCAAGGAATATCTATTGAATCCTCTGATTCTATCACCTCCAGTGGAAGGAAGACCACTGATCATTTACCTCACAGTCCTAGAGGACTCAATGGGATGTGTACTTGGCCAACAAGATGAAACTAAATGGAAAGAGTCTGCCATTTACTATCTAAGCAAGAAATTCACCGACTGCGAGACTCGGTACACAATGCTTGAGAAAACTTGTTGCGCTTTGGCTTGGGCAGCCAAACGTCTTCGCCAGTACATGATTCGTCATACTACTTGGTTGGTCTCCGAAATGGATCCAATCAAGTACGTTTTCGAAAAACCTGCTCTCACGGGAAGGATTGCCCGTTGGCAGATGTTACTATCAGAATATGACATAGAGTACCATGCTCAGAAAGCCGTTAAAGGAAGTATTTTAGCCGATCACTTGGCTCATTAACCGATTGACGATCAAGAATCAATCGGGTTTGACTTCCCAGACGAAGATGTCATGTATCTAAAAATGAAAGATTGCGATGAACCGCTACCCAGTGAAGGGCCAGAACCAGGTTCCCAGTGGGGACTTATCTTCGACGGAGCAGTCAATCATTATGGAAACGGAATTGGGGCAATCATTGTTACCCCTCAGGGTTCCCACATTCCTTTCACTGCCAGACTTACGTTCAAATGTACGAACAACGAGGCCGAATACGAAGCATGTATTATGGGTCTCGAAGAAGCGATTGATTTAAGGATCAAAAACTTGGACGTATACGGCGACTCAGCCCTGGTTATCAATCAGATAAAAGGAGATTAGAACACATACCAATCAGGATTGATTCCTTACAAAGACTATGCAAGAAGGTTGTTACCCTTCTTCAACAGAGTCGACTTTCATCACATCCCTCGTGATGAGAATCACATGGCTGATGCATTAGCCACTCTCTCTTCCATGATTAGTGTAGGTCGATGGAATGACATATCTAAGATCGACATCATGCGCCTTGAACGGCCCGCTTACATCTTCGCGATTGAAGCAGTCATAGACGACAGACCTTGGTATCATGATATCAAATTCTTCCTTCAGAAACAAGAGTACCCATCTGGGGCACTCAGAAAAGACAGGAAAACCCTCAGAAGATTGGCTGGAAACTTCTTCCTGAGCGGTGACACTCTTTATAAGAAAAATTTTGACATGGTCTTGCTTCGATGCTTCGACAGACCAGAAGCAGGCATGCTCATGAAAGAAATTCATGAAGGATCCTTTGGCACTCATGCCAACGGACACACAATGGCGAGAAAAATTCTCAGGGCCGGGTACTATTGGTTGACAATGGAATCCGACTGCTACAAGTACATGAGGAGGTGTCACAAGTGTCAGATATACTCCGACAAAATTCATGTACCACCATCACATCTCAAAGTTCTTTCTTCCCCGTGGCCATTTTCCATATGGGGAATCGACATGATTGGCATGATTGAGTCCAAGGCTTCGAACGGACATCGGTTCATCCTTGTAGCCATTGACTATTTCACCAAGTGGGTCGAAGCAGCGTCATTCGCCAATGTAACCCGACAAGTGGTGGTACGATTTATCAAAAAAAATATCATCTGCCGTTATGGTGTTCCAAGCGAGATCATTACTGATAATGGATCTAACTTGAACAATAAGATGATGAAAGAGTTATGCGCAGAGTTTAAGATCGAACACCATAACTCATCTCCCTACCGACCCAAGATGAACGGAGCGGTAGAAGCGGCTAACAAGAACATCAAGAAGATCGTTCAAAAAATGGTTATAACCTATAAAGATTGGCACGAGATGCTACCCTTTGCTCTTCATGGTTATCGCACATCTGTCCGCCCTTCAACAGGGGCTACCCCTTTCTCTCTAGTATATGGCATGAAGGCAGTTCTCCCCATAGAAGTAGAGATCCCAACAATCAGGGTATTGATGGAAGCTAAGCTCACCGAAGCTGAATGGTGTCAAAGTCGACACGACAACCTGAACCTGATCGAAGAGAAGCGAATCACGACACTATGCCACGGTCAGTTATATCAACAAAGAATGAAGAGGGCGTTCGACAAAAAGGTCTGACCTCGTGTCTTCAGGAAAGGGGACCTCGTGCTCAAGAAGATACAATCATTTCTCACTGACTCTCGGGGCAAATGGACCCCAAATTATGATGGCCCCTATGTGATCATGAAAGCTTTCTCAGGCGGCGCCTTGAGACTTGCAACCATGGACGGAGAGGAATTTGCCTACCCCACGAATTTGCCTAAACTAAAAAAAAAAAAAAACATCTCGGTGGATTGAAATCCCGAAAGGGCGGTCCAGGCAAAAGTTAGAGACATGAAAAAAAAAGAATCATCCCGATGGATTGGAAATCTCATAGTACAATCCAGGCAAAAGTTAGGGATAATGGCAAGTAACTATGTTCAACAGAGGCAAGTCCCTCATCAGTAGTTACATCATCTATCGGAGGAAATCTCCAGTCAAGGTCATCTTCGACGGAAGCTCAGGATACCCCGAATTCAAAGTTGGTAGAAGGATAGTGGTCGTTATGTTTCAACGTAGCCCTTTTCCCTGTAAATTACTGTTTTCTAACTTTGTATATACTCTTTGGAATCACGCGTTTGGTTGATCTCCATCTTATCAATAAAATTTGAGCCCTTGTGCTTTTGTTTGTAATTCTTGCTTGTTTTCGCTTTACAGAACGACGTTGTTTAAACTTAATCAGCGATTCTTGAAATAAAACAAAAATGAATTTACTTGTTAAAACTTTTTCTGCTTTTAAAATAAAGATGGCAATTTCTTTTAACTGTTGAACATCAGAAGAACATCGATCGCTTCTCCCGAAGTAAGCGAACTTCAAAGTGCAGAATCAAAGTACTCCTTCTAAGCCAGTATGCCTGAATGAAGGGATCAACTGTGTCAGAGACCTTGTTTCGTCTGACATCCTCGGCCGAGTTCTCATCTCCTAAGCCCGATCAACATAGCTCCCAATGGGACTATCTCTCCTAAGCAAGGTGGAATTGCTATTTTGAATCAACGGTACTTCTTCGCCCCGCGATGGCCAAGTATCCAATTGTGTTCATCCATTAGTCTGTATGTCACGTCTGTTTTGTCAGCATATACATACATACTTCATGCATTTTATTTGCGTTCGCATTTCGTATTGCATCACTATCACTTGAGTCGGTCTTGTCCCCTAGTGATAAACAGTTTTCTCAGTCGAGTTTATCAGTTCTTTCCTCGTCAGGAAGTGTTGCGTCTGCACAATCTCGCCACCAGTGTATATTTAGATCAGAGTCGGCACTTGGCCACTTTGATAACTTGAACCTCTGAAAAGCCAGAGAAAACTCTCAATAAACATCACTCTTCGCCATTGAAGATGATATCCTTACTTTCCCGGATTAAGGAAAATCCACAGAGAAAGCCTTGTGATCAGAGATTCGGCAGCATGCCAGTTTTGCTCCGAAAGGACCGCTGATGAAAAGGTCATCGGCCCCACAAAATTGGACCCCATCATATGGCGTTTCTCCGGGAAGATCCCGAGTAAAGTATGATGAAAGATCCCAAATGAAAATAGTCTCTCAAGAGACTCGCTTTCCCCAGTAGAAACAAATGGCGTCTCCAACAGAGAAGTTTGTACAACTCTACAACTCAGACAACTGGGTTCCCCAGCAAGTCTGACATCAAAACTTTTTCCACTCAAATGGTATCTCCCCAGGAAAATTCGGCGAGAAGTTTGAGGAAAGCCGCTATGAATAGCGTCCCTTGTCAAGAAAGTTTATTGACAAAAGAAACTAAGACCAGTTCTTGGTAGGAAACCCGGATCGAGGGGAAGTTTATTTCGAAAAGAGACTGAGACCATTTCCTTGGTAGGAAACCAGGATCGAGGGGAAGTTTAAATCAGAAACTAAGGCCAGTTCCTTGGTAGGAAACCAGGATCGAGGGGAAGTTTATTTCGAAAAGAGACTGAGATGAGTTCCTTGGTAGGAAACCAGGAACGAGGGGAAGTTTACCTTTTCTAAGCATCATCGCTTAGCTAAAGAAGATGAATGCATAAGCTACCATTCATAACCACCATCAAAATTTCGGATATTCCGATATTTAATCCTCTTGCACCCCGAATGCCCGAATCCCTTCGTCATTCATACCTTCGGGTCCAAGAAGATTAAATAGGGGCAACTGTAATACCCCAAATTTTGACCACTTAGATTTCCCATCATTGTGAAAATCATCATCACAATGTGGATGAACCATCATGCTTCATCAGTCTCCCCAAAGATGGGTGAGCATCCAATACAATCAAAATTAGGGTTTCAAGCCCTCTCTGAGTGCTTAGACAAAGGATCAATCAAGAAATGACATGATCTTCAACTTGTCTAATCTCTTAAACATCCACAATGGATCAAAAAGGACTCCCACTTCAAGGATTAAGCACAAGGATGCTCCCTTCTAGGTGGATCAAGCCTCAAGATCGCCAGTATCACCAAATTAGGGTTTTGGTCGACCAAGGCCTCCAGATGGAAAATTTTCATCTGGGCACAAGGCAATGATCCAAAGCATGACCTAATATACTTCATGGAACCTCATGAACCCATGCATCAAGTCAATTTTGCCTTAGGGGATGCATTCATAAAAAATCAGGAATTAGGGTTTCTTGACCTAATTCACCCCTAAGTTGACTTTTGGGACAAACCATGAGCCAAGACCTCAAGACATGATTTGAGGGTCTCTAATACACCATATTGATCCATTTGGAACAATGGATTGATCCAAGAAGCTTGAGCAACAAGTCTCATTTTCATCTGCACCACAATTAGGGTTTTAAGGGAAAAGTCAACTGTAACTTTGACTTTTGACCAAGACATGCTCCCAAACCCTAATACATGATTGAATATACCCTATGACACCCATGGAACATGTCCATCAAGTTTGATTTAGGTCACAGACATGATTTCCTGAAGAATTGCACAGTTTGGAATTCATCTGATAAAAAGTCAACTGTGCACAAAAGTCAACTTTGACTTTTTGAGATTTTTCACCAAAATGGATTTTTAACCCTAAAATGATGTTAATGTATGATTTGAATCATCATTCATCAAGAAAAATCAAGAAAAGTGATATAACTTGTAAAAGGGGTAACCATAAAACTTAGAAATTTTTCTAAGTTAAAAATAAAGTGGCAAAGGTACCAACTTTGGAGGACCATAACTCCTAAACCACAAGGCCATTTTTTCTCATCTAAAGATGGATTTGTAGCCCTCATTATCACCTACAAAAACTTCAACTACAAGTCATTCCAATTCATTAAGGATTTTGCGTTATGGAGTGATCAAAGTGGCTGAAAAGTGAAAATGTCACTTTTTCCAACACTTAGTGAAATTTTCACTAAGTCAGATTCTGCCTCACTTTTTGCCAAATGTAGGGGGATTTTTCACGTGGAATCAAAAGAGATCAAAACCAAACTTGTTCAAACAGTTGTTGTATCATGTAAGAGCTTTCCAAAATGGCCAAGAACATTGCCAAATTCATCCTACACCATGAGATACAACATTGCCAAGTTGCCTTGCTGAAATCTGTCAAGGCAAGGCAGAATTTGCAATTTGGATCGATTTTCCAAAATCAGCCAAATTCAATTGCTCCAATCCACTTGCACACCTCAGAGGATTGAATCTAAAGGGGACAATCACTGAGCCAAGCCTCCAAGGTCCAAGGAGCAAGAAATAGCATGTTGAACCTAGAATGGCCAAAATAGGGACAAGACTTCAAATTTGGAATGAGGCATTCAATGTAACCATCAAGGTGGCATGGACTGAGCCATTCTCATCTGAAATCAGTCAAGACTTATCCAAGACCAAGGGGACCAAAGCTCTGAGCCCTAACCTCTAGTCAATGGCTAGAGGAGACTTGAGATCCCATTGGACAACATTGGCCAAACCTACTTACCAGCTGCCATGCACTATTCCTTGCAAAACAAACTTGTTCTACTATAAATAGAGCTCAATTGTGGTCAGTTTAAGTACACCAAAGCCATCTAACAGATGCTTTCCTCAAAATCTCTTTCTCTTGGCAAAATTGCCTTTCTTAGCAAGGTAGCTATCGGGTTTTGAGTTTGAGAGCAATTCTGCACAAACCAATCACTCACACACCTCACATACATCACATATGAGCTGATCAAACACTCACATAACTTCTGAAACATCAATTTCATGAAATCACCAGCTGGTTGCTCAAATTTTCAAACAAGGTGCAGCTGAGATGCCATAAACTGATCCAGTCCATTTCAATTCAATCCAAGTATCCAAACACACTCCATAGGGTGTAGGGAAGCTGTCCAGATCATCACAACTTGTCTGTAACACCTCCAACTCAAAATCACATCTGCTCTTGCTGTCACGACTTGGAGGTAAGCACATACTTGGTCATCTCTCAATCTATGCATATTTCCTCACACAATAATTTGGCCATATGTTCATAATCATGCATGGAATGTTTTCCCTCAATTAATTGCATTGTTTGAATTGTGTATCAAAAATCCTAGCGTTCATGCAGAAATTAGGGTTCTTGAGGTTTCTTCGTGATTTCTTGTTGTATGTTTAATTTAAATGAAATTAAAGTACATAGACATGATCGCGAGGTTGAGACGAGCATAATGATATGTGAATTGCATGATATGATTACGTATTCATGGAGATTGGATAGAAAACGCAAATCTGAGAAACCAAGAACACGCGCGTGTTCTTCAGCTTGTTCTTGGCGCCTTTTTTTCAAATTCAAATATTTGAATTTTGTGATTTTGTTTAATTGATTCAAAAATTAATTTCTCTCTGAGTTTTAATGATTTTGAGTTGATTTTTTTTAATAATTCACAAAAATGTTAAAATATTTTATTTTATAAAAAAATCCCAAAAATATAATTTATTTCATATAATTGATATTTTTGTAAAGAATTAATATTTTGATTGTTTTTGGCATTTTAAATATTTTTTCTACATTGATTTTGCGACTTTTAATGCTTTCTAATTATTTTGTAGGTCAATACTTAATTTTTGAAGCATTAATCCAAGATCACAATTTGTTTTACATGTGTTAAACAATTTTTGATCATTTTAATTGAATTTTTATTCAATTAAATACATTTTGAAAACAAATTAGGGTTTTGGATTAATTCAACCCTCATAAATTTTCTTTAAACCTTCTTTGGGCCTCTTGAGAGAGTGTAAGACCCATCCCCCCTTGTACAAAACCTTTTTGGGCCTCACTCATTGTATAAGTCCCTCTATACAAGTAAACGGCGCGATCGTCGCCCGTTTAAAAATAAAAATCATCTGGGCCTCTCCTTGAGCTATAAGACTCATTCAAAACACTTTGGGCCTCTAATAGAGTGTAAGACCCAATCCCCCTTTTAACCAAAAACATTTTGGGCCTCACTTATTGTATAAGTCCCTCTGCGTTAAAAGAAAACCTCGGCGCGATCGCCATTTTTAAACGAAAAATCATTTGGGCCTACCCTCGTGTTATAAGCCCCTCTCTTTTCTTTAAACCTTTTTTGGGCCTCTTGAGAGAGTGTAAGACCCATCTCTTTGTACAACAAACCTTTTTGGGCCCCAGTCACTTGTATAGGTCCCTCTGTACAAAGTCAAACAGTGTGCTCACTGATAAAACCCTGGGCCTCTCCTTGAGCTGTAAGCCCCAAATCTTTCTTTTTCAAAGCACTTTCTCCTTTGATTTTGAATATACTGTTGTTTTCAATCTTTCTTTGTTGAACAACTAACCAAACAGCATGGAAGCACTCCAACCGAGTAAGTGGTTATCGCTTTCATTCACTGCTTTCATATTATAAATTGTATTGTGGGGCTGCTCACTGTAAGTCTCCTTTCATAAACTCATATCTACTGTGTAATAATAGTATAGATATTTCGAGTTTCCCTGGCTACTACGTCTAGAACTAGGTGATGCCGTTTCATTTATTCGTAGAAATAGACGCCTAGATCCCCAATAGGAGCACCAGATACAGTCTTCTCTTCGGTTGTCCTCCTTAGGAATCGTCAAGAAGCTCTACTCCCCAAGATGAATGTATTCTCCGTGAATGGCATCTTTGAGTTTCTTCCAAATTCTCGAACTTTCCTGACTTGATCTATTCCTTGTGGATAGCTTGCCTTGAATGTCTCGGGGTTTGGGTACCCACTACGGTCATAATCTTGGACCTTAACTAAGGAACCCTCTTTAAAAGCTAAAAGTCGCTGGATAGTAAACCTCGCACGTTTACCAGTGGTTCTCATATTTAAAAGAGTTATCTCTCCTAATGGAAAGGAGATGATAGACCCACGGGCTTCTTAAAAGCATCGGCCTCCTCTTGGGCATTATTCAAGGACCCTACGGCTTCTTAGAAGTATTCAGAGCCTCCTCTTAGGCTTCGTATAATGATCTCTTCCTTCGGGAATGATAGCCTCCTCTTGGGCTTCGTACAAGGACCCGTCGGCTTCTTAAAAGTTCCCAGCCTCCTCTTGGGCTTCGTACAAATTGTCCCGACGACCTCCTAGAGGTATAGGAACAGAACCTAGTCATCCTCATAGAACAGTCCTTTCATAGAGTCTACTACTGTTTCTCGAAGCATAGTACAAAAGATAAAACTCTAGACACGGACAGTCTAATTTCCTTGAGTCTCAAAGACATTCTCAAGCACCCTTCGTTAAATAGGAAGGAAACCCGCAGACTCAGATAGTCTCAATACCCTTTGGATTTCCCGTTTCCTCAAAGAGAAGGAAATATCCCTGATCCTCAAATCAAATCCCTGAGTACAGTGTTGCTCATATAAGAACTGATTTTCTCTTTTAAATCAGTATATTGGATCTGTCACTCAACTGAAACAGTTACAATAGCCTCCATCTCGGGCTTCGTACGAGATACCAAAATTCTCCCCAGTGGAGTCAAAACAACCTTTTCGCCTCTCTCTCGGGCTTTGTACGAGATACAAAATCACCCTCTTACTGAGTATAAAAGATTCTCCAACTGAGTCAACTCTTTGCTAGCCTCCTCTTAGGCTTTGTATAACGATATGCCCCACTGGGTCAAAAACTTTTAGCCTCTCTCTCGGGCTTTGTACGAGACACAAAATAGCCTCCTCTTAGGCTTTGTATAATGATTTTCCTAGCGGAAATTAGCCTCCTCTTAGGCTTTGTATAAGAAAACCACTGGTTGATCTAATCAACCTTTTAGCATCAAAGTTGTGCCTCGTTCGCAGTACACAAACATCAACAACTCCTTTCCCTTCATCTAGTCGCTGTAAGCGGCAAGCCTCTGGATCATCTACATCCATGCCACTGTCCCTCTTTTAGCATGAGAAATTCCTAAGGAAAGATGGCATTGCTATACACTGAGTTAAAGTCTTCTCCTTCAGGTTAAAACCCTTTCTTCGGAAATTATGGCATTGCTCGGATCCGCGTATCCCAGTTAAAGTAATTCTCATTCTCCCCTCTTTAGAGATGACAAATTCTCTCTAAAGTCGAGGTCTTTCAGCTTCACGTCTTGGGCTTTGAACAAGACACAAATAGACCTTTCTACTTCACATCTTGGGCTTTGAACAAGATACAAATCACCTTTCGCTTCACGTCTTGGGCTTTGAACAAGACACCAAAAACCAATTTCCTCCCATAGAATAGGAGGAACTATGAACGCTCTGATTTCCCTGGTTCGGTAAACGGGAATACGTAGGCATAAGATCGAAAGAAAAGATCTTAGCGAGCACAATCAACAAAAAACCCAAATCCCACATCTCCATCAATCAAAAGCAGTAATTCAAAAGCATCAGTCCTAATATCCTTATCCTTATTCCCCACCAGAAACCTTCTGCCCAGGTAAAAAGAAAGAAAACAGTATTGGCGAAAATACAAATAACCAGTACAAAGGTCCCCCCACATTGATAGCTTCCGTAACCTAACAGACCGCTGTTTAAACTCAGTATGCAAGCAGGGTTAATTGGAGACATTTATTTCCCTTCCTTATTCAGCTCACAATAGGATAAAAAATGAATCGACCTGTAGTTTTAAGCTCAAACCGCATAGAGCGACCAGCGCTTAAGAACCACGTCCAAAATCGCTCGCTACATTGACCAACTCGATAACAGGAGCATGTAATGTTCAAAGCTTCAATCATGTAATGAGATCTAAGAACGACTCGACTAGAATAACGGGGGTCGATTGCGAACCCTAACTTCCGTCAATTGCCTTCTTAGAGGTCTTGCCAGGGGGAATGGGAATGGGATGCCTCATAGAGGTCTTCAGGCACAATATTAAACAATCACAAACAGAGCCTCCTTTGAGGACTTCCATCATTGCCGGCCAAGTGGCACGGGCTCCCAATCCTACTTCTCATGGCATAAAAAGGAGAAATGCAGAATTAGTAAAAGAGAAGAGGTATAATACCGAACGGATATCAATCCGTATCAACGTAAGCCAACTATTAGCAACCCGACAAGCTTCTAGTAGCCTAGCATAAATGAACAAAGGTGTTAGAAAGTGGAATGGATCCGTGAAAGGCATGGAACCAAATGCTCTTCAAAAAAACAATAAAACAAGGCCATAAGCCATAAACAGCAACAACAACAGCGCTCTAGCACCTGCATAGCTGTAAAAACCAGCAACAAGTAAAAACAACCTATAACAGCTACTATTTCTAGAACAAAATAGATGTATATGTAGCCAGACAGAACAACAACATTCTACAGCACCCTTTGCGCACAGCAGATGTGTATACATCAACTTCTACATTTATTCAATTAACTAAATCAAGTGAGAAACACTACAAAACAAACTCAAAGATTAGTCAAATTTCAAATGGAAATAACCACAGTGAGCAACTAAGATCAAAAGGAAATGTCAATAAGAAGTAATTGAAATCAATGCTAACATGCAAACAACACTTAGTCGAAAATCTATGCAAAACATATTAAGGACTATTAACAAAGTCAACAAATGAAACTATTATAAAAACATTAACACTAAAACCTATGTTTAGTCAATGTTAGAACTAAGTCAAATCAAGCTATATCAATATCAATTGGTTCAAAGTTAATTCTAATGAACAATTAACGGACAAATAGTGACCAATTAAGCCAAAAACATGTAGTGCGATTAAGCAAAAACAATTAGTGCAATTAAGCAAAACAATTAGTAACCACTTAGGCAACAACAATTAATAAGCAATTAAACTAAAAAATGATTAGTGTCATTAAGCGAAAATCAATTAGTGTCATTAAACTAACAGAAAATAGTGCGATTAAGCAAAAAACAATTATCAAGCAAATAAGCTAAAAACGATTATTCAAAAATTAGTAGCAAGATATAAACCTAAATCTAATTAGTCAAATTAAAACTAACATTAGTCTAAAAAGCCAATTAAAAACCATGTTAAAATGTCAATTAAAGTCTATGTTAGTTTCTACTTCGACATGGATTTCTAAAGTGATGAATTACCTCTAAAATCTAATGTTAAAATTCATTCTAAATCCAAAATTATAAGAAACTAATAGTCATCCAGAAACAATTATCTAAACGTAACTCTAATTATCAAGATTAAGATCTAAAGTCAATATCTAAATCTACCAATTAATTTCTAAAACAATTCTAAAGCTATATATTGATTCTAAAGAACAATTAGTCCTAAAACAAGATTATCAAACTCAATTAAAAATCAATGTTAAACTCTAAAAGAAATATCCCCACAAGTATTCAAACAAAAATCTAAGCACCTAATTAAAACCACTTTAATTGAACTAACAGTGGCAAAAAAGGTTTTGCGGGGTGCAGCAGTGTTAAAACAAGGGTGTGAATATCATTTACACGGGGGTGAGGATATGGGAATTAGGTGTGAACGTGGAGAGCCCAAGAGCTTGACTCAGGTCACTCTATAGAAAACTGATCCAAGTTAGCTTTTAAAACCCTAGAATACCATCAGCAAGACAAGTTTTCCCTCTCTTCTTTGTTCGGCGCCATCACGACTCATTTCTCCCCTTCACCGCACCGTTCATCTTCTGTCATACACCATCACCCTTAACCATTGCTTTCTTTTTCATTCTATCTCAGTCAAATCATCATATGCCTCAAGCACCACCGTATGCCCTCCATCTACAGTGCGCCGGTATCTCCTCTTACGACGACGGAGGTCCTATCGTCACCGATTCTCCACCAACAATCTAAATACGAACCACAGAGCTCATGAACCCTAAGTCCCACAACCGAAATTAAGCGGTGAATACGCACTAATCACTTCTCAACTATGAGGGTTACGACTTCTCAACGTGAATCCTAAGACCTAGCGAAGAAATCGGAGGATAAATAAGGGAGATACGCGAAGAGCATACCTTCGTAGTGTGGCCGTGATTGCAACGAGGAAGATGAAGTCCAAATCAGAATTTCAGAGAAGCTCACAAGGTAAACAATCTTGAACTGTTCACTTCTGCTATCGTGATTCTCCTCATCTATTGCTTCGTCTTCTTCAATCATCTTCTACTTTACGTGCGCGTTGTGAATCGTTCTGGTTGTGAAGTGCTCATGGTTGAATTTGTTGCTTTCTTTGAACGATTTCAGGTTCTTCGAAGTTGTGGCGATGTTAATTTGAATTGCGGATTCTGGATGATGAAGGTTGAAGCAGCAAATATCGATTCTCCATTGTTAAGAATTTCTTCTGGTTTCTGATTCTTTCTTTGAAATTTGTTGATGATGGATTGAAAGATGCTATCTCGAATCGGCGTCTGCGTCGACTTCATAGGTAATGCTTCGATCTCCCTTTTTCCTCCATTATTTTCTTCTATAATCTTCGCTCTTTCTTCTTCTGTACGGTTATTGTGCGGTTTCTTGAAGATTCGTTGATTTCGAATTCTCTGTTTGCAAATTGCCTTGAAATTTGGTTGCAGGTTCAACGGATTGACGATTGATGATGAAGGAAATTGAAGATGATAGATAATGGAGCTTGAAGGTGAATGGAGCTTTCTGCCGATTTGATGTAGAATGGATTGAAGATGATGAATTGAAGAGGAGAAGATGAATTGGAGGTTTTTTCAGTTAGTTACAGTTAGTAGCCGCAACCGTTAGAGAATGGTTTGGGTGGTTAGTTATGAATTGCAAAAATTATGTTAGAGGTTGGTAATAATGGTTAGGAGTTTTAGTATTGGTTAGGATTGGAAGGTGTTAACTCTGTGAGAATTGAGTTGTGTAGTGTGAAAATCCCTTGGAAGGCTATTTGGAGTTTGTATTTACTTCAATTCTCAAGTTCTGCTATGAAATGAACCTTTTCCTACTGTTGTGAATTATCCTCTGTAGCTGCTGTTATGAATTTCTGTATTTTCCTGCATAAATTATTCTGATGGGTATTTTGGTTTAAATTGGATATGGGTTAATGAGATGAAGTTGAAATGGATTTGAAAATGTAGGTAAAATGGTTTGAAATAAAATGTGGGTTAAGAAATGGATTAAAATATGGTTTTACGAACTTGTATCTTGAACTCCAAGTATCTTAAAGCGCTTGCCCGATCCAAATTCAAACTCAAATACTCAGTGAACTCCAAACTCGAATCAACTTCAATCTCAACCCTCATTAACGCGTATTACCAGCGACAGACCATAAGCAACTGAGATACTAATGATGTCCTGACCACAATATAAATCCACAAATGGATCTCATGTCAAGATGCCTTCGCCATGAACCCTGACCACCATCTTCAATTGATGAATATCAACCAAGTTGCACAGAAGATAAGAAACCATGATCCCACGCCTCAAGAGCCCAATGCAAATGAATGAGTTATGACCTAATGGATATGCAGATGAATGCGAGACAAGAACCAGAAAAAGTTGGAAAAAATTAGGGCAAATTTTGGGGTGCTACAGCTGCCCCTATTCAATCAACTTGGACCTGAAAGGATGATAGCAACTGCTTTCAGACGTTCAAGGTAGAAGGTGATTGAATGTAAAATGAACCATAAAATTTGCAAACTGCAAGGAGAGAACATATAATTGGAACCCAGTCACACCTCGTCAAAGGATTTTGACGGAAATACAACATACCCATAGAACCACATCGTCAAAGGGGTTTAACGGGAAGAAGAATGAAACCCGACTGAAAGGACACATCGTCATAGGGATGACGACAAGAAGACTCAGCTGAAGGAACACATTGCCATAGGGATGACAGGAAGCATACTCGACCAAGGGAAACACATTGTCATAGGGATGACAACAAGAAGACTCAACTGAAGGAACACATTGTCATAGGGATGACTAAAAGAAGATGAACCCCCAAGAAACACCTCGTTAAAGGCTTGACGGGAAGAGGACTTGACCAAAGGAAACACGCTGTCATGGGGATGACAGGAAGACGACTCGACCAAACGAAGCACCTTGTCATGGGGATGACAGGAAGAAGACTCAACCAAACGAAGCACATTGTCATGGGGATGACAGAAAGAAGACTCAACCAAACGAAGCACATTGTCATAGGGATGACAGGAAGACGACTCGACCAAACAAAGCACATTGTCATAGGGATGACAGGAAGAAAATGAACCCCAAGAAACACCTCGTCAAAGGGTTGACGGGAAGAGGACTGGTCGAGGGTAAGATCGATGTTTGATCTATGGCCCAAAAGAAAGGTAAGCAGAGGGGTTGATTGTAATATCTGTTGGGGATATGTCACCGTCTTTATTGTGAGTTGATTCGGGCTTTCACGCAAGATACCAAATCTGGCTTATGCTTCGCATGCATATGTTTGCATTTTCTGTCTATGGCGTAATGCTCCATACGAAATAGAAATGCTACGCGTTTTGAGGATGCAATGATCACTATATGCAAAATGCCGACGCATGCTGGGGCTACCGGGAAAGAAGGATGTGCCAAGTATGATTGAACTTTGCTGGCTATGACATGTGAAACCTGATGGTGATTATTTTTTCAAAGGCGAAATCTTTCTGGGTACCATTGGGGATTGGATTTTGAATGAAGTGCCAATAGGGATTGGACTTCAGGTTTGAAGGGAACGCCAAAAGGGATAGGATTTCAGGTTTTTGAAATATACCAGCAAAGTGGGTTGTGGAATGATGCCGAGCAAGGTTGCGTTATGGATTTCTGTTTGGTTTTACAAGGCTTCATGCAATGCTATGCTAATGATATGCGATGATGATTATGCCATGATGTTTATGATATGCAACAGGACCACTCCACCAAAATAAATGCTGAAGAGAAGAGGCCAACCCCGCTGGGGATAACAAACTGAACTGCCTTCAGTGTCATAACTGACCGAGATCCCGACTAAACCTTCATTCTGCAGGAAAGCATGAACAATAAACTTCTGCTGGAGGCAACATCCCAGGAATCTGCTGAAGAAAAGTACCAATGACAAGCCTTTGACTTGCTGGGGAAAGCTAACTACCACCCAAAAATATGCTTGGGGATAATGGTTGATGATGTCAGCCCTGCTAGGGGACCAGATCAGACTTACTCCATTGTTGGATGCTTGCCTCTTACCCTTACTCTGTTGGGGAGATGGGAACAACTTTACCGCAAACTGGTGAAGCATAAACCCAACACTTTGTACCGGAATATGAACTCTTGTTGAAAAGCAACAAACTTCACCAACCTGGCTAGGGGATAGCGAACTCATGAACTCTTGCTGAGGAGAATAATTCACAATCTTCATAATGCCCTGTTAAGTGATAAAACTCCAGCAATCTTTGCTAGGGAGAGAGACTCTACTGGGGTAATCACGTGTCAGCTATCAACATGGACCCTGCACACGTGATATGACCAAAGAGAGGTGCCTTGTGTAGCGAGCGATTTTGGACGCAGTTCTTAAGCGCTGGTCGCTCTCTGTGGTTGAGCTTAAAACTACAGGTCGATTCATTTTTTATCCTATTGTGAGCTGAATAAGGAAGGGAAATAGATGTCTCCAATTAACCCTGCTTGCATACTGAGTTTAAACAGCGGTCTGTTAGGTTACGGATGCTATCAATGTGGGGGGGGGGGGGCCTTTTTACTGGTTATTTGTATTTTCGCCAATACGGTTTTCTTTCTTTTTTACCTGGGCAGAAGGTTTCTGGTGGGGAACAAGGATTAGGATGTTAGGACTGATGTTTTTGAAATACTGCTTTTGATTTATGGAGATATGGGATTTGGGTTTTTTGTTGATTGCGCTCGCTAAGATCTTTTCTTTCGATCTTATGCCTACGTATTCCCGTTTACCGAAACAGGGAAATCAGAGCATTCGTAGTTCCTTCTATTCTATGGGAGGAAAGGGGTGTTTTGGTGTCTTGTTCAAAGCCCAAGACATGAAGCGAAAGGTGATTTGTATCTTGTTCAAAGCCCAAGATGTGAAGCTAAAAGGTCTATTTGTGTCTTGTTCAAAGCCCAAGACGTGAAGCTGAAAGACCTCGACTTTAGAGAGAATTTGTCATCTCTAAAGGGGGGAAAAGGAGAATTACTTTAACAGGGATACGTGGATCCGAGCAATGCCGTAATTTCCGAAGAAAGGGTTTTAACCTGAAGGAGAAGACTTTAACTCAGTGTAGAGAAATGCCATCTTTCCTTAGGAATTTCTCATGCTAAAAGAGGAACAGTGGCATGGATGTAGATGATCCAGAGGCTTGCCGCTTACAGCGATTAGATGGAAGGAAAGGAGTTGTTGATGTTTGTGTACTGTGAACAAGGCACAACTTTGATGCTAAAAGGTCGATTGGATCAACCAGTGGTTTTCTTATACAAAGCCTAAGAGGAGGCTAATTTCCGCTAGGAAAAACATTATACAGAGCCTAAGAGGAGGCTATTTTTTATCTCGTACAAAGCCTGAGAGAGAGGCTAAAAGTTTTTGACCCAGTGGGGCATATCGTTATACAAAGCCTAAGAGGAGGCTAGCAAAGAGTTGACTCAGTTGGAGAATCTTTTATACTCAGTAAGAGAGTGTTTTTGTATCTCGTACAAAGCCCGAGGGAGAGGCGAAAAGGTTGTTTTGACTCCACTTGGGAGAATTTTGGTATCTCGTACGAAGCCCGAGATGGAGGCTATTGTAACTGTTTCAGTTGAGTGACAGATCCAATATACTGATTTAAAAGAGAAAATCAGTTCTTATATGAGTAACACCGTACACAGGGATTTAATTTGAGGATCAGGGATATTTCCTTCTCTTTGAGGAAACGGGAAATCCAAAGGGTATTGAGACTATCCGAGTCTGCGGGTTTCCTTCCTATTTAACGAAGGGTGCTTGAGAATGTCTTTGAGACTCAAGGAAGTTAGACTGTCCATGTCTAGAGTTTTATCTTTTGTACTATGCTTCAAGAAACAGTAGTAGACTCTATGAAAGGACTGCTCTATTAAGATTACTAAGTTCTATTCCTATACCTTTAGGAGGTCGTCGGGATAATTTGTACAAAGCCCAAGAGGAGGCTGGAAACTTTTAAGAAGCCGACGGGTCCTTGTACTATGCCCAAGAGGAGGCTATCATTCCCTGAGGAAGAGATCATTATACGAAGCCTAAGAGGAGGATGTGAATACTTCTAAGAAGCCGTAGGGTCCTTGAATAATGCCCAAGAGGAGGCCGATGCTTTTAAGAAGCCCGTGGGTCTATCATCTCCTTTCCATTAGGAGAGATAACTCTTTTAAAGATAAAAACCACTGGTAAACGTGCGAGGTATACTATCCAGCGACTTTTAACTTTGAAAGAGGGTTCCTTAGTTAAGGTCCAAGATAATGATCGTAATGGGTACCCAAACCCCGAGACATTCAAGGCAAGCTATCCACAAGGAATAGATCAAGTCAGGAAAGTTCGAGAATTGGGAAGAAACTCAAAGATGCCATTCACGGAGAATACATTCATCTTGGGGAGTAGAGCTTCTTGACGATTCCTAAGGAGGACAACCGAAGAGAAGACTGTATCTGGTGCTCCTATTGGGGATCTAGGCGTCTATTTCTACGAATAAATGAAACGGCGTCACCTAGTTCTAGACGTGGTTGCCGGGGAAACTCGAAATATCTATACTATTATTACACAATAGATATGAGTTTATGAAAGGAGACTTATAGTGAGCAGCCCCACAATACAGTTTATAATATGAAAGCAGTAAATGAAAGCGATAACCACTTACTTGGTTGTAGTGCTTCCATGCTGTTTGGTTAATTGTTCAACAAAGAAAGATTGAAAACAACAGTATATTCAAAATCAAAGGAGAAAGTGCTTTGAAAAAGAAAGATTTGGGGCTTACAGCTCAAGGAGAGGCCCAGGGTTTTATCAGTGAGCACACTGTTTGAATTTGTACAGAGGGACTTATACAAGTGACTGGGGCCCAAAAAGGTTTTCTGTACAAAGGGATGGGTCTTACACTCTCTCAAGAGGCCCAAAAAGGTTTAAAGAAAAGAGTTTTTTTCTTTTAAAAATGGCGATCGCGCCGAGGTTTTCTTTTAACGCAGAGGGACTTATACAATAAGTGAGGCCCAAAATGTTTTGGTTAAAAGAGGGATTGGGTCTTACACTCTAATAGAGGCCCAAAGTGTTTTAAAGAAAAAGAAATGGGTCTTACTACTAGAGGGTAGGCCCAGATGGTTTTTATTTCTTAAACGGGCGACGATCGCGCCGTTTACTTGTACAGAGGGACTTATACAATGAGTGAGGCCCAAAAAGTTTTTGTACAAGGGGGGATGGGTCTTACACTCTCTCAAGAGGCCCAAAGAGTTTTGAAGAAAAATAAATGGGTCTTACTACTCGAGGGTAGGCCCAGATGATTTTTGAAAAGGCGACGATCGCGCCGTTTGTTTTTTTTTACGGTATCGGGACTTATACAATAAGTGAGGCCCAAAGATGATTTGGTCAAAAAAAGGATTGGGTCTTACACTCTAATAGAGGCCCAAAGTGTTTTGAAAATGATTTATGAGGGTTGAATTAATCCAAAACCCTAATTTGTTTTCAAAATGTATTTAATTGAATAAAAATTCAATTAAAATGATCAAAAATTGTTTAACACATGGAAAACAAATTGTGATCTCGGATTAATGCTTCAAAAATTAAGTATTGACCTCCAAAATAATTAGAAAGCATTAAAAGTTGCAAAATCAATGTAGAAAAAATATTTAAAATGCCAAAAACAATTAAAATATTAATTCTTTACAAAAATATCAATTATATGAAATAAATAATATTTTTGGGATTTTTTGATAAAATAAAATATTTTAACATTTTTGTGAATTATTAAAAAAAGAATCAACTCAAAATCATTAAAACTCAGAGAGAAATTAATTTTTGAATCAATTAAAAAAAATCACAAAATTCAAATATTTGAATTTGAAAAAAAGGCGCCAAGAACAAGCTGAAGAACACGCGCGTGTTCTTGGTTTCTCAGATTTGCGTTTTCTATCCAATCTCCATGAATACGTAATCATATCATGCAATCCACATATCATTATGCTCGTCTCAATCTCACGATCATGTCTATGTACTTTAATTTCATTTAAATTAAACATACAACAAGAAATCACGAAGAAACCTCAAGAACCCTAATTTCTGCATGAAGGCTAGGAGTTTTGATACACGATTCAAACAATGCAATTAATTGAGGGAAAACATTCCATGCATGATTATGAACATATGGCCAAATTATTGTGCGAGGAAATATGCATAGATTGAGAGATGACCAAGTATGTGCTTACCTCCAAGCCGTGACAGCAAGTTCAGAGTGATTTTTGATTTGGAGGTGTTACAGATGAGTGGTGATGATCTGAACAGCTTCCCTACACCCTATGGATTGTGTTTGGATGGTTGGACTTGATTGAAATTGGCTGGATCACTTTGTGGTTCCTCAGCTGCAACTTCTTTGAAAATTTGAGCAACCAGCTGGTGATTTCATGAAATTGATGTTTCAGAAGTTATGTGAGTGTTTGATCAGCTCATATGTGATGTATGTGAGGTGTGTGAGTGATTGGTTTGTGCAGAATTGCTCTCAAACTCAAAACCCGATAGCTACCTTGCTAAGAAAGGCATTTTTGCCAAGGGAAAGAGATTTTGAGGAAAGCATCTGTGAGATGGCTTTGGTGTACTCAAAATGACCACAATTGAGCTCTATTTATAGTAGAGCAAGTTTGTTTTGCAAGGAATAGTGCATGGCAGCTGGTAAGTAGGTTTGGGCAATGTTGGCAAATGAGAATCCAAGTCTCCTCTAGCCATTGACTAGAGGTTAGGGCACAGAGCTTTGGTCCCCTTGGTCTTGGATAAGTCTTGACTGATTTCAGATGAGAGTGGCTCAGTCCATGCCACCTTGATGGTTCCATTGAATGCCTCATTCCAAATTTGAAGTCTTGTCCCTATTTTGGCAACTCTAGGTTCAACATGCTATTCCTTGTTCCTTGGACCTTGGAGGCTTGGCTCAGTGATTGTCCCCTTTAGATTCAATCCTCTGAGGTGTCCAAGTGGATGGGAGCAATTGAATTTGGCCGATTTTGGCAAATCGAGCAAAATTACAAATTCTTCCTTGCTTTGACAGATTTCAGCAAGGTAACTTGCCAATGTTGTATCTCATGATGTAGGTTGAATTTGGCAATGTTCTTGGCCATTTTGGAAAGCTCTTAAATGATACAAGAACTATTTGGACAAGTTTAGTTTTGATCTCTTTTGATTCCAAGTGAAAAATCCCCCTACATTTGGCAAAAAGTGAAGGCAAATTCTGACTTAGTGAAAATTTCACTAAGTGTTGGAAAAAGTGACATTTTCACTTTTCAGCCACTTTGATCACTCCATAACTCAAAATCCTTAATGAATTGGAATGACTTGTAGTTGAAGTTTTTGTAGGTGATAATGAGGGCTACAAATCCATCTTTGGATGAGAAAAAATGGCCTTATGGTTTAGGAGTTATGGTCCTTCAAAGTTGGTACCTTTGCCACTTTATTTTTAACTTAGAAAAATTTCTAAGTTTTATGGTTACCCCTTTTACAAGTTATCTCACTTTTCTTGATTTTTCTTGATGAATGATGATTCAAATCATACATTAACATCATTTTAGGGTTAAAAATCCATTTTGGTGAAAAATCTCAAAAAGTCAAAGTTGACTTTTGTGCACAGTTGACTTTTTATCAGATGAATTCCAAACTGTGCAATTCTTCAGGAAATCATGTCCTTGACCTAAATCAAACTTGATGGACATGTTCCATGGGTGTCATAGGGTATATTCAATCATGTATTAGGGTTTGGGAGCATGTCTTGGTCAAAAGTCAAAGTTACAGTTGATTTTTCCCTTAAAACCCTAATTGTGGTGCAGATGAAAATGAGACTTGTTGCTCAAGCTTCTTGGATCAATCCATTGTTCCAAATGGATCAATATGGTGTATTAGAGACCCTCAAATCATCTCTTGAGGTCTTGGCTCATGGTTTGTCCCAAAAGTCATCTTAGGGGTGAATTAGGTCAAGAAACCCTAATTCCTGATTTTTGATGAATGCATCCCCTGAGGCAAAATTGACTTGATGAATGGGTTCATGAGGTTCCATGAAGCATATTAGGTTATGTTTTGGATCATTTCCTTGTGCCCAGATGAAAAATTTCCATCTGGAGGCCCTGGTCGACCAAAACCCTAATTTGGTGACACTGTCGATCTTGAGACTTGATCCACCTAGAAGGGAGCAGCCTTGTGCTTAATCCTTGAAGTGGGAGTCCTTTTTGATCCATTGCGGATGTTTGAGAGATTAGACAAGTTGAAGATCATGTCATTTCTTAATTGATCCTTTGTCTAAGTACTCAGAGAGGGCTTGAAACCCTAATTTTGATTGTAGTGGATGCTCACCCATCTTTGGGGAGGCTAATGAAGCATGATGGTTCATCCATATTGTGATGATGATTTTCACAATGATGGGAAATATAAGTGGTCAAAATTTGGGGTATTACAGATGCCCCTATTTAATCTTCTTGGACCCGAAGGTGTGAATGACGAAGGGATTCGGGCATTCGGGGTGCAAGAGGATTAAATATCGGAATATTCGGGATTTTGATGGTGGTTATGAATGGTAGCTTACGCATTCATCTTCTTTAGCTAAGCGATGATGCTTAGAAAAGGTAAACTTCCCCTCGATCCTGGTTTCCTACCAAGGAACTGGTCTTAGTTTCTGATTTAAACTTCCCCTCGATCTTGGTTTCCTACCAAGAACTGGTCTTAGTTTCTAATTTAAACTTCCCCTCGATCCTGGTTTCCTACCAAGAACTGGTCTTAGTTTCTGATTTAAACTTCCCCTCGATCCTGGTTTCCTACCAAGAACTGGTCTTAGTTTCTTTTGTCAATAAACTTTACTGACAAGGGACGCTATTCATAGCGGCTTTCCTCAAACTTCTCGCCGAATTTTCCTGGGGAGATGCCATTTGAGTGGAAAAAGTTTTGATGTCAGACTTGCTGGGGAACCCAGTCGTCTGAGTTGTAGAGTTGTACAAACTTCTCTGTTGGAGACGCCATTTGTTTCTACTGGGGAAAGCGAGTCTCTTGAGAGACTGTTTTCATTTGGGATCTTTCATCATACTTTTCTCGGGATCTTCCTGGAGAAACGCCATATGATGGGGTCCAATTTTGTGGGGCCGATGACCTGTTCATCAGCGGTCCTTTCGGAGCAAACCTGGCATGCTGCCGAATCTCTGATCATGAGGCTTTCTCTGTGGATTTTCCTTAATCCTGGAAAGCAAGGATATCAACTTCAATGGCGAAGAGTGATGTTTATTGAGAGTTTTCTCCGGCTTTTCAGAGGTTCAAGTTATCAAAGTGGCCAAGTGCCGACTCTGATCTGAAGATACACTGGTGGCGAGATTGTGCAGACGCAACACTTCCTGACGAGGAAAGAACTGAAAAACTCGATTAAGAAAACTGTTTATCACTAGGGGACAAGACCGACTCAAGTGATAGTGATGCAATACGAAATGCGAACGCAAATAAAATGCATGAAGTATGTATGTATATGCTGACAAAACAGACGCGACATACAGACTAATGGATGAACACAATTGGATACTCGGCCATCGCGGGGCGAAGAAGTACCGTTGATTCAAAATAGCAATTCCACCTTGCTTAGGAGAGATAGTCCCGTTGGGAGCTATGTTGATCGGGCTTAAGAGATGAGAACTCGGCCGAGGATGTCAGACGAAACAAGGTCTCTGACACAGTTGATCCCTTCATTCAGGCATACTGGCTTAGAAGGAGTACTTTGATTCTGCACTTTGAAATTCGCTTACTTCGGGAGAAGCAATCGATGTTCTTCTGATGTTCAACAGTCAAAAGAAATTGCCATCTTTATTTTAATAGCAGAAAAAGTTTTAACAAGTAAATTCATTTTTGTTTTATTTCAAGAATCACTGATTAAGTTTAAACAACGTCGTTCTGTAAAGCTAAAACAAGCAAGAATTACAAACAAAAGCACAAGGGCTCAAATTTTATTGATAAGATGGAGATCAACCAAACGCGTGATTCCATAGAGTATATACAAAGTTAGAAAACGGTAATTTACAGGGAAAAGGGCTACGTTGAAACATAACGACCACTATCCTTCTACCAACTTTGAATTCGGGGCATCCTGAGCTTCTGTCGAAGATGACCTTTGACTGGAGATTTCCTCCGATAGGTGATGCAACTGCTGCTGAGGGACTTGCCTCTGTTGAACATAGTTACTTGCCATTATCCCTAACTTTTGCCTGGATTGTACTATGAGATTTCCAATCCATCAGGATGATTCTTTTTTTTTTTTTTCATGTCTCTAACTTTTGCCTGGACCGCCCTTTCGGGTTTTCAATCCACCGAGACGTTTTTTTTTTTTTTAGTTTAGGCGAAGTATTTCTTGACTACATCAACATTCGTGGGGTAGGCAAATTCCTCTCCGTCCATGGCTGCAAGTCTCAAGGCACCGCCTGAGAAAGGTTTCGTGACCACATAGGGGCCATCATAATTCAGGGTCCATTTTCCCCGAGAATCAGTGAGAAATGATTGTATCTTCTTGAGCACGAGGTCTCCTTTTCTGAAGACACAAGGCCGAACCTTTTTGTCGAACGCCCTCTTCATTCTCTGTTGATACAACTGACCGTGGCATAGTGCCGTGATTCGCTTCTCTTCGATCAGGTTCAGTTCGTCGTGTCGATTTTGACACCATTCAGCCTCGGTGAGCTTAGCTTCCATCAATACCCGGATTGATGGGATCTCTACTTCTATGGGGAGAACTGCCTCCATACCATATACTAGAGAGAAAGGGGTAGCCCCTGTTGAAGTGCGGACAGATGTGCAATAACCATGAAGAGCAAAGGGAAGCATCTCGTGACAATCTTTATAGGTTACAACCATTTTTTGAACGATCTTCTTGATGTTCTTGTTAGCCGCTTCTACCGCTCCGTTCATCTTGGGTCGGTAGGGAGATGAGTTATGGTGTTCAATCTTGAACTCAGCGCATAACTCTTTCATCATCTTATTGTTCAAGTTAGATCCATTATCAGTAATGATCTCGCTTGGAACACCATAACGGCAGATGATATTGTTTTTGATAAATCGGACCACCACTTGTCGGGTTACATTGGCGAATGACGCTGCTTCGACCCACTTGGTGAAATAATCAATGGCTACCAGGATGAACCGATGTCCGTTTGAAGCCTTAGGTTCAATCAAGCCAATCATGTCGATTCCCCATATGGAAAATGGCCACGGGGAAGAAAGAACTTTGAGATGTGATGGCGGTACAGGAATTTTGTCGGAGTATATCTGACACTTGTGACACCTCCTCATGTACTTGTAGCAGTCGGATTCCATTGTCAACCAATAATACCCGGCCCTGAGAATTTTTCTCGCCGTTGTGTGTCCGTTGGCATGAGTGCCAAAGGATCCTTCATGAATTTCTTTCATGAGCACGCCTGCTTCTGGTCTGTCGACACATCGGAGCAAGACCATGTCAAAATTTCTCTTATAAAGAGTGTCACCGCTCAGGAAGAAGTTTCCAGCCAATCTTCTGAGGGTTTTCCTGTCTTTTCTGAGTGCCCCAGATGGGTACTCTTGTTTCTGAAGGAAGCATTTGATATCGTGATACCAAGGTCTGTCGTCTATGACTGCTTCAATCGCGAAGATGTAATCGGGCCGTTCAAGGTGCATTATGTCGATCTTAGGTATGTCATTCCATTGACCTACACTAATTATGGAAGAGAGAGTGGCTAACGCATCAGCCATGTGATTCTCACCACGAGGGATGTGATGAAAGTCGACTCTGTTGAAGAAGGGTAACAACCTTCTTGCATAGTCTTTGTAAGGAATCAATCCCGATTGGTATGTGTTCCAATCTCCTTTTATCTGATTGATAACCAGGGATGAATCGCCGTATACGTCCAAGTTTTTGATCCTTAAATCAATCGCTTCTTCGAGACCCATAATACATGCTTCGTATTCGGCCTCGTTGTTCGTACATTTGAACGTAAGTCTGGCAGTGAAAGGAATGTGGGAACCCTGAGGGGTAACAATGATTGCCCCAATTCCGTTTCCATAATGATTGACTGCTCCGTCAAAGATAAGTCCCCACTGGGAACCTGGTTCTGGCCCTTCACTGGGTAGCGGTTCATCGCAATCTTTCATTTTTAGATACATGACATCTTCGTCTGGGAAGTCAAACCCGATTGATTCTTGATTGTCAATCGGTTGATGAGCCAAATGATCGGCTAAAATACTTCCATTAACGGCTTTCTGAGCATGGTACTCTATGTCATATTCTGATAGTAACATCTGCCAACGGGCAATCCTTCCCGTGAGAGCAGGTTTTTCGAAAACGTACTTGATTGGATCCATTTCGGAGACCAACCAAGTAGTATGACGAATCATGTACTGGTGAAGACGTTTGGCTGACCAAGCCAAAGCGCAACAAGTTTTCTCAAGCATCGTGTACCGAGTCTCGCAGTCGGTGAATTTCTTGCTTAGATAGTAAATGGCAGACTCTCTCCTTTTAGTTTCGTCTTGTTGGCCAAGTACACATCCCATTGAGTCCTCTAGGACTGTGAGGTAAATGATTAGTGGTCTTCCTTCCACTGGAGGTGATAGAATCGGAGGATTCAACAGGTATTCCTTGATACTGTCGAAGGCGGTTTGGCAATCTTCTGACCAAACGCAATCCTGGTTCTTTAAGAGTAATTTGAAAATCGGCGCACAAGTCGCGGTCATAAGGAATATGAATCTGGAGATGTAGTTCAAACGTCCCAGGAATCCTCTGACTTGTTTTTCAGTTTTCGGAGAAGGCATTTCTTGAATGGCCTTGACCTTGTCAGGATCAACCTCAATCCCTTTCTGGCTGACGATGAACCCTAGTAGTTTCCCTGAACGGACACCGAAGGTGCACTTGTTGGGATTCAAGCGGAGCTTGAATTTTCTTAGACGTTCGAACAATTTTGACAGATGTTCAACGTGCTCATCCTCTGTTCTTGATTTTACAATCAAATCATCGACATATACCTCGATTTCTTTGTGTATCATGTCATGAAACAGAGTAGTCATGGCCCTTTGATAGGTTGCCCCGGCATTCTTCAAACCGAACAACATTACCTTGTAACAAAAGGTACCCCATGGGGTAATGAACGAAGTTTTCTCCATGTCTTTCGGCACCATTTTGATCTGGTTATAGCCCGAGAATCCATCCATGAAGGAGAATACTTTGAACTTTGCTGTGCTGTCAACCAGCATGTCAATGTGTGGTAAAGGAAAGTCGTCCTTTGGACTTGCCTTGTTCAGATCTCTGTAATCAACACACATTCTGACCCTTCCGTCCTTTTTGGGAACGGGTACGATGTTGGCTAACCATTGAGGATATTCAGATGTAGAGTGGAAACCCACGTCGATCTGTTTCTGTACCTTCTCTTTGATTTTGATGGCCATGTCCGGGTGAGTGCGTCTCAACCTTTGCTTTACTGGCGGACATTCCGATCTCAACGGTAAGTGATGTTCCACGATGCTGGTATCCAACCCTGGCATATCCTGATAGGACCAAGCGAACACATCGGGGAATCCTTTGAGAAGCTTTATCAAACCCTCTCTGGCAGTTGGACTGAGCAGTGCTCCGATCCTGATTTCTTTTCTCTCTTTTTCTGAACCCAAGTTTACCGTTTCCAACGGCTCTTTGTGAGGTTCGATGGACCTTTCCTCTTGTCTGAGTAGTCGGGAGATCTCTTCTGGAATTTCGTTGTCATTTTCTTCTTCAGCCTCGAATACCGGGAACTTAAAGTTGGAAGAAGGCATTGGATCGTATGTTTCAACGGGGTATAAAACAAGCAATCTGCATGACGTGATGATTCGTGTTTAGAAGAGATAGAGAAAATGCAAGTGTGTGCAGTGTTTTGATTTTACTGCTTGTTTTTATGATTGAATTGCTTTTTAGGATTACCATTTTCTGAAAAAGCAAAAAGAGAAAACAACAATTAATGCGGAAATTACAGAACGACGTTATTTTATTAATGAACAAGTCGAATCTTGAAACTACAACCCTATAAAACAAAACTCACTCGCTTTGGGCAAAGCGAAGAGGGAAATTTTACAGAAAGCGAGCCCTATCAAAACATCCGTTTCACCTGGGCAGGGTGAAAGGTTAAAGATGGCAATTACTTTGACTGATGAACGACCTACGGAACCTCGACAGCAACCCATTGGCGCCGAACTCCTCGGTGAATCACAAAGTCTGGCACCTTCCTTGATTTGTCTTCAGAAATGACGTTGATTTCTGGTGGAGCAGTATCATTGGAATCTGTCTCCCAAGCAGAATTGTCGTAGGAGGACTCCTCTATTGCATTTTGCATAGCATTGGTGCTCTCAGCTGTATCTCCCCATCCAGTTGGCTGGATGTCTTCGAGCCTGATACGAGAGCTTTCGGGAGCGGTGTACTTGACCATGAAGTCGTACTTTCCACTTGGTTGTCCCAGGGTGTCCCAAACTTCTTTGGAACTGGAGAAGTCATCCCTCTCGATGACGTTGACCTCAGGAAAAGCATAGTTGATGAATTCTAGTCCTGCAAACGTTGCGAATTCATCTTCATGTTGAGTAGTTTTCGAATGACCTGAGTGTTGATCCCATGACATGGTGGGGACACAGGTATTCTGTTCAATGATGCTCAGCTGAGTTTCATTACTCTAATGATTTTCTTGCCCCAAGTTTCCTGGGTAAGGCTGCCACATTGGCAGACCATCCATCGGGCCATAGTAATTGTGATCAAAGTTTTCTTTCATCAGAGTGTCTTCCTCTAATGAATTTGGCGGAGCACGGCATCCTTCCGGATCACAATCTCCGTCGATCATTTCGACATCTGATCTTGGTATAAATCTCAGACTTTCTGTAGGAAAGCAAAAAGGCATAGGCACCTCTTCCTGAGACATATAGCCGTCCTTGTTAAGGTATGACTTCCATTCTTCATCTGTGTCAGAGGGATCTTCCTCATTGATAGCATGAACTGTCTGAGACACTGGGTGAAGAAAACCTCCACCGTGGAAGAAGTTTTGAAGGGGATGAAGACTTTCATCGTTGGCGGCTGTCTGGGTACAGGTTGCAGAAAAACCAAGACCCTTCTTTGTTTTATTGTCAATAGGAATGACAAGCCGTCCCATCCTGTCGTATCGGTACTCTCGACCGCTTTGATAGCATCTTTGTATGAAGAAATTGAAGTTCCTTCTTTGTACTGATCGTTCTTGTTCACCGATAGTGTTTGGAACTGAGTTCCAATAACCTCCTCGGGTTCCACACAAGTAGATGATGATAGGTTACTCACAAGCAAGGCCTGTTCCCCACAAACCGTGACAAGTTGATCGTTCTTGACGAACATTAGCTTTTGGTGGAGGGTTGAAGTAACCACTCCAGCCTGATGTATCCAAGGTCTTCCTAATAAACAACTGTATGTTGCCCGGATGTCCATGACCTGGAAAGTGATTTGGAAAGTGTGAGGACCAATAGTTATGGGAAGATCAACTTCGCCGATAACTATTTTTCTGGATCCGTCGAATGCTTTGACGACGACCTCGCTGACTCTCATCAGAGGGGCCTTAAATGATAATTGCGTCAAAGTGGACTTCGGCATAACATTCAGGGCTGACCTGTGTCTACCAGTACATTGGCTAAAGCATCGCCCTGGCAGTTAACTGTAATGTTGAGCGCCATGTTATGACGACGACCCTCTTCAGGTAATTCCTCATCACTAAATCCCAAATTATTGCAGGAAGTGATGTTAGAGACAATGCTATCGAATTGTCTGATTGTTACATCCTGTTCCACAAAGGCTTGCTCCAAGACTTTCTGTAGAGCCTCTCTGTGTGCTTCTGAACTGAGTAACAGTGATAATACTGAGATCTTTGAAGGAGTTTGTAACAGTTGATCAAAGATGTTATATTCACTCCTTTGGATGAGCTTTAGCATCTCATCTTTGTCTTTTGAAAAGTCGGGATTACTAGATTGATTGACTGGCGGATCAGGAATTTATGCCTGAAGTTCCTTTTCTTTGTTGGATTCTCCAACCCCTCGGTTGAAGATTCGACCACTCCGTGTTACACGACTGACGTCTGCAATATTCACGACAGAGGGTAATGGAATTTCCTTTCCATTCTCGATTATTGTTGCACCGTATTTGTAAGGGATCGCCTTAGTTGATTCATACGGTAATGGTCCCGGTAGATAGATGACTATGGGAACCTTCTGATTTTTCTGACCATCATAAGTAACCTTGATCCGTTCCCGGTTGGGAACTCTAGATTCGTCAAGTAGAGGGACGATGGCAAAAACATCCCTGATCTGGTGATGACCAGAGATCATGACAACATCCTCAACTTGATCGGCAAGGTAGTTCGGCGACCAAATGATGGGTCCTGAACCTGGATATGGATGAATTTCTCCATGATCGATCTGACCCTGAAGAGCTGCTCTCACAAGGTAACACCCTTGGTTACTTTCCGAACAGACGCTACAACTGTCATAGTTGTGTAGTGGCACCTGGCCACGCCCACTTTGAATACAATGTAACCTCACTAGGTTACCTTCCATTGATCGGACATCCTGACTTTGACGACGAGTAGGATTCCTATTATTGATACTAATCTGCTGAGTATCTTCGTCCATATAGATTGGCATCCACCAGTGATTTAACAAGTGCTGAAGTGCCTCCTGGACAAGGGTACAACCTCGATCGTTTTCGCAACCTGCTTTACAGTTTTGATAATCATGTGATATTAAGAATCCGAGTCGGACCTGCTCAGCATGTAACTCTACCAAATTGGTATTCATCACGCGAATGTCAAAGATCTGAACCATGTTGATTTGATAAGAGTTCCTATCATGGTAGTCTTGGATCCATCCAAGATCCATCTGACGCTGGAGGGCCTCTTGTATGAAAGAGCATCCCTGTTTGTTTACCGAGCAAATCAGACAGAAACTGTAATCGTGCCGCGGCAGATTATGATACTGGCTTTGCCTTGAGTGCATCGCCACCAAGTTGACATTCATCACACGGATGTCGTGGTTTTGAATGACGTTAGAATTCGTAGAGACCATGTTAACTCCACGAACTCGGTGCTCCTGGATCCATCCGAGATCCATCTGTTCCTGTAGAGCTGATTGCACCACAGAACATCCTTGGTTGTCTTTAGAGCAGATATCACACTGGTGACAATTATGAGGTGACACATGGCCATATCCACTCTGTCTACAATGCATCTTGACCAGATTGGTCCCCAATAAGAGTACATCGTGAATTTGATAGACATTGTTAGTCTCTTTCTCAATCAGATTGACTGCAGCTTTCTCGTGTTGAGGCAGCGGGTTCGTAAGAACATTAGGATTCGTATCTTTGAAAGATAAGAGCCCGCTCCTAACAAGCTTTTGCACGTCGGATTTGAAATTGAGACAAGTCTCAATGTTATGCCCTGAACCTCCTTGATGATAAGGGCATGTTTGATCCACCTTAAACCAGAAAGGCGGATTTTCCGGAACTGAAAGGGGAGACTTAGTCTGAATGTGCCCCTTGGCTAGCAGTAACGGAAACAGCTCTGTGTACGTTACGAGTATAGGATCAAATCCTGGTGGCCGTATTGTACGGTTGTTGTTATATGGAGGACGAGCCTGCTGAAGAGGCTGTTGTGTCCTTTGTTGGTCAGGTTGGCTCTGCGCAACCTGAGGTTGATACATAGGAACAGGCGCGGGGCCGATAGCAGGAGTAACAGCTGCTACTGGCTGATAACGACGCCTTTGCTTTCCGAGAGAGATATTCCCAATATCTTGCTCTTTTTACTTAGGGAGAGCACTACCATATTTTTTAGTACCGCTCGTTGATCCAGTGTCTTTTACCAAACGTCCTTCTCGGACGGCTTCCTCAAGACGTACACCCATGCCGACCATTTCGGTGAAATCACTGGGCGCACTGGCAACCATTCGGTCATAGTAAAATGAGCTTAAGGTCTTTAAGAAGATTTTTGTCATCTCTTTTTCCTCAAGAGGTGGACAAATTTGAGCGGCAATTTCACGCCACCTTTGAGCATACTCCTTAAAGGTTTCCTTTTCCTTTTGCGACATTGATCTGAGTTGATCTCTGTCGGGTGCCATGTCCAAATTGTACTTGTATTGTTAGACGAAGGCAGTACCAAGATCTCTGAATGTACTGATCGTAGTACGGTTTAAACCCATGTACCATTTTAGTGCGGCACCAGTTAAACTATCCTGGAAGTAGTGAATCAGCAGGTCCTGATTCTCCGTTTGAGCTGACATCCGCCGAGCGTACATCACCAGATGGCTCTGAGGGCAGGAGTTACCCTTGTATTTTTCAAAGTCGGGCACTTGGAACTTGTGCGGGAATTTCACATTTGGGACCAAGCAGAGGTCTGCGGCGTCCTTTCCAAATAGATCCTGACCGCGAATGGCTTGCAGCTCTTTCTGCATTTCCAAGAACTGCTCATGGAATTCATCCATTCTGTCAAACATAGTTTCCTTCTTACCAGAAGGTGTCTGTGGAATCTGTCCTTCCGGGACAGTTTGGACCACAGGGGGTGGTACCGTGACTACGGCAGTAAGTCTTGGCGCCTCCCAAAGTTTGTAACCTTCAGGAGTCTTGAGTATGCCCCTGGCATCTTCGCTTTCCCAAAGTTTGTAACCTTCAGGCCCAGCGGCTTCTGTTGCAATTCCCTGATCTTTAGTGATCGGCGGAACATATCCTTCCGGGATATAGTTAACAGGCATGCCCCAAGGACGATCTTTCGGCATCTGATATCTAGGATCATACTTTTCTATGATGGGCGTTGAGGTGATCTCTGAGATCACAGTTCTTTGTAGCTGAGCTTCTTCCATGGCTTGCATGTCGTTACGTAGCTTTCTCATATCCTCTCTTAGAATGTCGATTTCTTCTTTCAACTCTCTATTTTCTTTCTCAAGATCATCCATCTTTTTCTGACGATTGGCCCGAGTATTATACGAATGAGACAGTTTGACTCTAGAATCGAGACACAAACGTGAGATTCGTAGGTAAGGAGAATACGCGATGTGAGAATGATGAATGCAATGATTATATTAATTGTTTTTAGGTTTAATTAAAATAAACTTCGACAATTAGATTGCAAATATCAAACAGTGGGGAAACCCCTTTTTATTGAATTCCAAAGGATTACAGAAATGGAAATACAGTAGATTACAAAGTGAAGAAACAGAAACCTAAACTAATGGGTCCCGAGTCCTCTTCTTTGACCGGGGCGCTTGGGTCGTTGTCGGGTTGTCATTCCTTTGCCAGGTGAAAGGAGCGACCAAATTCCTTTGGTCATCTTGATTCTCTACAGCATGCTGCTCCAAAATTTCAATCAGAGCATCTTTCTCTTTCAGTAATTGCTGTATTTGGATACACTCTACGTCGAGGGTGCGGTACTTGTTCTTCCAAGATCTTCTTTCCTTTTGAACTTTGTTGAGAGTAACCTGAAGCCTTTCAGTTTCCGTCATGAAGTACATGACAATTTCCCTCGGCGGAAGAATTCCGTAACGAGGATAAGGCATCTTTAGCTTGAGAGCTCTAGTTTGTACCCAATGGAGATAAGGCTCCACCGAAACACAGTCTGGTTTTCCCAGAGACTCTCATCCTTTCTTATGAACCTGTTTCCAAGCTTGTACTATTTCCATCTTTAGTGCTCTGTCACTTTCTCCTTCTTTGAAGAAAAGACCTTCCAGATGAACACCCAGTGGGATGTGTCTCATCGGGTATCCAAATTGACGAAGAACTAATATCGGATGATAGTTGATTCCTCCTTTAGTTCCTATGAGGGGTACGCTGGGGAAGTTTCCACAACGGTCAATGATTCTGATTCCCTCATAAATCCTATTACACCAATCTATATCAGAGTTGGTGAGAGACATGATCTTCTGCGACCAACGTAAGACACTCTTGCAATCCCAAAAAGCAGCAGACTTGGGCAAGTGAGAGATAAACCATTTGTAGAGCAAAGGTACACAGCATGTGATCTCCCCTCCGCTGTACAAATTTCCTAAGTGTACAGAATGATACGCATCTGCGAGCAAAGTCGACACAGGGTTTCCAATGAGAAAAACCTTAATAGCGTTGATATCGACGAAGTTATTAATGTCGGGAAACAAAAATAATCCGTAGGTGAGCAAGACAAAGATGCTTTCAAAAGCAGTCATGTTCCCTATACTAGCGAAGTACAGAGCTTTTTTTTGTCAAGAACTGGGCTAGCAAACCTTGGGTGCCACCCTTAGTGGTCATGTGAGTCCGGACCTCAGACTCGTCCAAATGAATTGCTATTGCAATAGTCTGGTTCTTTGGAATTTCTTCCAGTCCAGAAAATGGAGCTCGATCAGTGATATGTAAATCAGTCAGATGAGAATACTCCTCCAACGTTGGTGATAGCTGGTAATCCGGGAATGTGAAACAATGATAAACCGGATCGTAGAATTGAATGTCGTGCTTGGCTCTGAAAGCCTCTGGGTTTACGTTCATCCTCGCTAACTTTCTCAAATCCCCTAGTTTTGGAACCTTGAAGGTATACTGGTGAGTTCTCCTTCTACCGAAATCCATTAATGCAATCTTTTTCTCTGATATTTGCAATCACAGTCTTAGTTTAATTTGAAAAACAGAGAGACTAGAAGAGAAAGTTTTTTGAATGTTTTAATGTTTTATTAAATGGATGCATGAATGCAGCACACAAAAACATAGAAAAAACATGGGGTCAAAGGGTCGATGTCATGAAGTCAAGGCTCTACCCATCCCCAAAGGTTTATACTAGGGTGATTTTTGTACCTGTACTCATTATCATCAGCTCCTCCCAGGAAGGCAAAACAACAAGCGGATCGCCAGCGAGTTGTGTGCAATCTTAGAGTAAGTGCCATTCACCGAGAATAGATCACCAGCCTCAAATGAGGGTAGTATCGCGTAACAGCTATTTCCGATAGCTTCCGCACTACGAAAAGGGTTGGCTTTTCTTAAGTGTATACTCAATCTCACCACATGCGGCATCACACGCATTCCCAGTAGCAAAAAAATAAACACATATTCATTTAAGAAAAGCAGTATATATATTTGTCCTAATCATCCTAGACTTATAAAGCTAAGAATCCTAAGTTCCTGACAGAAATGGGTTCCCCGGCGGAAGCCCTAATCTGTGGTTCTCTGCCTAAGAGATGGACCAGCATAGGTCAATCTTTCTCTTCGGTAGAGCTCCCATTTTCCGTAGAAAACGGGGATGATGCCCTAAGGCAAAAAGATCTTGGCAAAGACTCCCCAGCAGAGTTGCCATTTTACAAGGAAAACAGAAAGAAATAAAAACAAGGGCCCCACGGTGGGCGCCACTTTTCTGTAGCGAGCGATTTTGGACGCGGTTCTTAAGCGCTGGTCGCTCTCTGCGGTTGAGCTTAAAACTACAGGTCGATTCATTTTTTATCCTATTGTGAGCTGAATAAGGAAGGGAAATAGATGTCTCCAATTAACCCTGCTTGCATACTGAGTTTAAACAGCGGTCTGTTAGGTTACGAATGCTATCAATGTGGGGGGGGCCTTTGTACTGGTTATTTGTATTTTCGCCAATATGGTTTTCTTTCTTTTTTACCTGGGCAGAAGATTTCTGGCGGGGAACAAGGATTAGGATGTTAGGACTGATGTTTTTGAAATACTGCTTTTGATTGATGGAGATATGGGATTTGGGTTTTTTGTTGATTGCGCTCGCTAAGATCTTTTCTTTCGATCTTATGCCTATGTATTCCCGTTTACCGAAACAGGGAAATCAGAGCATTCGTAGTTCCTCCTATTCTATGGGAGGAAAGGGGTGTTTTTGTATCTTGTTTAAAGCCCAAGATGTGAAGCTAAAAGGTCTATTTGTGTCTTGTTCAAAGCCCAAGACGTGAAGCTGAAAGACCTCGACTTTAGAGAGAATTTGTCATCTCTAAAGGGGGGAGAAGGAGAATTACTTTAACTGGGATACGTGGATCCGAGCAATGCCATAATTTTCGAAGAAAGGGTTTTAACCTGAAGGAGAAGACTTTAACTCAGTGTAGAGCAATGCCATCTTTCCTTAGGAATTTCTCATGCTAAAAGAGGGACAATGGCATGGATGTAGATGATCCAGAGGCTTGCCGCTTACAGCGATTAGATGAAAGGAAAGGAGTTGTTGATGTTTGTGTACTGTGAACAAGGCACAGCTTTGATGCTAAAAGGTCGATTGGATCAACCAGTGGTTTTCTTATACAAAGCCTAAGAGGAGGCTAATTTCCGCTAGGAAAATCATTATACAAAGCCTAAGAGGAGGCTATTTTGTGTCTCGTACCAAGCCCGAGAGAGAGGCTAAAAGTTTTTGACCCAGTGGGGCATATCGTTATACAAAGCCTAAGAGGAGGCTAGCAAAGAGTTGACTCAGTTGGAGAATCTTTTATACTCAGTAAGAGAGTGTTTTTGTATCTCGTACAAAGCCCGAGAGAGAGGCGAAAAGGTTGTTTTGACTCCACTGGGGAGAATTTTGGTATCTCGTACGAAGCCCGAGATGGAGGCTATTGTAACTATTTCAGTTGAGTGACAGATCCAATATACTGATTTAAAAGAGAAAATTAGTTCTTATATGAGTAACACCGTACACAGGGATTTAATTTGAGGATCAGGGATATTTCCTTCTCTTTGAGGAAACGGGAAATCCAAAGGGTATTGAGACTATCCGAGTCTGCGGGTTTCCTTCCTATTTAACAAAGGGTGCTTGAGAATGTCTTTGAGACTCAAGGAAGTTAGACTGTCCATGTCTAGAGTTTTATCTTTTGTACTATGCTTCGAGAAACAGTAGTAGACTCTATGAAAGGACTGCTCTATTAAGATTACTAAGTTCTGTTCCTATACCTCTAGGAGGTCGTCGGGACAGTTTGTACCAAGCCCAAGAGGAGGCTGGAAACTTTTAAGAAGCCGAAGGGTCCTTGTACGATGCCCAAGAGGAGGCTATCATTCCCAGAGGAAGATATCATTATACGAAGCCTAAGAGGAGGCTGTGAATACTTCTAAGAAGCCGTAGGGTCCTTGAATAATGCCCAAGAGGAGGCCGATGCTTTTAAGAAGCCCGTGGGTCTATCATCTCCTTTCCATTAGGAGAGATAACTCTTTTAAAGATAAAAACCACTGGTAAACGTGCGAGGTTTACTATCCAGCGACTTTTAACTTTGAAAGAGGGTTCCTTAGTTAAGGTCCAAGATTATGACCGTAGTGGGTACCCAAACCCCGAGACATTCAAGGCAAGCTATCCACAAGGAATATATCAAGTCAGGAAAGTTCAAGAATTGGGAAGAAACTCAAAGATGCCATTCACAGAGAATACATTCATCTTGGGGAGTAGAGCTTCTTGACGATTCCTAAGGAGGACAGCCGAAGAGAATACTGTATCTGGTGCTCCTATTAGGGATCTAGGCGTCTATTTCTACGAATAAATGAAACGGCGTCACCTAGTTCTAGACGTAGTTGCCGGGGAAACTCGAAATATCTATACTATTATTACACAGTAGATATGAGTTTATGAAAGGAGACTTACAGTGAGCAGCCCCACAATACAGTTTATAATATGAAAGCAGTAAATGAAAGCGATAACCACTTACTCGGTTGTAGTGCTTCCATGCTGTTTGGTTAGTTGTTCAACAAAGAAAGATTGAAAACAACAGTATATTAAAAATCAAAGGAGAAAGTGCTTTGAAAAAGAAAGATTTGGGGCTTACAGCTCAAGGAGAGGCCCAGGGTTTTATCAGTGAACACACTGTTTGAATTTGTACAGAGGGACTTATACAAGTGACTGGGGCCCAAAAAGGTTTTCTGTACAAAGGGATGGGTCTTACACTATCTCAAGAGGCCCAAAAAGGTTTAAAGAAAAGAGTTTTTTTCTTTTAAAAATGGCGATCGCGCCGAGGTTTTCTTTTAACGCAGAGGGACTTATACAATAAGTGAGGCCCAAAATGTTTTGGTTAAAAGGAGGATTGGGTCTTACACTTTAATAGAGGCCCAAAGTGTTTTAAAGAAAAAGAAATGGGTCTTACTACTCGAGGGTAGGCCCAGATGCTTTTTATTTCTTAAACGGGCGACGATCGCGCCGTTTACTTGTACAGAGGGACTTATACAATGAGTGAGGCCCAAAAAGTTTTTGTACAAGGGGGGATGGGTCTTACACACTCTCAAGAGGCCCAAAGAGTTTTGAAGAAAAATAAATGGGTCTTACTACTCGAGGGTAGGCCCAGATGATTTTTGAAAAGGCGACGATCGCGCCGTTTTTTTTTTACGGTATCGGGACTTATACAATAAATGAGGCCCAAAGATGATTTGGTCAAAAAATGGATTGGGTCTTACACTCTAATAGAGGCCCAAAGTGTTTTGAAAATGATTTATGAGGGTTGAATTAATCCAAAACCCTAATTTGTTTTCAAAATGTATTTAATTGAATAAAAATTCAATTAAAATGATCAAAAATTGTTTAACACATGGAAAACAAATTGTGATCTTGGATTAATGCTTCAAAAATTCAATATTGACCTCCAAAATAATTAGAAAGCATTAAAAGTTGCAAAATCAATGTAGAAAAAATATTTAAAATGCCAAAAACAATTAAAATATTAATTCTTTACAAAAATATCAATTATATGAAATAAATAATATTTTTGGGATTTTTTGATAAAATAAAATATTTTAACATTTTTGTGAATTATTAAAAAAAGAATCAACTCAAAATCATTAAAACTCAGAGAGAAATTAATTTTTGAATCAATTAAACAAAATCACAAAATTCAAATATTTGAATTTGAAAAAAAGGCGCCAAGAACAAGCTGAAGAACACGCGCGTGTTCTTGGTTTCTCAGATTTGCGTTTTCTATCCAATCTCCATGAATACGTAATCATATCATGCAATCCACATATCATTATGCTCGTCTCAACCTCACGATCATGTCTATGTACTTTAATTTCATTTAAATTAAACATACAACAAGAAATCACGAAGAAACCTCAAGAACCCTAATTTCTGCATGAAGGCTAGGATTTTTGATACACGATTCAAATAATGCAATTAATTGAGGGAAAACATTCCATGCATGATTATGAACATATGGCCAAATTATTGTGCGAGGAAATATGCATAGATTGAGAGATGACCAAGTATGTGCTTACCTCCAAGCCGTGACAGCAAGTTCAGAGTGATTTTTGATTTGGAGGTGTTACAGATGAGTGGTGATGATCTGAACAGCTTCCCTACACCCTATGGATTGTGTTTGGATGGTTGGACTTGATTGAAATTGGCTGGATCACTTTGTGGTACCTCAGCTGCAACTTGTTTGAAAATTTGAGCAACCAGCTGGTGATTTCATGAAATTGATGTTTTAGAAGTTATGTGAGTGTTTGATCAGCTCATATGTGATGTATGTGAGGTGTGTGAGTGATTGGTTTGTGCAGAATTGCTCTCAAACTCAAAACCCGATAGCTACCTTGCTAAGAAAGGCATTTTTGCCAAGAGAAAGAGATTTTGACGAAAGAATCTGTTAGATGGCTTTGGTGTACTCAAACTGACCACAATTGAGCTCTATTTATAGTAGAGCAAGTTTGTTTTGCAAGGAATAGTGCATGGTAGCTGGTAAGTAGGTTTGGCCAATGTTGGCAAATGAGAATCCAAGTCTCCTCTAGCCATTGACTAGAGGTTAGGGCACAGAGCTTTGGTCCCCTTGGTCTTGGATAAGTCTTGACTGATTTCAGATGAGAGTGGCTCAGTCCATGCCACCTTGATGGTTACATTGAATGCCTCATTCCAAATTTGAAGTCTTGTCCCTATTTTGGCCATTCTAGGTTCAACATGTTATTCCTTGTTCCTTGGACCTTGGAGGCTTAGCTCAGTGATTGTCCCCTTTAGATTCAATCCTCTGAGGTGTCCAAGTGGATTGGAGCAATTGAATTTGGCCGATTTTGGCAAATCGAGCAAAATTGCAAATTCTGCCTTGCTTTGACAGATTTTAGCAAGGCAACTTGCCAATGTTGTATCTCATGATGTAGGTTGAATTTGGCAATGTTCTTGGCCATTTTGGAAAGCTCTTAAATGATACAACAACTATTTGAACAAGTTTGGTTTTGATCTCTTTTGATTCCAAGTGAAAAATCCCCCTACATTTGGCAAAAAGTGAAGGTAAATTCTGACTTAGTGAAAATTTCACTAAGTGTTGGAAAAAGTGACATTTTCACTTTTCAGCCACTTTGATCACTCCATAACTAAAAAATCCTTAATGAATTGGAATGACTTGTAGTTCAAGTTTTTGTAGGTGATAATGAGGGCTACAAATCCATCTTTGGATGAGAAAAAATGGCCTTGTGGTTTAGGAGTTATGGTCCTTCAAAGTTGGTACCTTTGCCACTTTATTTTTAACTTAGAAAAATTTCTAAGTTTTATGGTTTCCCCTTTTACAAGTTATCTCACTTTTCTTGATTTTTCTTGATGAATGATGATTCAAATCATACATTAACATCATTTTAGGGTTAAAAATCCATTTTGGTGAAAAATCTCAAAAAGTCAAAGTTGACTTTTGTGCACAGTTGACTTTTTATCAGATGAATTCCAAACTGTGCAATTCTTCAGGAAATCATGTCCTTGACCTAAATCAAACTTGATGGACATGTTCCATGGGTGTCATAGGGTATATTCAATCATGTATTAGGGTTTGGGAGCATGTCTTGGTCAAAAGTCAAAGTTACAGTTGACTTTTCCCTTAAAACCCTAATTGTGGTGCAGATGACAATGAGACTTGTTACTCAAGCTTCTTGGATCAATCCATTGTTCCAAATGGATCAATATGGTGTATTAGAGACCCTCAAATCATCTCTTGAGGTCTTGGCTCATGGTTTGTCCCAAAAGTCAACTTAGGGGTGAATTAGGTCAAGAAACCCTAATTCCTGATTTTTGATGAATGCATCCCCTGAGACAAAATTGACTTGATGAATGGGTTCATGAGGTTCCATGAAGCATATTAGGTTATGATTTGGATCATTGCCTTGTGTCCAGATGAAAATTTTCCACCTGGAGGCCCTGGTCGACCAAAACCCTAATTTGGTGACACTGTCGATCTTGAGACTTGATCCACCTAGAAGGGAGCAGCCTTGTGCTTAATCCTTGAAGTGGGAGTCCTTTTTGATCCATTGTGGATGTTTGAGAGATTAGACAAGTTGAAGATCATGTCATTTCTTGATTGATCCTTTGTCTAAGTACTCAAAGAGGGCTTGAAACCCTAATTTTGATTGTAGTGGATGCTCACCCATCTTTGGGGAGGCTAATGAAGCATGATGGTTCATCCATATTGTGATGATGATTTTCACAATGATGGGAAATCTAAGTGGTCAAAATTTGGGGTATTACACCTTAATGCAGCATAACCCGCAAATGAACCTGTGAATGGACATGTATTCAGGATGTCTCGTGAAGATTCGACATATATTGCCCCATGGCTTTTGATTAACCGTCCTCCGAAGAGAATCACCTATTGTGCTTTTGGAGTGGTCTGCCCCAGCTTTGAAATGATTTACGCCCCTGACTGGCTGATCTGTGAAGGAGTACCTTTAACTGATCTTTGAGAGATTTGTTGAATCTCGACTTGATTGCCCCAGATTCTCAACATAATTGCCCCAGATTAACCGAACGGCTGAGATATTTCACAATGTAACTGCCCCAGATTGACAACTTCTCAGCATGAATTGCTGTGAAAGTACACACCCAACATAATCACTTGATGACACATCCCCTGTCACACTCATCCCCGGAGTTTTCAAGCATCTCACTTTGGCGGGATCAAAATTCTCGACTGATGTTCACTTTGTAAGCCTTACGGGTGTCAAATACATGTAAGTGAGTAGAAAATATTTATTCCAAGAATGAAAATTATAATGCAACACATATATTAATCTCAAAGTTTTTCCGAAAAGATATCGCCAACACCTGTGAACGAATCACTGGTTAAGGTGCGACACAGATTTTTTTTAATGGAAAATAACATGCACATGCAATACCAACCAAGGTCTTTTAGCACAACTCAAGTACGCCTTCAGAATAAACCCTGTTTCAATTAGGGCTTTTTGAGGGTTGTAACGTGGCCTGGTTCGCGGTTTCAGAAAAAAGGATTTATGGCTCAAAATTTTGTTTGTACCCACCCATTCTCCTTGATGTTCTCCAGTCCTACGTTCAGCTAACTCGACACAAACGCTCGCCATTCAAAAGGTTATGAACGGTATGAGGATGGTTAAGGAACCCATACGGTTTTTGGAGTGACAGTCACCCCTTTTTGCCTTTGGTGTCTGTGGTCACACGACTTGTTCTTTCCTCGAGGATTTTTCTTTTTGTTCCTCTCATTTTTCGCTTTTTGTTCTTTTGTTTTCCCCTGATTTTGCCTGGACTTATTCTTTTTTTTTGAATTTTTCGATTTTGAAGTCCAGCGGGATGCCCTAACTTTTGCCTAAGTCACTTGTTTTCAAGTCTCGACTTAGCGGGCTTTTTCCTTTTTTCTTTTGATTCCTTTTTTTGATTCTTTTCTTTTTTTTTTCTTTTTTTGTTTGAACAATCGTGTGACACTGGCTTATCTTGACTTGTAAAGCGTTCTGACCATCCCACTCTTCGGTTGGTGAGGGATAACCCTAGGTGTAATTGATCCTTAGATGCACATTCCTTTTGAAATTTGAACACTCAGTCAAATTAACCGACACCTACCCTGTCCCAGGCTAAGATTGAAGGTTTTTCATTTTCAGAAATAAACTCCTACTTCTAGGCTCAACAGGGTTTGACAAAGGTTTCACTCCCTTATATCTCCGGTGTTTAGGAATTTGAAACAATGCCTGTACATCCTCAATAGGGTTTTGTTCAAAGGCATACAACCAAAGACTGTGCGTTTTCATCTCATCATCCTCCCTCCAAGAGTTTAAATAAGACGGTTAGTATTGCAGTGCATACAAACATTAAATGAGTGAATACGAATGAACTTTTTCGAGAAAAACATACTTATTGCATTAAAATCATCATTCAAGAACAAACAAAGTTATTACATGCAAACATTAACCAGTAATGCAAATTACAAATGAAAATGCAATAAAGAAAATTGATATTCGCCATTGTTGAGGAGGCTTGGCTCCAACTGGACTGATTGCTTCAGGAGATGTCTTTACGATATCAAGTGATCACTTGAGAAACTTCAGTTAACATACAGACCGTCTTCAGTGAAAATGATAAGCTCAGCGTCAATGAGATCTTGCACCTTATGCCTGAACACCTTACACTCTTCAAGGATATGCCCCTGTGTCCCTGAGTGGTACTCGAATATAACACTCTTGTCATAACTTGGAGGAAGGGGAAATGGAACAGGAGCAACCTTCTCTAGCTGAATCAAAGAGTCTTAAAGTAAACGATCGAGCAAGTAACTGTAAGGAATATTAATGGGATCAAACTTTCTCTCCTGCCTTCTAGACTTTTGTTGACTCTTCAGATGATAGCTCTGTTGGCGATACCTACTTGTACCTTCCTCTCTTTCGGGCGCTTTCTTCCTTAGACTTGGCTTAAGAGTAGGAAACAAATGAGGAAGTGGGGATTCCAAAACCCTATGTTGTAAGAAATGCCCCTGACTTGGTGCAACTTCAGGAGGGACAACCGGGATATTCACTTCATTCGCAGCAACAGGAGTAAGACCACCTTGTACGCTCATGCCGCCCGACGTGAATTCGATTGCTTTCAAGTCGATCAGATCCTGGACCACATGATGAAAGGCTTTACATTTTTCCACATTATGCCCCGGCGCACCAGAGTGAAAATCGCAATGGACATTTGCATTATAATCGAATGGGAGCTTTCCACGAGGAGGATTTATCGTCCGAAGTTCAACCAATTGGAGCTGAAGTAGTGACCTCAACAATTGAGCATAAGACATAGGAATCTAATCAAAGATTCTGTCAGCTTTCTTCGACTTTTGTGGGTACTTCTTAGCTTTGGGGTTGTCTTGGGAAACGAGAGGTAACTGCTGACGAGGAAATTCCGGAACCCCAAGTTGTGCAGAAAATCTGTGAGGCACATCACTCTTTGGGGGGGATCCCTCAAACAATGGAGGAGTGACAATTCCAGCCGCGGCCCCAGGCATGGGAGTATTATCTTTGCTTAACACACCTCTCACAATTTCCATAAACAAACTCATCTGAGTCTTCAGTTGGTGGACCTCCTCCTTCAACATTTTCTGGTCTTGAATCAGAGCTTCCATATCCCACATAAATTGACCCATTTGGCTTCGTATTAACCTCAACTCTGCTTGCACCAGATCCATGGTCAACTTCCGAATGGCTTGAGCAGTTAAGTCTGAAATTCCGAAGAAAACCAGACCAAGATAAGAATAACCAAGCCTCGAACACATGCTATGCAAATGAGTATGCAAATGCAATGTTATGAATGCAATAAGACATGGGATCAAAGCTTCCATGTAATCTGAATAATCATTGTGCTGTGCTGATGACTGAATAAGTTCATGAGTCTATTCTGAAGAGAATACCGGAATAACCAGAATATCGGATGATCAAAATACCAGAATACCAGGCTGATAAGTCTACACTGATAGGAAATCCATAATATCGGGTATGTTGAAGGTCAAGGTTACCTGCAAACCTGTAAACAACCCGTCCCTCTCACATGTGGGTACTAGATAGACGAGGATCCTCAATATCACGGGCTCTCAGGTCGAGAAATGATGATACGTTCACCATTTCTGGTTTGGCATCATCATCAATCGAGGAGGCCTTAACTGATTCACCTCAAAAATAAGGTCATCCTATGCGAGTCCCTTAGCATTGGGTCCTCGAATCGACAAGTGTAATGGGTTTTCCATTTCTGGTCTGCCATTATCAGATGTTGGGAGGAGAGGCACAACTGAGGTATCGGAGAAACGGTCACCAGAGTCGACAACTCTCTAGATCAACACCCTGAAATGCGCAAGATACACACGTCAGAACATGTCCCAAGATAGCCTCGTATAGCTGTGAATTTTGTGAATACCCAACGCACTCCAGACGGCACGTAGGTCCCACTACTCTCCACTCTAATCCTAAGTGTATACTCAAGCCTTTGTAATAGGCTTATCTCTCAGAAATCCCATCCCGCCAAACAGAAAACAGCACAGTCCAATATAGCATAATATATCATATGAAATGAAAATGCTAAAAATGCGGTAAATACAGTAATGTACAATAAAGCAGTAAATAACCATACAATGAAACGGTAAATACAACACAACAGTAAACACCCAATGAGAGAAAAACAGACAAGCGCTAGGATTGACTCGCTTAGGGATGGACCAGCAAGAGAACAATCTGTCCCCAGCAGAGTCACCAGCTGTCGCTCCCGGGATTTTCATCCAAGTACAAACGCGAAAGTGGCACCGAAACAGAGTCGCCAGCAATGTGTATTTATCCCAAGAGAGGGAAAGGAAACACTGCATAAACCTGAAGAGAAGGAAAAGCATGGTCTTGCGACCAAGAGAAATGGGTTCGGGAGTCGGTTACGCGCGAGGAAGGTATTAGCACCCCCACGCGTCCATCGTACCCGATGGGATCCATGCTTGCTTGTCTCGATCAAAGGGTGTAATGAAATGATACTAGAAAAGGAACTGCTAGCTGGAGAACTGGAAAAAAAAAAGGAAAGGAGAACGAAAGAGAAACAAATGTAGGGAAAATAAAAGAAGCGCTCGAATGGGCCCTACCCCACTGCCTACGTATCTCATCGGGAACATGAGAATCAGAGCGACGTAGTTCCCCTCACCTAGGGAAAATTGTTTGTGTTTTTTATGGAAACGTCAGAGTGCGCGTTCCAGCAATTTAGGTGTTGCAGCTCGCTGTATGGAGACTTAGGCGTTACCTGTTTGCGGTGGAACGGATTTGACGCATCCTTAAGGAATAGAATGAAGGAGATGAGGAAAGAATTTGTTTGTTTGTTTTTGTCTTTTAAGAAATAAGTGTTTTGTTTATTTGGTGTTTTGTAACACGTATTGTATTTAAGTCCTTCATATAGGATCGAATGCCTCGTATATCGACCCAAGACGGGATGTACACTAAACATTCCCAAAGAAATGAGAGAAGACCCCTCACCCCCTTCTTCCCACATGAAAGGCCTAAATACAATAGGTGTTATGCCTTTATTAAGTGTTTTTTAGTTTTATTATGAGATGAGAAGAAGTGACTCAAATGGAGCAAAAGGTGAAAACTAAAGGGGACTAAGACTTACCCTAGTGTTATCATACATGGTGATCTTATGGTTAATGAGGTTTAAGAAAGGGAAGTCTTAACGTCAGCATACCTGGATTGCTATCCTAATGTCTCTCCTACCTCCGACTTAATCAAAAATTAAGTGGAGCTAGGAATCCTAAGGGATCATGTCATCAGACAAGTAAACACAGGATAAACCAATCACAAAATGAACTAAAAGCAATGAAAGAGTAAACAGTGTCAATAAACAGTAACGTCACACAATCAAAGTAAAAAAGAGGAAGCTTTAGCCAAGGGGTCATATCAACCGAGGCAAACAAGCTACCTGTGGGAAATAGGGGTACTCACCCAATGGTATCAAGAACCATGGAGAGCAGAATAAAAAAGGGGAAGATGTGAATCAGATCACATAAGCATCAACATTGGTCAATGCGAGCTACAGACAAAGCGTTGGGGTTGGTTGCGATCCCTATCTTCCACTTGACCGACTCGATAACAGGAGCAGGTAATGTTCAAAGCTTCAATCATGTAATGAGAGCTAAGAACGACTCGACTAGAATAACGGGGGTCGATTGCGAACCCTAACTTCCGTCAATTGCCTTCTTGGAGGTCTTGCCAGGGGGAATGGGAATGGGATGCCTCATAGAGGTCTTCAGGCACAATATTAAACAATCACAAATAGAGCCTCCTTTGAGGACTTCCATCATTGTCGTTCAAGTGGCACGGACTCCCAATCCTACTTCTCATGGCATAAAAAGGAAAAATGCAGAATTAGTAAAAGAGAAGAGGTATAATCCCGAACGGATATCAATCCGTATCAACGTAAGCCAACTATTAGCAACCCGACAAGCTTCTAGTAACCTAGCATAAATGAACAAAGGTGTTAGAAAGTGGAATGGATCCGTGAAAGGCATGGAACCAAATGCTCTTCAAAAAAACAATAAAACAAGGCCATAAGCCATAAACAGCAGCAACAACAGCGCTCTAGCACCTGCATAGCTGTAAAAACCAGCAACAAGTAAAAACAACCTATAACAGCTACTATTTCCATAACAGAATAGATGTATATACAGCCAGACAGAACAACAACATTCTACAACACCCTTTGCATACAACAGCTGTGTATACATCAACTTCTACCTTTATTCAATTAACTAAGTCAAGTGAGAAACACTACAAAACAAACTCAAAGATTAGTCAAAGTTCAAATGGAAATAACCACAGTGAGCAACTAAGATCAAAAGGAAATGTCAATAAGAAGTAATTGAAATCAATGCTAACATGCAAACAACACTTAGTCGAAAATCTATGCAAAACATATTAAGGACTATTAACAAAGTCAACAAATGAAACTATTATAAAAGCATTAACATTAAAACCTATGTTAAGTCAATGTTAGAACTAAGTCAAATCAAGCTATATCAATATCAATTGGTTCAAAATTAATTCTAATGAACAATTAACGGACAAATAGTGACCAATTAAGCCAAAAACATGTAGTGCAATTAAGCAAAAACAATTAGTGTAATTAAGCAAAACAATTAGTAACCACTTAGGCAACAACAATTAATAAGCAATTAAGCTAAAAAATGATTAGTGTCATTAAGCGAAAATCAATTAGTGTCATTAAACTAAAAGCAAATAGTTCGATTAAGCAAAAACCAATTATCAAGCAATTAAGCTAAAAATGATTATTCAAACATTTGTAGCAAGATATAAACCTAAATCTAATTAGTCAAATTAAAACTAACATTAGTCTAAAAAGCCAATTAAAAACCATGTTAAAATGTCAATTAAAGCCTATGTTAGTTTCTACTTCGACATGGATTTCTAAAGTGATGAATTACCTCTAAAATCTAATGTTAAAATTCATTCTAAATCCAAAATTATAAGCAACTAATAGTCATCCAGAAACAATTATCTAAACCTAACTTTAATTATCAAGATTAAGATCTAAAGTCAATATCTAAATCTACCAATTAATTTCTAAAACAATTCTAAAGCTATATATTGATTCTAAAGAACAATTAGTCCTAAAACAAGATTATCAAAGTCAATTAAAAACCAATGTTAAACTCTAAAAGAAATATCCCCACAAGTATTCAAACAAAAATCTAAGATCCTAATTAAGACCACTTTAATTGAACTAACAGTAGCAAAAAAGGTTTTGGGGGGTGCAGTAGTGTTAAAACAAGGGTGTGAATATCATTTACATGGGGGTGAGGATAGGGGAATTAGGTGTGAACGTGGAGAGCCCAAGAGCTTGACTCAGGTCACTCTATAGAAAACTGATCCAAGTTAGCTTTTAAAACCCAAGAATACCATCAGCAAGACAAGTTGTCCCTCTTTTCTTTGTTCGGCGCCATCACGACTCATTTCTCCCCTTCACCGCACCGTTCATCTTCCGTCATACACCATCACCCTTAACCATTGCTTTCTTTCTCATTATATCTCAGTCAAATCATTATATGCCTGAAGCACCACCGTATGCCCTTCGTCTACAGTGCGTCGGTATCTCCTCTTACGACGGCGGAGGTCCTATCGTCATCGATTCTCCACCAACAATCTAAATACGAACCATAGAGCTCATGAAGCCTAAGTCCTACAACCGAAATTAAGCGGTGAATACGCACTAATCACGTCTCAACTACGAGGGTTACGACTTCTCAACGTGAATCCTAAGACCTGGCGACGAAATTGGAGGATAAATAAGGGAGATACGCGAAGAGCATACCTTCGTAGTGTGGCCATGATTGCAACGAGGAAGATGAAGTCCAAATCAAAATTTCAGAGACGCTCACGAGGTAAACAATCTTGAACTGTTCACTTCTGCTATCGTGATTCTCCTCGTCTATTGCTTCGTCTTCTTCAATCAGCTTCTACTTTGCGTGCGCGTTGTGAATCGTTCTTGTTGTGAAGTGCTCATGGTTGAATTTGTTGCTTTCTTTGCACGATTTCAGGTTCTTCGAAGTTGTGGCGATGTTAATTTGAATTGCGGATTCTGGATGATGAAGGTTGAAGCAGCAAATATCGGTTCTCAATTGTTAAGAATTTCTTCTGGTTTCTGATTCTTTCTTTGAAATTTTTTGATGATGGATTGAAAGATGCAATCTCGAATCGGCGTCTGCGTCGATTTCATAGGTAATGCTTCGATCCCCCTTTTTCCTCCATTATTTTCTTCTATAATCTTCACTCTTTCTTCTTCTGTACGGTTATTGTGCGGTTTCTTGAAGATTTGTTGATGTCGAATTCTCTGTTTACAAATTGCCTTGAAATTTAGTTGCAGGTTCAACGGATTGATGATTGATGATGAAGGAAATTAAAGATGATAGATAATGGAGCTTGAAGGTGAATGGAGCTTTCTGCCGATTTGATGTAGAACAGATTGAAGATGATGAATTGAAGAGGAGAAGATGAATTGGAGAAATTCTGAGTTGCAAAAATTCTGTTAGAGGTTGGTAAAAATGGTTAGGAGTTTTAGTATTGGTTAGGATTGGAAGGTGTTAACTCTGTTAGAATTGAATTGTGTAGTGTGAAAATCCCTTGGAAGGCTATTCGGAGTTTGTATTTATTTCAATTCTCAAGTTCTGCTATGAAATGAACCTTTTCCTACTGTTGTGAATTATCCTTTGTAGCTGCTGTTATGAATTTCCGTATTTTCTTGCATAAATTATTCTGATGGGTATTTTGGTTTAAATTGGATATGGGTTAATGAGATGAAGTTGAAATGGATTTGAAAATGTAGGTAAAATGGTTTGAAATAAAATTTGGGTTAAGAAATGGATTAAAATATGGTTTTACGAACTTGTATCTTGAACTCCAAGTATCTTAAAGCGCTTGCCTGATCCAAATTCAAACTCAAATACTCAGTGAACTCCAAACTCGAACCAACTTCAATCTCAACCCTCATTAACGCGTATTACCAGCGACAGACCATAAGCAACTGAGATACTAACGTTGTACTGACCACAATATAAATCCACAACTGGATCTCATGTCAAGATGCCTTCGCCATGAACCCTGACCACCATTTTTAATTGATGAATATCAACCAAGTTGCACAGAAGATAAGAAACCATGATCCCACGCCTCAAGAGCCCAATGCAAATGAATTAGTTATGACCTAATGGATATGTAGATGAATGCTAGACAAGAACCAGAAAAAGTTTGAAAAAATTAGGGCAAATTTTGGGGTGCTACAAATTGTACCTTTGACTTTTGACCAAGACATGCTCCCAAACCTCGGGACATGATTTAATACACCCTATAGCACCTATGGAACACGTCCATTAGGTTTTATTTAGATCAAGGACTTGATTTCACCGAGGATCGCACAGTTTGGAATTCATCTAATAAAAAGTCAACTGTGCACAAAAGTCAAGTTTGACTTTTTGAGATTTTTCACAATTATGGTTCCTCAACCCTAAAACAATGTTAATATGTGATTTGAATCATCATTCATCATGAAAAATCAAAGAAAGTGGGATAACTTGTAAAAAGGGTAACCATAAAAGCTTAGAATTTTTCTAAATTATGGAACAAAGTGGCTAGGGTACCAACTTCCAAGGATCATAACTTAAGATCCAAGCAACCATTTTGGATGCTCCAAAGATGGATTTGTAGCTCTCATAGCATACTTTAAAAGTGTCAACTACACCTCATTCCAATTCTTCATGGATTTTTAGTTATGGAGTGATCAAAATGGCTGAAAACATGAAATATCACTTTTTCCAACACTTACTGAAATTTTCACTAAGTCATAATCTGTCTTGCTTTTTTTGAAAATGTAGGGGAATTTTTCACTTGGATCTAAAAAGTTTCAAGACAAACTATGATCACACATGTGTTGTGTCACATAATAGCTTTCCAAAATGTCTAAGAACTCCATCAAACTCCACCTGAGCTAGGAGTTATGACAGCTGCAATGTGCCTTGATGCAAATTGCTTGGCAAGGCAGATTTGTGTACGAAGGCTCGATTTGGATAATTTGTGCAAATGACAAACAAGTTTATCCATATGCACACCTCAGGGGGAGACCAAGGAGGAACAAACACTGATCCATAAGCCTCCCAAGTCTTTGGAACTACAAGTAGCCTGCCAAACCTAAAAAGCCTAAAGAAGGCCAAGACTCCAATTTGGTTTTGAAACATTCAATGGATGCTTAGAGGTGGCATGTATCAGAGCAAGGATGAACACTTCAGTCAAGCCTTATCCTTGAATCAAAGAACCATAGGCTTGTGCTTTAACCTCTAGTCAATGGCTAGAGGAGACTTGAGATTCCAAAATGATCCAATTGGCCACAGACCTGACAAACTTGGTGCACTATAAATTGACCTCATTTGTGCTCAGTTTAAGTACACCAAAGCACCCAAACTGATGCTTTCCTCAAAATCACCTTCTCACTTCCAAAATTGCCTTCTAAAGAAAGTCACTATCGGGTTTTGAGTTTGAGAACAATTCCAACCAAACCAATCACATACACCCTCCTCATAAACATCATATAGAAGTGATCCAAACACTTAAACAACATCTGGAACACCAATTTCACAAAATCACCAGCCAATTGCTCAAGTTTTTAACCAAGTTGCAGTTGAGGTGCCATAACCTGTTCCAGTTCATTTCCAATCACTCCAAGCATTCAAACACGTTCCATATGGTGTAGGGAAGCTGTTCAGATCATCACAAATCATCTGTAACACCTCCAACTCAAAAATAAAATTGCTCTTGCTGCCACGACCTTCAAGTAAGCCTAAACTTGGTCATTTCATGATTCATGCATAATTCCTCGCACAATAATTTTGCCATATGTTCATAATCATGTATGGATGGTTTCCCCTTAATTAATTGCTTTGTATCAATCGTGTATCAAAATTCCCACCCTTCATGCAGAATTTAGGTTTCTTGAGGTTTTGTCTTGATTTCTTATTCCATGCTTAAAGTAAATGAAATTAAAGTCCATAGACATGATCGTGAGGTGAAAACGAGTAGATTGATATGTAGATTGTGTGATTTCATCAAGTATTCGGTGAGACTGAGGGAAAAACGTAAATCTGAAGAAACAGAGGGCGCGGGCAAGAATTTGGTGTTCTTGGCGCCCTTTTTTGAATTTTTAAATATTTGAATTTTTTTGATTTTGTTTAATTGATTCAAAAATTAATTTATCTCTGGTTTTTAATGATTTTGAGTTGATTTTTTTTTAATAATCCACAAAAATGTTAAAATATTTTATTTTACAATAATTTCCAAAAAATATTATTTATTTCATATACTTGATATTTTTGCAAAGAATTAATTTTTATTTGTTTTTTGACATTTAAGTATTTTTTTTCTTTCTTGATTTTCCAAACTTATATGGTTTCCAATCATTTTATGGATAAAAACATGATTTTTCAAACATTAATCCAAGATCACCACTTGTTTTTCACATCTGTTAGATAATTTTGATCTTAATCACCCTAAACAAATCTTTTTCAAACTTTTTGGGCCTCTAATAGAGTGTAAAACCCAACCCCTTTTGAAAACCAAAATAATTTGGGCCTCGGTCATCGTATAAGACCCACTGTGTTTTCAAACCTCGACGCGATCGCCATTTTTAAAATAAAATTATTTGGTCCTCTCCTTGAGCTATAAGTCCCATTTTTTTCTTTAAAAATCTTGTGGGCCTCTTGATAGAGTGTAAGTCCCACCTCCTTGTACATAGTAATGTTTGGGCATCAGTGTATCGTATAAGTCCCAATACCGTTTCACAAATTCCGACGTAATCGTCGTTTTCAAACTTTTTCAATTGGGTCTACCCTCGTGTTATAAGTCCCATTTCTTTTCTTCAAAACCTTTTGGGCCTCTTAAGAGAGTGTAAGACCCATCCCTTTGTACAGAAATCCTTTTTTGGGCCTCAGTCACTTGTATAAGTCCCTGTATAAATTCAAATAACGATGCACTCACTGTGAAAATTTGGGCCTCTCCTTGAGTTGTAAGCCCCATTCTCTGCTCAAAATACTTTCTCCTTTGATTTTAAATCCAAATATATAGTTGTTATCAAAAATTTCTTTATTTTCTTTGTTGAACAACTAACAAAACAACATGGAAGCTCTACAACGGGTAAGTGTTTATCCGCTTTCTTTTATCTGCTTTCATATACATAACTGTATTGTGGGAAGCTGCGCATGGTTAGTCTTCTTTCATACCTTTTAAATACTCGTCATATATCAACTGTATATATACTAGTATAGTTATTTAGAGTTTTCCCCGACAACTACGTCTAGAACTAGGTAAAGCCCTGTTGGTCGCTCTTAAATACGAACAAAACTAGATCCCCATAGGATTTCCAGATACAGTCTTCCCTTCTCTTGGGGTTAAATAATATGGAACAAAGAGAAAGGCAGTATTCTCGGTGAACCTTTTCTCAGACTATCACCCCTAGAAATTGTCAAAGAAATTCTAATCCCCAGAGTTGATCTATTCTCCGTGAATAGCATCTCTTGAGCTTCTTCCAACCCCTCGAACTTTCATGGAATGGTCTCTTCTCTGTGAATTGCATTTCTTGAACTTCTCTTGGATTAGGGACCCACAGGCTTCCTAAAAGCATCCCCGCCTCCTCTCGGGCTTTGTACAAGGACCATTCGGCTTCTTAGAAGTTCTCATGCCTTTTCTTGGGCTTAATTCAAGGACCCTAACGACCTCTTAAAGGTATAAGACAGAACTTATTCATCCTTTGCTAGGGCAGTCTTTCCAGTGTCAAACCTCAGGCCACTTTAGGGTTGATTCTCATCCCTTAAGGCCCTTGCCCTCTTTTGGGCATCCTACAAAAGATAAAACTCTTCAACACCAGTAGACTTGGACAGTCTAAAATCCCTTTAAGTCTCACAGACATTCTCAATTTCCTTTCAAACATAGGAAAAAACACTGATCACGCTGGATAAATCTCCAGCGGAAACCTGGTTTCTCTCATGAGAGTTCTCCACCCTTGGGCCTGCCTATGGATCTAATCCTCATAAGTAAGATAGCCTCCTCTTAGGCTTTGTATAATGATCTTTCCTCAACACAGTCAGCCTCCTCTTGGGCTTTGTACAATAACTCTCCCCTCTAGCGGAGCTAACCTTTTCAGACTCTCTTGTTGAGTCAATACCCTTTTAGCCTCAATCTCGGGCTTTGTACGAGACAGCAAATCACTCTCTTGTTGAGTATAAAAGACCCTCTTGTTAAGTCAATCAACTTTCAGACACTCTTGTTGGGTCAATCACCTTTGTAAGACTCTCTTGTTGAGTCAACTCTTTTATCCTCCATCTCGGACTTTGTACAAGACATATAAAAGCACTCTCTTGTTGAGACAAACTCATTTCAGCCTCCCTCTTGGGCTTTGTAAAAGACACATATAAACCTCCCCAATGGTGTCAAAAATCCCTTTTAGCCTCAATCTTGGGCTTTGTATAAGACAGAAAGACCATTTTCCCCGGAAAAGTCAAACTGTTAGCCTCTTCTTAGGCTTTATAAATGATATCCCCAAAGAGTCAGTCTCTTTTTTGCCTCAATCTTGGGCCTTGTACAAGACATATACACTCTCTTGTTGAGTCGGTCTTATCTAGCCCCCTCTTAGGCTTCGTATAAAGAAATCCCTAGCTGAGTCAATCAACCTTTTAGCATCAAACTTGTGCTTTGATCAAAGCACACAAACATCAACAATTCCTCTTTAGAGATGACAAGTTCTCTCTCAGCCAAAACCCTTTAGCTTCATATATTGGGCTTTGAACAAGATACAAATCCCTTTTTAGCTTCAATCTTGGGCTTTAAACAAGACATCAACACATCTTTTTCCTCCCTTAGAATAGGAGGAACAACGATTGTTCTGATTTCCCTGTTTCGTTAAACGGGAATACGTAGGCATAAGATTGCGAAATCTTAGCGAGCATATAAATCAAAAACTCTAGGTCCAGTACCCTCATACATCAATCAGAAAATTTTTGGATACAGTATCTTCCCAAAAGCCTCATGAATAGTCAAGACACTTTATTCTTAAGCCAAATAACCTAAGAGAGACCCATTATCTTGATAGCATATGTAAACCAACAGTCATCTGTTTAAATGCAGTATACAAGCAGGGTTAATTAGAGACATCTATTTCCCTTCCTTAATCAGCTTCACAGGATAAAAAATGAATTCAACTGTAGCACCCCAAAACGATAGTGATTCGAAACCACAAAAACCGCGCTATAGAAGAATGGCGACCACAATGGGAGTATAACCATTCTCCCATCTCTTAGGTAGAATCCCTTACGTTTAGAAGGTACCACGGTGAATGGCGACTCTGTTGGGGAGTCATTGATTGTTAGGATCATAGGACTAGAGGTCTAGGATGTTAGGACAAATATATATAATGCTTTTCCTAATTGATATCCGTGTTTATTTTTCTACTAATGGGAATGCGTGTGATGCCGCATCTGGAAAGATTGAGTATACATCTAAGATAAGTGATGGCACTATACGGGTAATCTTACAGGGAGTGACTCCCAAATAAGAGGTCCCGGTCAACCATTGAATCAGTGAAGATGCCCTTTGCGGATTCAATGCCTATACGACTTCGGTTGTTGAAAGCAGATTGTTTGATTGGGTTATCTGACAAGCTGAGGATTTTAGTATACTGAAACCTTGTTACTATTTTGTAGTGCGGAAGCTATCGAAAATAGTTGTCACGCGATACTACCCTCAATTGAGATTACTCTAAGATACTACAGCTCGCTCGGGTGATTCCAGCCTGCAGTTGTTATCCCAAGAGGGGTCATTGATTTTGAGGACAGGTACAAAATACCACCAGTATAAACCTTTGGGGATGGGTAGAGCTATGACTTCATGACACCGAACCTTTGACCCCATGTTTTTTCTATGTTTTTGTGTGCTGCATTCAAGCATTCATTTCATTAAAAAACATTAAACAAAAAAAATATTCTTTTCTAGTCTCTCTTTTTCAAATTAAACTAAGACAATGATTGGAAATGTCAGATAAAGAGATTGCATTATTGATTTCGGTAGAAGGAAGACTCACAAGTATACCTTCAAGGTTCCAAAACTAGAGGATTTGAGAGGTTTGGCGAGGATGATCACCAACCCTGATGCTTTCAGAGCCAAATACGGAGGACTGCTGCATATGTTAAGGGTCCATGTAATTGAGTGAATACTGGCTACGCTCATTCAGTTCTACGATCCAGTCTATCACTATTTCACATTCCCGGATTATCAACTAGCACCAAAGCTGGAGGAATACTCTAATTTGACTGATTTACATATCACTGATCAAGCTCCCTTTTCTGGACTGGAAGAAATTCCAAAAGATCAAACCATTACAAGAGCAATCTATTTGGACGAGTCAGAAGTTAGGACTCACATGACCACTATGGGTGGATTCCAAGGTTTTCCAGCCCAGTTTCTGATAAAGAAGGCCCTGTACTTTGCTAATATAGGGAACATGGCTGCTTTCGAGAGCACCTTTGTTTTTCTCACCTACGGGTTATTTCTGTTTCCCAACATTGATGACTTAGTTGATATTAATTCCATTAAGAATTTTCTAATTAGAAACCCCGTACCGACCTTGCTCGCAGATGCTTATCATTCTATACATTTAAGGAATTTGTACAATGGAGGAATGATCACTTGTTGTGTACCCCTGCTATACAAATGGTTCATTTCCCACATACCCAAGTCTGCATCATTTTGGGATCCTAAGAATACTTTACGTTGGTCGCAGAGAATCATGTCTCTTACCAACTGTAACATAGATTGGTACAATCGAATCTATGACGGAATCAGAATCATTGACCGTTGTGGAAACTTCCTTAATGTACCCCTCATAGGAACTAAAGGGGGAATCAACTATCATCCAGTTTTAGTTCGTCTTCAATTTGGATACCCGATGAGACATGTCCCGCGTAATATTCATCTGGAAAGTCTTTTCTTCAAGGAAGGAAAAATGGCAGAGCACTAAAGACAGAAATAGTGCATGCTTGGAAACATGTTCACAGAAAAGAAAGAGAGTCTCTAGGAAAACCAGACTGTGTCTCAGTGGAACCTTATCTCCACTGGGTACAAACTAGAGCTCTCAAGCTGAGGATGCCGTACCCCCGTCAGGAAGGTCTTCCGTTAAGGGACCCTATCCTTTATTTTATGTCTGATACGGAAAACTTCAGGTTACTTTCAACAGAGTTCAACAGGAGAAGAGGTCTTGGAAGAACAAGTACCGTATTCTCAATGTGGAGTGCAAGAAAATACAGCAACTGTTAAAAGAAAAAGACGCTCTGATTGAGATTTTAGTGCAACATGCTTTGGAGAATCAAGAAGACCAAAGGAATTTGCTCGCTCCTTTCACTTGGCAAATGAATGATAACCCGACAACGGCTCGAGAGCCCAGGTCAAAGAAAAGGAAAATACCAGAACCAACATCTGAGCTCTCCTCCGAGAGGACTCAAGATCCATTAGCTTAGACATTTCCTTTTACAGCACTATGTAAAGTACTGTATTTCCATTCGGCAATCTTTGAATTCAATAAAACGGGGTTTCCCCACTATTTGATATTTGCAATCCAATTGTCGAAGTTTATTTTGATTAAACAAAAAATATATATAGAATATAATCATTGCATATCATTCATCATTCTCACATAACGCATTTTTCTTACCTGTGAATCTCACGTTTGTGTCTCGATTCTATAGTTAAATTGTCTCATTCGTACAACACTCAAGCCAGTCAACAAAAGAAAATGGATAATCTCGAGGAAGAGAACAGAGAGTTGAGAGAAGAACTCGACGCTCTGAAAGAGGATTTGAGAAAGCCTTACAGTGATATGCAAGCTCTGGCAGCAGCTCAGATGCAACAACAAAGGACTGTGATCTCAGAGATCACATCAACGCCCATAGTGGAAAAGTATGAGCCTCGATATACCATGCCTAAATATCGTCCCTGGGGCATGCCACTCAACTATATCCCTAAAGGATATATTCTGCCGATCTTAGAAGATCCGGAAACTGCAGCAAGAACCGCTGGGCATGAAGGTTACAAACTTTGGGAAAGTGAAGATGCCATGGGCATGACAGCAACTCCTGAAGATTACAAAATTCGGGAGAGGGAAGTACCAAGAGTCACTGCCGTAATGACTATACCACCACATATGGTACACACTGTCCCGTAAGGACAGATTCCACAGATACCGTCTGGTGGAAACGAAAGTATGGACAACAGAATAAGGGAATTCCAGGAACACTTCTTGGAGATGCAGAAGGAACTGCAAGCCATTCACGGTCAGGATCTATTCGGAAAGGACGCCGCATACCTTTGTTTGGTCCCCAATATGAAAGTTCTGCACAAATTCAAGGTGCCCGAATTTGAAAAGTACAAGGGTAACTCTTGCCCTCAAAGTCACTTGGTGATGTATGGTCGGAGGATGTCAACTCAAATAGAGAACCAACAGCTACTGATCCATTATTTCCAGGATAGGTTAACCGGTGCCGCACTCAAATGGTACATGGGTTTGAACCGCACTAAGATCGTCACTTTCAGAGATCTTGGTACTGCCTTTGTTCAACAATATAAGTATAACCTGGACATGGCACCAGATAGAGATCAACTCAGAGCCATGTCACAGAAGGATAAGGAAACCTTCAAGGAGTATGCTCAGAGATGGCGTGAAATTGCCGCCCAGATTTGTCCGCCTCTTGAGGAAAAAGATATGACAAAGATCTTCCTGAAAACTTGAGCTCATTTTACTACGACAGAATGGTTACCAGTGCGCCCAGTGACTTCACTGAGATTGTGGGCATGGGAGTTCGTCTTGAGGAAGCAGTCCGAGAAGGACGTTTAGTAAAAGACGCTGGATCATCAAGCAATACCAAAAGATACGGTAGTTCTCTCACAAAGAAAGAAGAGCAAGATATTGGTAATATCTCTCTCGGAGGCGACGGTACCAACCAGTAGCAGCTGTAACTCCTGCTATCAACCCTGCGCCTGTTCCTACGTATCAACCTCAGGTTGCTCAGAGCCAACCGAATCAACAACAATATCAGCAAAGGACACAATAGCCTCTCCAGCAGGCTCGTCCTCAGTACAACAACAACCGTACAACACGACCACCAGGGTTCGACCCTATACCAATTTTGTACGCAGAACTGTTTCCATTATTACTGGTCAAGGGGCACGTCCAAACTAGGTCTCCTCTTACAGTACCAGAAAATCCGCCTTTTTCGTTCAAAGCGGATCAGACTTGCCCTTACCATTAAGGAGGACCAGGGCATAACATAGAAAATTGTCTTAGCTTTAAATCAGATTTGCAAAAGCTTGTTAGGAGCGGGGTCTTATCCTTCAAGGATATGAATCCAAATGTTCAGACAAGCCCGCTGCCTCAACATGAGAAAGCTGCAGTAAATTTGATAGAGGGGGAATATAACCAAAGCTATCAAATTCATGATGTACTCTTATTGAGGCCCAACCTGGTCAAGATGCATCGCAGACAGAGCGGATATAGGCATGTACCATCTCATAACTATCACCAGTGTGATATCTGCTCTAAAAACAATCAAGGATGTTCTGTGGTGCAATCAGCTCTACAGGAACAGTTGGATCTCTGATGGATCCAGGATCACCGAATCTGTGAAGTCAACATGACTTATGCAAATTCCAACATCATTCTGAAACACAACATTCTGGAAATGAATGTCAACTTGGTGGCAATGCACTCAAGGCAAAGCCAACATCACAATATGCCTCAGCACGATTACGATTCCTGTCCTATCTGCTCAATAAACAATCAGGGATGCTCTTTTGTACAAGAGACCCTCCAGCGTCAAATGGATCTTGAATGTACTCAAGATTACCGCGATAGAAATCAGTAACAAGTGAATATGATTCAAATCTTTGATATTCGCTTGATGAATACCAGCTTGGTGGAATTACATGTTAAGCAAGTCCATCTCGGTTTTCTGACTTCACATAATTATCAGAACTGTAAGGGATGTCGTAAGAGCGACCAAGGATGTGCTCTCGTTCAAAGAACTTTGCAACACTTGTTAAACCACTGGTGGCTTCCGATCTATTTAGACGAAGACACACAAAAAGGCAGTATGATTAATGGGAACCCTACTAGGCATCAAAGTCAGGATGTTCGATCAATGCAAACAGATCTAGTGAGGTTACATTGCATACAAAGCGGACGTGGCCAGGTGCCACCACACAACTATGAATGTTGTAGAGTTTGCTTTGAAGATAATCAAGGATGTTACCTCGTGCGAATAGCCCTTCAGAGTCAGTTGGACCACAAAGAGATTCGACCATGTCCAAGTTCTGGGTCAACCAATTCACTGCCAGACTTTGTCGCTGATCGAATCAAGGAAGTTATCGTAATCTCTGATCATAAGAGGACCAAAGATGTTTGTGCCATCATTCCTCTACTTGACGAATCAAAAGTTCTCAACCAGGAACTGATTGAAATTACTTACAATGGTCAGAAGAATCAGAAGGCTCCTGTAGTTATCTATCTACTCGGGCCGCTGCCGTATGAATCAACTAAGGTTATCCCTTACAAATACGGTGCAACAACAATTGAGAATGGAAAGGAAATTCCATTACCCTCCATCGTGAATATTTCAGACATCAGTCGAGTAACACGGAGCGGTCGAATCTTCAATTGAGGAGTTGGAGAACCCAACAAAGAAAAGGAACCTTAAATAGAAGTTCCTGATCAACCAGTCGGTCTGTCCAGTAATCCCGACCTTTCAAAGAACAACGATGAGATGCTGAAGCTCATCCAGAAGAGTGAATACAACATTGTTGATCAGCTGTTGCAAACTCCTTCAAAAATCTCAGTGATATCTCTTTTACTCAGTTCCGAAGCTCACAGGGAAGCTCTACATAAAGTCTTAGAGCAGGCCTTTGTGGAACAAGATGTGTTAATAAGACAATTTGACAACATCATCTCCAACATCACTTCCTGCAATAACTTGGGATTTAGTGATGAGGAACTGTCGGAAGAAGGCAAAAGTCATAACATGGCTCTCAATATTACAGTCTACTGCCAGGACGATGCGTTAGCCAGTGTACTGGTAGACACCAGATCAGCTCTAAATGTAATTCCGAAGTCTACATTGATGCGATTATCATACCAAGGATCTCAGATGAGAGGCAGTGTGGTCACCGCCAAAGCATTTGACGGCTCCCGGAAAATAGTTGTCGGCGAAGTCGACCCTCCCAAAACTATCGGTCCCCACACTTTCCTAGTCACTTTTCAGGTCATGGACATCCGAGCAACATACAGTTGTTTGTTGGGAAGACCTTGGATACACGAGGCTGGGGCAGTCACTTCGACGCTTCACCAAAAGCTGAAGTTTATCAAGAACGACCAACTTGTCACAGTCTGCGGAGAGCAAGCCTTGATCGTGAGTAACCTATCATCGTCCACTTGTGTAGAACCAGAAGAGGTTGTTGGAACCCAATTCCAAGCACTTTTGGTGAGCAACAACAATCAATCAGAAGGAGGAACGTCGATTTCCTCGTACAAAGATGCTCTCGAAGTAGTAAAAAGTAACAATGCAAAGGGATGGGGACAGCTTATCACTCCTACTGATAACAAAACAAAGAAGGGTCTTGGTTTTTCTTCAACCTATACTGAGACTGCTACTAACGATGAGAGTCTTCATCCCATTCAAAATTTCTTCCGCGGTGGAGGTTTTCTTCACCCGGTGTCTCAAGAAGTACAAACCATCAACGAGGGAGATTCCTCCGATACGGATGAAGAGTGGAAGTCCTATCTTAACCAGGACGGTTATATGTCTCAGGAAGAGGTGCCTACATCATTTTTCTTTCTGGCGCAGAGTCTGAGATTTATACCAAGGTCAGACTTCAAGATGATATACAGAGATTGTGATCCAGAAGGATATCATGCTCCACCCAACTCATTAGAGGAAGACCCTCTAATGAAAGACAACTTTGACCACGACTATTATGGCCCAATGGATGGCCTACCTATCTGGCAGCCGTACCCAGGAGACTCAGGACAAAAGAGTCAGTCGAACGATGCATATCAACTGAGCATCATTGAGAAGAATACCTACGTCCCCACAGAACCATGGGATCATTACTCAGAGCATTCAGAAAATATCTCGTACAACGATGAATTCACAACAATTACAGGACAAGAGTTCCTTAACTACGCTTTTCCTGAGGTCAACGTCGTCGAGAGAGATGACTCCTCCAGTTCCAAAGAAGTGTGGGACACCTTAGGACAACCAAGTTGAAAGTACGACTACTTGGTTAAGTACACCGCTCCTGAAATCTCTACCCGAGAGTGCAAACACTGTGTAAGATGCAACAGAGGAATCCTCCTACGACAACTCTGCCTGGGAGACAGATTCCAATGATCCTTCTCCGCGAGAAATCAACGTTATTTCTAAAGAAAAATTAAGAAGGAAAGTACCAGACTTTGTGATTCACCGAGGAGTTCGCCGCCAATGGGTTGCTGTCAACGTTCCGAAAGTTGTTCATAAGTCGAAGTGATTGTCGTCTTTAATTTAACCTTTCACCCTGCCCAGGTGAAACAGATGTTTTAATAGGACTCACTTTCTGTAAATGTACCTCTTCGCTTTGCCCAAAGTGACTGAGTTTTGTTTTATAGGGCTGTAGTTTCAAGAATCGACAAAATCCTAAATAAAATAAAGTCGTTCTGTAACTTCCGCAAATGGTAATCCTAAAAAACATCTCAAATAATTAAAACAAGCAGTTTTCAGAAAATACACTGCACACACTCTTGCATTTCTCTCTATCTCTTCTAAAACAAATCATCAGGACATGCAGATTGCTTGTTTTAAACCCCATTGAAACATACGACCCAATGTCTTCTCCCAACTTTGAATTCCCGATATTTGAGGCTGAAGAAGAAAATGACAAAGAAATTCCAGAAGAGATCTCCCGATTACTCAGACAAGAGGAAAGGTGCATTAAACCTTACAAAGAATGGTTGTAAACAGTCAACTTGGGCTCAGAGGAAGAGAGAAAAGAAGTCAAGATTGGAGCCCTGCTCAGTCCAACTGTCAAAGAAGATTTGATAAAGCTTCTCAAAGAGTTTCTCTATGTATTCGCTTGGTCCTATCAGGACATGCCAGGGTTGGATACGAGCATTTTGGAACATCATCTACCGTTAAGATCAGAATGTCTGCCAGTGAAACAAAGGCTAAGACGGACTCATCCAGACATGGCCATCAAAATCAAAGAGGAAGTACAAAAACAGATTGACACAGGTTTCCTCGCCACATCAGAATATCCTTAATGGTTAGCCAACATAGTACTAGTTCCGAAAAAGGATGGAAATGTCAGAATGTGTGTAGACTACAGGGATCTGAACAAAGCCAGTCCATAGGATGACTTTCCCTTACCACACATTGACATGCTGGTAGACAGTACAATGAAATTCAAAGTCTTATCCTTTATGGATGGATTCTCAGGCTATAACCAGATAAAAAAGGCGTCGAAAGACATGGAGAAAACTTCGTTCATCACCCTATGGGGCACGTTTTGTTACAAGGTAATGTCGTTCGGTTTGAAGAACACCGGGGCAACCTATCAAAGGGCCATGACTACTTTGTTTCATGACATGATACACAAAGAAATCGAAGTGTATGTCGATGATATGATTGCCAAATCTAAGACAGAAGAGGAGCATGTGACCCGCCTGTCAAAACTATTTGAGCGGTTGAGAAATTACAGACTCCGCTTGAATCCCAATAAGCGCACATTCGATGTCCGTTCGGAGAAACTTTTAGGGTTCATCGTCAGCCATAAAGGAATTGAGGTTGATCCTGACAAGGTCAAGGCCATTCAAGAAATGCCTTCTCCAAAGACTGAAAAACAAGTCTGGCGATTCCTGGGACGTTTGAATTACATTTCCAGATTTATATTCCTCATGACCGCGACATGTGCGTCGGTTTTCAAATTACTCAAAAAGAATCAGGACTGCGTTTGGACAAAAGATTACCAAACCACCTTTGACAGTATCAAGGAATACCTGTTGAACCCACCGATTCTATCACCTCCAGTCGAAGGAAGACCACTGATTATTTACTTAACAGTCTTGGAAGACTCAATGGGTTGTGTACTTGGCCAACAAGACGAAACAAAAAGGAAAGAGTCTGCCATCTACTATTTGAGTAAGAAATTCACCGACTGCGAGACTCGGTACACCATGCTTGAGAAAACTTGTTGTGCTTTGGCTTGGGCAGCCAAACGTCTTCGCCAATATATGATTCGTCACACTACTTAGTTAATCTCCGAAATGGATCTGATCAAGTATGTCTTTGAAAAACCTGCTCTTACGGGAAGGATTGCCCGTTGGCAGATGTTGTTATCAGAATACGACATCAAGTACCATGCTCAGAAAGCCATTAAGGGAAGTATTTTAGCCGATCATTTGGCTCATCAACCGATTGGCGATCAGGAATCAGCCGAATTTGACTTCCCAGACGAAGATGTCATGTACTTGAAAATGAAAGATTGCAATGAACCACTACCTAGTGAAGGTCTAGAACCAAGGTTCCCAATGGGGACAAATATTTGACGGAGCTGTCAATCATTAAGGAAATGGAATTGGGGCAATCCTCATAACACCTCAGGCTACCCACATTCCTTTGACTGCCAGATTGACATTCAAGTGTACAAATAATGAGGCCGAATACGAAGCTTGTATCATGGGTCTCGAAGAAGCGATCGACTTAAGGATTAAGAACATGGATGTATATGGCGACTCAACCCTGGTTATCAATCAGATCAAAGGAGATTAGAACACATACCAATCAGGATTAATTCATTACAAAGACTATGCGAGAAGGTTGTTACCCTTCTTCGACATAATCGAATTTCATTATATCCCTCGTGAAGAGAATCACTTGGCTGATGCACTAGCCACTCTCTCTTCCATGATTAGTGTAGGTCAATGGAAGGACATACCTAAGATCGACATAATGCACCTTGAATGGCCCGCTTACATCTTCGCGATTGAAGCAGTCATAGATGACAAACCTTGGTATCACGATATCAAGTGTTTGCTTCTGAAACAAGAGTACCCACCGGGGGCATTAAGAAAGGACAGAAAGACCCTCAGAAGACTGGCAGGCAGCTTCTTCCTGAGCGATGATACACTTTATAAGAGAAACTTAGACATGGTCTTGCTCCGATGCGTAGACAGACCAGAAGCAAACATGCTAAAATTCTGGTACATGTACAGAATTCAGATGTCCTAGAACATGCCGTTCGACATCTGGTCTGACATGATCACTAAGGGCAAGGTATATTGCAAAAATTATGGTACTGAAAAGATAAGAGCAAGACATATAGAATTATTAACCCAGTTCGGTCGAACACACCTACTCTGAGGGCTACCAAGCCTGGGATGAAGTCCACTATTAGTAGTATCAATTCAAAGCTAAACTACCCGTTTACAGCTTATCACTTAATCACTACCTAATGACCCTTCTACCTAGATCCTCTCTAGATATGAGAAACCCTTCTCACTCCCAATCATCGCAATGATGTCTAGCAGTTGACAATCCGCCACTGCATCAACGGCTCTTTACCTATACAATAGTTCAACAAGAACGACACCTTTCCAAGACACAACTTAGAGTTACTTAAAAGCTTCCTCCAAGAAAAATACTCCTCTTACTTAACAGTTTCGAGGATCACACTAACAAACTGTCCAGCTCACAGGTCGGGTGGTACAGGAACCAACCCTAATAATAGAACTTTTACATCTTTGGTTGCGTTACCAAACTAGGTTATAAAACATCTATATATAACCTATTCCCAACTGGATTTGGGCCTACAAAAACATAGCAAATGAGTTGCTACAAATCAGCAGAAACTTCTGCTACAAAATAGGACTTCAATCTATACCTTCCTAAAATATCTCCATATTTAGAAAGTGTATATTTTCCCATATTCTTCTCAATTTCAGACTTGAATCTTCAGACCTATAAATCAGCGCCTCGTGATTGCATAATATTCCAGACTATTCTGCATCAGTTAAAACCTAACAGAATTAACGAACCACTTCAGTTCTGGCGCGATGTCGAATGGACCTGCATGGGACATCTTGATACGACATGTTGTTCTAGATGTTAACACTACTTCAGCTCAACATGTTCCAATGCACACTAGGACTTCTTGCTCAACCTGTTCTTCTTTAGCAAGATAAACAAAACTATCTAACATATTGTTGCTATTATTTGTTTTACAAAATTAATGCCAACCCTTAAAATTAAAGAACTAACATTCTCCCCCTTTGGCAAAATTTGACTAAAACAAATACATAAACATTACAACTCAGATTTCAACAGCAATCACAATTCTATACTACTGTCAGTAGTCATCAGCAACTACTGAACCAATAACCATCAGTAGCTACTGTAAACATCAATCCTGGAGAGACATCTTCTAGGGAATATTTGAATGATGTTAGGACATCATGTCTGACAACTCTTTTGGCAGCACATTTCTATGAGCTCCATAACATCACCTTCGAGCATCCCACCACAATCACTTTAGGCAGCACATCAGGAGGTAAGAAGTAGAAAGTCCCAAAGTTATGCACATGAGGAAGAAGATATCCAATACTCCCCCTCAAATCAGGAATCTGAGGAACATTCTTCTACACATTTCTTTTTCCTTTCAAGAAGGATCCAACTACATAGAAGGACCAATGGTGGCATAAGGGATCTGCCCACCTTGATTGATTAGTCACCCCTAGTTGACAGAAGCGCCAATTTACCAACCTGGGTAACTCAGAACATAAGTCACAACTGTGTTCATAACTCAGGACACAAGTCACAAAAACACTCCAACCATCAAGATGGTTATGACTTCCTTCTTGTCATTTTTGATGCACCTGTACTGCAGACTCCAAACACCATTTCTCAGCATCTGCGCAAAACTCCCTTTCTCCCCCTTTTTAGCCAAAATTTGACAAAGGAGGCCATCACAAAACCAGACCCAGGAGATGCTCACCCACATACGAAGAAAAGCCATTAGAGACAGGAAAGGAAAACACTCACAGTTTTGAAGAGGAGAAATGACTGCCCCTTATAAATAGTTGACCAGTAACTTAGGAATTAACGAGCCTTGAATATGTCAAGGTTCTTGGTCAAAGAAACACTATTTTAGGTATCAAAAACTCCATTCAACATTCAATGCTTACCTTCCAAAAACTGCCTTGACTGCCTTAAATGTTTCTCAACTGAATCTTACCATAAATTAAGCCAATAACGTTCCATGCATAGGCAGAGACACGTGTTTTGCCTTATCCTTATACCACCGTCTAGAGTAATTCCTTGTTTGGCTCAAGAAAAACATGTCTTGTACCATGTTCTGACATCTTATCAGACAATGTCTGCTTGCTCACAACATTATCAGCCCAAGACTCCACAGACCCTTATACAAACCCATCTTCTTATCTGACGGATACTGAGACGACTTCTCTCAATCCCTTCTAGATTCCTTCAAGGCAACAGAGTAAAGATAAAGTCACCCAAAACCACCAAATCTGCTTTTTAGACCTCTTCTACACAACTATGATGTATCCCATCATGAAGTTTGACATCACACTGCACAAACTTGACCAGCGCACATGCTACATAGAAATTTGCACCCTTGTAGTAATAGACCATAGACAACAGCCTTAACTCCCCCTGACATGAACAACCAAAGCTCCTTATGAAGATGAACACTTGACACCAGATGATAGCACAATGATGTTGCCACATTCTCAACGTCAAGAACTGCCACTTCTTGTATTTGTTGAGCATAATCTTACCAGGTTTATGCCGAGTCCAACATAAAAGCCCACTTGATTTGGAATTTCACACATATTCCATAACAAATGTCTTTAGATTACTTGCAACACAAGGTAAGGATTGCCACCACCTTTTACTTATATTAGAAGAACCTTCAGCCATTCTGATCAGATCACACCACTGACAACAACCTTCTGTCCTTACATTCACAAGCATCATGAAAGTAGTCATGTATTTCCAGAACAACCTACTTAACATCAAGATCAGAATCTACCCATTCTAATCCACATTATGTCAGAACTGCCACTTCAGACAATAATGCTGCTTCTTCCAACTCCACAAGCACAGTCCCAGACCTTCATCCAGGATACACAACAACCAATGATGTTGTAACATTATGTAGGACATCAGCCTTGCATAAAAAAACACACCTTCTGCATTTTATTCAGGTAATCATACCCACCTGATCACAACAGTGAGAAATACACTCTCACACAATTCAGAAATCTGAATTGCATCCACACAACAGATAACTACCAAGCTCTCAACAAGGTCTTTATCATCAGTCACATACACATCTCCATCAGACTCATACCTAGCTCTCGACAAGGTATTTGTTATCCAAGAAAGATTCACAAACAAACAGCAGATGATGCTCACTTCTTCATTCACACACTTTTGATACAGTCAGCTGATAAGGCTACCTCATGTTGTCATCAACCACAACCACTCAGAAATAGTAAATTCCTGAACCATAATATCCAGACTGCAGACTTGCATAATTCTCTAGACAAATACTTAGTCTCCCGTCAAAGTATTTACCCTTATGCATAACATCAATAATAGACAAATACGAAGTCTCCCGTCAAAGTATCTACTATTAGTTAGAAAAATATTACCTCCTCACACAAGGTATGACAATTTGTTTGTAATCTTCGGCATACGTCTGACAACTTCTGATTCATGACATATATTCACAAGTTACTTTGAATCAGTGGCTTGATCTTGGACTTCTTTCTGCGTAAAACAATCTTGGCTGAACAAGAAACCACCTGAATTGATGTTCCAACATCAATCTCAGTCACACATCTTCACAGAGTTTTTCTTAAGATATCGTCTACACGTGGATCAACTATCAGTGGCTGATCAAGCTTCCAGGTTATATCTCATTCAGCAGCAGGAACAGCTCAAGAGTCTTCCTTAAATCACAGCATCTTGCCTGACTTTGAGATGTTGGATGTCACCAACATTCCACAACCAATTTTCCTCTTCTTAAACCGTCAGCCAAACTCATCCAAGCGTACTGTCACCAACCAACCCCACCGGTTAACCAGAATAAGAGTTCCATGCTCTTATAGACTTGATAAATGTCATCAAGTTTGAGTAAACAACCTCCATCCTGACTCAGAGAAACATTATCCAGACAGCTTGAGACAATAAATTCTTAATGCATCAGGTCAGAATCTGCCAAGACCACTTCAGAGAATCATACATTCTCCCTTTTAATAACAGCACTGACTGTGATTAGATCATATCAATCCTAGGCACACACAGTCTAGCTTCACAAGATCATTCAGAACATGCTTCCAATTAATAGAGAAAAAAACATGACCTTTTTTATCTTTGACCTTCATGTCCAAGCAGTCTGCTAGAGATAATACTTCTTGAATCTCAGGTTCTCCACTCCTGCAGCAAGGACCAGAAATAAACTGACCTCAGGAGTAACATGTTGATCACACCTTGACCAACTCACATAACTAAGATAAGTTCCAGGACCTGAAACTTCTTAGACATACCACCCAGATGCCTCCTCTTCGAGATCAGGAGTAGGTTCTAAACCCATGTGATCAGACCACATTTGTTTAGCACCCAGAGCATCTGCTATGCCATTCCTTTAGACACCAGAATTCTGCATAATTCTGACAAGATGTTCTAACACAAGATAGGACATCATTCCATAAAAAAACAAAGTCTGGAGATTAACCCTTTTAAGAAAGGAAGCAAAAGTAAATTACTTCTTACTATCTTCAGATCTCTTCCTTACAACTTCACTTATCAATGCCTTTATGAGTGGACTTGAACAATAATCTTCTAGTATCGTTGACAAAGTAAGTTGAAGTAGTCTTGCATATATCCCATCGACATAGTATATACACTTAGAGAAGCACAGCCTTCTCGATTGCAAACGCAGCGGACCAAGACACAAACTCCTCAAGACCTTCAGGTGTCACATATCAGCCCTAGCATCATAATCCAGGTGACACCACAATACCACAGGTTTGAAAATAAATCAAACCACAACACAAAAGCTTTTCAACCACTCCTCCAAGCCTTCAGCACATGCCACTTCCTGTTACGAACAGTCCATCCTCCACTTCTAGGGACCATTCTTACACCTATATGAACTACTCCAAGTTCAAACAACTTTTCAGTAGAAAGCTTCTACCTTGACCATGAACCAGAAAGTATCTTCCCTCGGATCTCATCCAGATATAGAACAGAATGACCTGCTCTGATACCAATTGAAATTCTGGTACATGTGCATAATTCAGATGTCCTAGAACATGTCATTCGACATCTGGTCTGACATGTTCACTAAGGGCAAGGTATATTGCAAAAATCATGGTACTGAAAAGATAAGAACAAGACACACAGAATTGTTAACCCAGTTCGGTCGAACACACCTACTCTGAGGGCTACCAAGCCAGGGATGAATTCCACTATTAGTAGTATCAATTCAAAGCTAAACTACCCGTTTACAGCTTATCACTTAATCACTACCTAATGACCCTTCTACCTAGATCCTCTCTAGATATGAGAAACCCTTCTCACTCCCAATCATCGCAATGATGTCTAGTAGTTGACAATCCACCACTGCATCAACGGCTCTTTACCTATACAATAGTTCAACAAGAACGACACCTTTCCAAGACACAACTTAGAGTTACTTAAAAGCTTCCTCCAAGAACAATACTCCTCTTACTTAACAGTTTCGAGGATCACACTAACAAACTGTCCAACTCACTGGTCGAGTGGTACAGGAACCAACCCTAATAATAGAACCTTTACATCTTTGGTTGCGTTACCAAACTAGGTTATAAAACATCTGTATATAACCTATTCCCAACTGGATTTGGGCCTACAAAAACATAGCAAATGAGCTGCTACAAATCAGCAGAAACTTCCGCTACAAAATAGGACTTCAATCATTAACTTCCTAAAATATCTCCATATTTAGAAAGTGTATATTTTCCCATATTCTTCTCAATTTCAGACTTGAATCTTCAGACCTATAAATCAGCGCATCGTGATTGCATAATATTCCAGACTATTCTGCATCAGTTAAAACCTAACAGAATTAACGAACCACTTCAGTTCTGGCGCGATGTCGAATGGACCTGCATGGGACATCTTGATACGACATGTTGTTCCAGATGTTAACACTACTTCAGCTCAACATGTTCCAATGCACACTAGGACTTCTTGCTCAACCTGTTCTTCTTTAGCAAGATAAACAAAACTATCTAACATATTGCAGCTATTATTTGTTTTACAAAATTAATGCCAACCCTTAAAATTAAAGAACTAACACATGCTGATGAAAGAAATTCACGAAGGATCCTTTGGCACTCATGCCAACGGACACACAATGGCGAGAAAAATTCTGAGAGCAGGGTACTACTGGTTAACCATGGAATTCTACTGATACAAGTTCATAAGGAAGTGTCACAAGTGTCAGATATACTCATATAATATCCATTTACCGCCAACACATCTCAAAGTTCTCTCTTCCCCGTGGCCTTTTTCCATATGGGGAATCGACATGATTGGCATGATTGAACCCAAGGTTTCGAACGGACATCGGTTCATCCTGGTAGCCATTGACTACTTTACCAAGTGGGTTGAAGCAGCGTCATACGCCAATGTAACCTGACAAGTGGTGGTCCGATTTATCAAGAACAATCTCATATGTTGTTATGGTGTTCCAGGCCAGATCATTAATAACAATGGATCCAACTTGAACAATAAGATGATGAAGGAGTTGTGTGCTGAGTTCAAGATCAAACACCATAACTCATCTCCCTACCGACCTAAGATGAACGGAGCGGTAGAAGTGTTTTCAAGAACATTAAGAAGATTGTTCAGAAGATGGTTGTAACCTACAAAGACTGGCACGAGATGATACCCTTTTCCCTTCATGGTTATCGCACATCTATCCGCACTTCAACAGTGGCAACCCATTTCTCTCTAGTCTATGGCATGGAGGCAGTGCTTCCCATACAAGTAGAGATCCCGTCAATCTGGGTGTTGATGGAAGCTAAGTTAACAGAGGTTGAATGGTGTTAAATTCGACACGATGAACTGAATCTGATCGAAGAAAAGCGAATCACAACTCTATACCATGGTCAGTTGTATCAGCAGAGAATGAAGAAAGCATTTTACAAAAAGGTTCGACCTCACGTCTTCAGAAAAGGAGACCTTGTGCTAAAAAAGATACAATCATTTCTCACTAATTCCTGGGGCAAATGGACTCCGAATTATGACGGCCCCTATGTGGTCAAGAAAGCCTTCTCAGGCGGCGCCTTGAGACTCGCAACTATGGACGTAGAGGAATTTGCCTACCCCACAAATGTTAATGTAGTCAAGAAATACTTCGCCAAAATAAAAAAAAAAACGTCTCGGTGGTTTGAAAACCCGAAAGGGCGGTCCAGGAAAAAATTAGAGACATAATAAAAAATCATCCCGGTGGGTTGGAAATATCAAAGTACAATCCAAGTAAAAGTTAGGGATTAATGGAAAGTAACTATATCTGATCAGTTCAACTCCTCAGCAGTAATGCCATCCATCAGGAAAACTCCAGTCAAGGTCATCTTCGACGGAAGCTCAGGATGTCTAGAATTCAAAGTTGGTAGAAGGATAGCGGTCATTATGTTTTAATGTAGCCCTTTTCCCTTAAATTACCAATTTCTAAACTTTGTAAATACTCCATGGAATCACGCGCTTGGTTGATTTCTATCCTATCAATAAAATTTGTGCCCTAGTGCTTTTGTTTGCAATTCTTATTTGTTTTAGCTTTACAGAATGATACATTTTAACATGATCAACGATTCTTGAAATAAAACAAAAATGAATTTACTTGTCAAACATTTTCTGCTTTTAAAATAAAGATGGCAATTTCTTTTGACTATTGAACATCGAAAGAACATTGATCGCTACTCCAGAAGTAATCGAGCATCAAAGTGCAGAATCAAAGTACTCCTTCTAAACCAGTGCACCTGAATGAAGGATCAGCTGTGTCAGATGCGAATATTCCGTCCGACATCCCCAGCAGAGTTCTTATCTCCTAAGCCCGACCAACGGTTGTTCCTCACTGGGACCATCTCTCTCCTAAGCAATGCAAAATTACTATCTTGAACCAGTGATACTTTTCATCCCCTACAATGGCCGAGTATCCAGTCATGTTTATCCATTAGTCTGTATGTCATGTCAGTTTTGTCAGTATAAACATACATACATCATGCATTATTGATTTACATTCATATTCATATTGCATCACTATCACTCTAGTCGGTCTTATCCCCAAATGATAAAAGTCCTCTCAATCGAGTTGTCAGTTCTTTCCTCGTTAGGAGGTAGATCATCTAAGAAATCTCTCTCCCAGTTTATTTCCGGATTAGAGATGGTCCTCAACCACTTTGATAACTTGAACCTCTGAAAACAAGAAAATTCTAGACAAACATCACTCTTCTCCATTGAAGATGACATCTTTGCTTTCCCGGATTAAGGAAAATCCTAGAGAGAGCCTCACAACTAAAGACTCTCAGCAACACAGTGGTTCTTCTCTCCAGAAAATCAATGTTAATGAAGTCATCAGTACCTCCAAATTGGGGTACATTGTATGTCATTTCTTCGAGAAGGTCTCGAAGAAACGTATGGCGTAATAATCCCAAGCGGAAAGCAGTCTCTCAAGGGACTCGTTTTCCCCAGTAGAGTTAACAAATGGCGTCTCCAATAGAGAAGTTTGTACACCTCTGCAGCTCAGACGAATGGGTTCCCCAGCAAGTCTGACATCAACACTTTTTCCATGAAACGGCATCTCCCCAGAAAAATTCGGCGGAAAGTTTGAGGAAAACCGCTAAGAATAGCGTCTCTTGTCAAGAAAGTTTATTGACAAAAGAAACTAAGACCAGTTCCTTGGTAGGAAACCGGGATCGAGGGGAAGTTTACATTAGAAACTGAGACTTGTTCTCTGGCTGAAAACCAAGATCGAGGGGAGGTTTAGTACAAAAGAAAATTGAGACCAATTCCTTGGGAGGAAACCAGGATCGAGGGGAAGTTTGTATCAGAAACTGAGACCAGTTCCTTGGTAGGAAACCAGGATCGAGGGGAAGTTTTTACCTTTTCTAAGCAACAAAGCTTAGCAAAATAATATGGATGAGTAAACTACCATTCATAATCACTATCAAAATTTCGGGTATTCCGATATTTAATCATCTTGCACCCCGAATGCCCGAATCCTTCGCCATTCATACCTTCGGGTCCAAGAAGATTAAATAGGGGCATCTGTCATACCCACAATTTTGACCACTAAGATTTCCCATCATTGTGCAAATCATCATTACAATATGGATGTGCCCTTATGCCTCATCAATCTCCTCAGAGATGTTTGAGCATTCACCACAATCAAAGATTAGGGTTTTAAGCCCTCTCAGAACCTTAGACAAAGGATCAATCAAGGAATGACATGATCTTCAACTTGTCTAACCTCTCAAACACCCATAACTGAACAAGAGGACTCCCACGTCAGAATCAGGCACAAGGTTGTAGCATTCCAAGTGGATTAAGCCTCAAGATCGCCAGTGTCACCAAATTAAGGTTTTGGTCAACCAGGGCCTCCAGATGAAAATTTTCCTCTGGGCATGTGCCAATGCTTCAAAACACAACCCAAGATACTCCAAGGGACGTCATAAACCCAATCATCAAGTCAATTTGACCTCAGGGGATGCCTTCTCCAAAAATCAGGAATTAGGGTTTCTTGACCTAATTCACCCCTAAGTTGACCCTTGGGACAAAAAACATGAGCCAAGACCTCAAGACATGATTTGAGGGTCTCTAACACACTATATTGATCCATTTGCAATAATGGATTGATTCAAGAAGCATGATCTACAAGTTTCAATTTCATCTGGACCACAATTAGGGTTTTGAAGAAAAAGTCAACTGTACCTTTGACTTTTGACCAAGACATGCTCCCAAACCTCAAGAAATGATTTAATACACCCTATAACACCTATGGAACACATCCATTAGGTTTGATTTAGGTCAAGGACATGATTTCACCGAGGATCGCACAGTTTGGAATTCATCTGATAAAAAGTCAATTGTGCACAAAAGTCAAGTTTGACTTTTTGAGATTTTTCACAATTATGGTTCCTCAACCCTAAAACAATGTTAATATGTGATTTGAATCATCATTCATCAAGAAAAATCAAAGAAAGTGGGATAACTTGTAAAAGGGGTAACCATAAAAACTTAGAATTTTTCTAAGTTATGGAACAAAGTGGCTAGGGTACCAACTTCCAAAGATCATAACTTGAGATCCAAGAAACCATTTTGGATGGTCCAAATATGGAATTGTAGCTCTCATGGCATACTTTAAAAGTGTCAACTACACCTCATTCCAATTCTTCATGGATTTTTAGTTATTGAGTGATCAAAATGGCTGAAAACATGAAATGTCACTTTTTCCAACACTTTGTGAAATTTTCACTAAGTCAGAATCTGTCTTGCTTTTTTTCAAAATGTTGGGGAATTTTTCACTTGGATCCAAAAAGTTTCAAGACAAACTATGATCACACATGTGGATTGTAACATAAGTGTTTTTCAAAATGTCCAAGAACTCCATCAAACTCCACCTGAGCTAGGAGTTATGACAGCTGCAATGTGCCTTGATGCAAACTGCTTGGCAAGGGAGATTTGTGCACAAAGGCTCGATTTTAACAATTTTTACAAATGACAAACAAGTTTATCCATCTTCACACCTCAGGGGGAGACCAAGGAGGAACAAAGACTGATCCATAAGCCTCTCAAGTCTTTGGAACTACAAGTAGCATGCCAAACCTAAAAAGCCTAAAGAAGGCCAAGACTCCAATTTTGTTTTAGAACATTAAATGGATGCTTAGAGGTGGCATGTATCAGAGCAAAGATGAACACTTCAGTCAAGCCTTATCCTAGAATCAAAGAACCATATGCCTGTGCTCTAACCTCTAGTCAATGGCTAAAGGAGACTTGAGATTCCAAAATGATCCAATTGGCCACAGACCTGTACCAGTTGTCATACACTATTGCAGCCAAAACAAACTTGGTGCACAATAAATAGACCTCATTTGTGCTCCGTTTAAGTACACCAAAGCACCCAAACGGATGCTTTCCTCAAAATCACATTTTGACTTCCAAAATTTCCTTCAAAAGCAAGTCACTATCGGGTTTTGAGTTTGAGAACAATTCCAAACAAACCAATCACACACACACCTCATAAACATCATATAGAAGTGATCCAAACACTTAAACAACGTCTGGAACACCAATTTCACAAAATCACTAGCCAATTGCTCAAGTTTTCAACCAAGTTGCAGTTGAGGTGCCATAACCTGTTCCAGTCCATTTCCAATCACTCCAAGCATTCAAACACATTCCATATGGTGTAGGGAAGCTGTTCAGATCATCACAACTTATTTGTAACACCTCCAACTCAAAAAACAAATTGCTCTTGCTGCCACGACCTTCAAGTGAGCCTAAACTTGGTCATTTCATGATTCATGCATATTTCCTCGCACAATAATTTTGCCATATGTTCATAATCATGTATGGAGGGTTTCCCCTCAATTAATTGCTTTGTATGAATCGTGTATCAAAATTCCCATCCTTCATGCAGAATTTAGGGTTTTGAGGTTTTGTCTTGATTTCTTATTCCATGCTTAAAATAAATTAAATTAAAGACCATAGACATGATCGTGAGGTGAAAACGAGTAGATTGATATGTGGATTGTATGATTTCATCAAGTATTTAGTGAGATTGAGGGGAAAATGCAAATATGAAGAAACAGAGGGCGCGGGCACGAACTTGGTGTTCTTGGCGCCCTTTTTTGAATTTTTAAATATTTGGATTTTTGTGATTTTATTTAATTGATTCAAAAATTAATTTCTCTCTGGTTTTTAATGATTTTGAGTTGATTCTTTTTTTAGTAATTCACAAAAATGTTAAAATATTTTATTTTACAATAATTTCCCAAAAATATTATTTATTTCATATACTTGATATTTTAGCAAGGAATTAATTTTTATTTGTTTTTTGACATTTAAAGTATTTTTTCTTTCTTGATTTTTCAAACTTAAATGGTTTCCAATCATTTTGTGGATAAAAACTTGATTTTTCAAACATTAATCCAAGATCACCACTTGTTTTTCACATATGTTTGATAATTTTGATCATTTTAATCAAATTTTTATTTAATTAAAATACATTTTGAAATTAATTTAGGGTTTTGATCTTAATCACCCTAAAAAAATCTTTTTCAAACTTTTTCGGCCTCTAATAGAGTGTAAGACCCAACCCCTTTTGAAAACCAAAATAATTTGGGCCTCGGTCATCGTATAAGACCCACAATGTTTTCAAACCTCGGCACGATCGCCATTTTTAAACTAAAATTATTTAGGCCTCTCCTCAAGCTATAAGTCCCATTTCTTTTCTTTTAAAATCTTGTAGGCCTCTTGATATATAGAGTGTAAGTCCCACCTCCTTGTACATAAATAATGTTTGGGCCTCAGTGTATTGTATAATTCCCGATACCGTTTCAGAAATTCCGAAGTAATCATCGTTTTCAAACATTTTCAATTGGGCCTACCCTCGTGTTGTAAGTCCCATTTCTTTTCTTCAAAACTTTTTGGGCCTCTTAAGAGAGTGTAAGACCCATCCCTTTGTACAGAAAACCTTTTTTAGGCCTCAGTCACTTGTATAAGTCCCTGTACAAATTCAAACAACGGTGCGCTCACAGTTAAAATTTGGTCCTCTCCTTGAGTTGTAAGCCCCAATCTCTGTTCAAAGTACTTTCTCCTTTGATTTTGAATCCAAATATATAGTTGTTATCAAAACTTTCTTTAATTTCTTTGTTGAACAACTAACAAAACAACATGGAAGCTCTACAACGAGTAAGTGTTTATCCGCTTTCTTTTATCTGCTTTCATATACATAACTGTATTGTGGGAAGTTGCGCATGGTTAGTCTTCTTTCATACCTTTTAAATACTCGTCATATATCACTATATATATACTAGTATAGTTATTTAGAGTTTTCTCCGTCAACTACGTCTAGAACTAGGTAAAGCCCTGCTGGTCGCTCTTAAATACGAACAAAACTAGATCCCCAAAGGATTTCCAGATACAGTCTTCCCTTCTCTTGGGGTTAAACAATATGGAACAAAGAGAAAAGCAGTATTCTCGGTGAACCTTTTCTCAGACTGTCACCCCTAGAAATTGTCAAAGAAATTTTACTCCCCAGAGTTGATATATTCTCCATGAATAGCATGTCTTGAGTTTCTTCCAAACCCTCGAACTTTCATGGAATGATCTCTTCTCTGTGAATTGCATTTCTTGAACTTCTCTTGGTTTGGGGACCCACAGGCTTCCTAAAAGCATGCCCGCTTCCTCTCGGGCTTTATACAAGGACCCTTCGGCTTCTTAGAAGTTCTCATGCCTTCTCTTGGGCTTAATACAAGGACCCTAACGACCTCTTAAAGGTATAAGACATAACTTAGTCATCCTTTGCGAGAGCAGTCTTTCCAGTGTCAAACCTCAGGCCACTTTAGGGTTGAATCTCATCCCTTAAGGCCCTTACCCTCTTTTGGGCATCCTACAAAAGATAAAAGTCTTCAACACCAGTAGACTTGGACAGTCTAAACCCCCTTTGAGTCTCAAAGACATTCTCAAGTTCCTTTCAAACATAGGAAAAAACACCGATCACGCTGGATAAATCTCCAGCAAAAACCCGGTATCTCTCATGAGAGTTCCCCACCCTTGGGCCTGCCTATGGATCTAATCCTCAGTAGTAAGATAACCTCCTCTTAGGCTTTGTATAATGATCTTTCCTCAACACAGTCAGCCTCCTCTTGGGCTTTGTACAATAATTCTCCCCCCTAGCGGAGCTAACCTTTTCAGACTCTCTTGTTAAGTTCATCACTTTTCAAGACTCTCTTGTTGAGTCAATACCCTTTTAGCCTCAATCTCAGGCTTCGTACGAGACAACAAATCACTCTCTTGTTGAGTATAAAAGACTCTCTTGTTGAGTCAATCAACTTTCTGACTCTCTTGTTGGGTCAATCACCTTTGCAAGACTCTCTTATTGAGTCAACTCTTTTAGCCTCCATCTTGGGCTTTGTACAAGACATATAAAAAGACTCTTTTGTTGAGACAAACTCAATTCAGCCTCCCTCTTGGGATTTGTACAGGACACATATAAACCTCCCCAATGGAGTCAAAAATCCCTTTTAGCCTCAATCTTAGGCTTTGTACAGGACAGAATGAACATTTTCCCCTGAAAAGTCAAACTGTTGGCCTCCTCTTAGGCTTTATATAATGATATCCCCAAAGAGTCAGTCTCTTTTTTGCCTCAATCTTGGGTCTTGTACAAGACATATACACTCTCTTGTTGAGTCGGTCTTATCTAGCCCCCTCTTAGGCTTCGTATAAAGAAATCCCTAGCTGAGTCAATCAACCTTTTAGCATCAAACTTGTGCTTTGATAAAACACACAAACATCAACAGTTCCTCTTTAGAGATGACAAATTCTCTCTCAGCCAAAACCCTTTAACTTCATATCTTGGGCTTTGAACAAGATACAAATCCCTTTTTAGCTTCAATCTTGGGCTTTGAACAAGACACCAAAACATCTTTTTCCTCCCTTAGAGTAGGAGGAACTACGACTGCTCTGATTTCCCTATTTCGTTAAACGAGAATACGTAGGCATAACATTGTGAAATCTTAGCAAGCATACAAATCAAAAACTCTAGGTCCAGTACCCTCATACATCAATCAAAAAAATCTTAGATACAGTATCTTCCCAAAAGCCTCATGAACAGTCAAGATACTCTATTCTTAAGCCAAATAACCTAAGAGAGACCCACTATTTTGATAGCATCTGTAAACCAACCGTCATCTATTTAAACTCAGTATGCAAGCAGGGTTAATTGGAGACATCTATTTCCCTTCCTTAATCAGCCTCACAGGATAAACAAATGAATCGAACTGTAGCATCCCAAAGCGATAGTGATTCGAAACCACAAAAACCGCGCTACAACAGGATGTAAATCGTGTGAAGAACATGTCACAAAAGAATGGTTGGTACTCATATTACCAAAGGGTTTCATTCCATCGGCGACAAGCTCAAGTCTCAAATTTCATGGGTCAATGCCAAAATCCGAAAATAGCGAATCAATTTTCTTCCATCACATTTTCTTTCATCTGCATGCCATCAAATATTCTTTATGTCATTCACATTAGCAAAAAGTCTCTTGAATCTTGAAATTATTCCTACTAACATTGTCATTGCCATCATCATTGTTGTCCATAAACTTTTAATGCGACACACCACATTGGACACAATATCTTCCCGGCATCATAACAACGATCCGACAATTTGTTATCTTATGGTAGCATTTGTTTCAGAAAATCAAATAATTTCGTGAAATGTTTATCCAACCACCCATTTTTCCTTCAGATTAAACATTTTTGACACCGCAGATAATCGTGTAAAACTTGTGCTCCCCTTATATAAAGGGGTGTCCTTATCACTGCATCAAGTTTTATAAATATGGGCTTTTCGAAAAGAAGGTACTCTAATATCACAGAACATAGCTTCTAGTCGATCATCCATATCTTCATCTTCATCAACTTCATGAATTTGTGACGCCATGTTTCACTTTTTATCCACTTCACTGTGCCACATCCATATAGTATAATTTTGACATATATAATTACAACATAAGTGATTGAATATTTCTTCCTTTGTACCTTTATTGACATTCCCGCAAATAACACAAGGACAATAAAAGATACCATTATTTTCAGGAAGATTTTGTTCAGCATATTAATGGAATTCAAGAACTCCTTTCTTAGATGTCGGGCCTAATCTATCATCTTTTATACCCAACTATGATCCATAATATATTCTGAAACTTATATCAAAAGAATAATGTGAATGCCACACCAATACCTAAACCTAAAGCATATCCAAACCTAAAGCATATTCATAACAATAATATAAGACTAAACCTAAAGCATATGCATATGCTTCACAACAATATAATATTTAACAATAAAAAACAGTGAACTATGAACCATGTACAATATGAACACTGCAATATATAAGTCCATTGTGACTGTACTTTTCTGACAAAGTTGACGGAGTTTCAAAAACACAATGAAACAATGAAAATAAGCCATGAAAAGTAACGATAAAATCAACAAAAAAGAAATAAAAGCAATGAACATCAACCATAAAAAGTAACGTACCATACATCGAAGAAGAGGAAGAGACCAAATAAATGAAGATGGTGAACATAAATAAAGATGGTGAAGATTTTTCGTTCCAAATTAATGAAGATCGTAAAGATGAATAGTTTTCTATAGTCGTCGTCTGGTTCGCTTAAGGCATGTTATGAAGGAAATAAAGAATTTGTTTTATTTCAATTGACTGTAAAGCCTTTCACCATGTTGATAATAACAACTGTAGTAAAACACAACATGCTACCACGGTGGATAAATAGAACCATAGTTAAAAAAAAATTAATTTTTGTTTAACTTTTGAATTTAAATGACATGCACTTTTATTAATAGGGAAAATGAAAAAATGTTGCTGCTAAGATTAGAAGCTTGTAACACTTATTTTATCACCCCGGTTGTTTTACACAACCGTAAGGAAATGTCTTCTAATAAAATTATTAAAAAAAAATAGGTGCTTCCAATTTAAGATATTACAACAGTAGACTGAATAATCATGATAAAATAATGTTACCAAAGATATATTTTGTAATAGTGTGTTAATTTCGTTAGCTTTACTCTATTTATAATTAGTACTCAAGCCATGAATTTCTAATGTGGGTGTCAAACCCAAAGGGATACATAATCTAAGTGGGTTAGCAACCATAGTATTTAACTGGAATTCGCTTACTTCTGTTAGAAAAGGGGATGAGATTGTGGAGGAGGCGAATCTAGTAAAATCAATCATAAAGGATCTGTCATACCCCAAATTTTGACCACTAAGATTTCCCATCATTGTACAAATCATCATCACAATATGGATGAACCATTAGTCTCCCCAAAGATGGGTGAGTATCCACTACAATCAGACTTAGGGTTTCAAGCCCTCTCAGAGCTCTTAGACAAAGGATCAATCAAGGAATGACATGATCTTCAACTTTTCTAGCCTCTCAAACATCCACAATGGATCAAGAGGACTCCCACTTCAAGGATCAAGCACAAGGCTGCAACATTCCAAGTGGATTAAGCCTCAAGATCGCCAGTGTTACCAAATTAGGGCTTGGTCAACCAGGGCCTTCAGATTGAAATTTTCCTCTAGGCATAAGCCAATTCTTCAAAGCATAACCTATGATGCTCTAAGGGACATCATAAACCCAATCATCAAGTCAATTTAACCTCAGGGGATGCATTCACAAAAAATCAGGAATTAGGGTTTCTTGACCTAATTCACCCCTAAGTTGACTTTTGGGGCAAAGCATGAGCCAAGACCTCAAGACATGATTGAAGGATCTCTAATACAACACATTGATCCATTTGCAACAATGGATTAATCCAAGAAGCTTGAGCAACAAGTTTCAATTTCATCTGAACCACAGTTAGGGTTTCGCGAGAAAAGTCAACTGTAACTTTGACTTTTGACCAGGACATGCTCCCAAACCCTAGGACATGATTCAATACACCCTATAACACCTATGAAACTAATCCATCAAGTTTGATTTAGGTCAAGAACTTGATTTCATAGAGGATCGCACAATTTGGAATTCATCTGATAAAAAGTTAACTGTGCACAAAAGTCAAACTTTGACTTTTTGAGATTTTTCACAATTATGGTTTTTTAACCCTAAAATGATGTTAATGTGTGATTGGAATCATCATTCATCAAGAAAAATCAAGAAAAGTGGGATAACTTGTAAAAGGGGTAACCATAAAAACTTAGAAATTTTTCTAAGTTATAGAATAAAGTGGCTAGGGTACCATCTTTGGAGGATCATAACTCCTAAAACACAAGGCCATTTTTCCCCATCCAAAGCTGGATTTGTAGCCTTCATGGCCCTCTACAAAAGCTTCAACTACACCTTATTCCAATTCATCGTGGATTTTGCGTTATGGAATGATCAAAATCACAAAAAGTGAAAATGTCACTTTTTTCCAACACTTAGTGAAATTTTCACTAAGTCAGAATCTGCCTTACTTTTTTCCAAATGTAGGGGCATTTTTCACTTGGATCCAAAAAGTATCAAAACCAATTATGATCAAACAGTTGTTGTATCATATGAGGGCTTTCCAAAATGGCCAAGAACTCCATCAAATTCCACTTGAGCCATGAGATATGACAATGCCAAAATGCCTTGCTGCAAACTGTCATGGCAAGGTAGATTTTGTAGTTTTGCTCGATTTACTCAAATTTTGCAAAGGGCAAGCAACTATATCCATCTGCACACCTAAAGGGGGGACCAAGGAGGAACCAACTCTGATCCCAAGCCTCCCAAGTCTTTGGAACCAAAAATAGCATGCCAAACCTAGAAATGCCTAAAAGAGGGACAAGACTCCAATTTTGGATTGAAGCATTCAATGGATGCACCAAGGTGGCATGGACTGAGCCATTTCCAACTGAATTTAGTCAAGACTTATTCAAGACCAAGGGGACCAATGGCTAGAGGAGACTTGGATTCTCATTGCTCAACATTAGCCAAACCTCTACTGCAGTTGCAATTCACTATTGTAGCCAAAACAAACTTGCTCTAGTATAAATAGAGCTCAATTGTGTTCAGTTTGAGCACATCAAAGCACTACAACACTTTCTTTCCTCAAAATCTCTTTCTCTTGGCAAAAATGCCTTCTTTAGCAAGGTAACTCAGAGTTTTTGAGTTAGAGAGCAATTCCACCACAGCTTATGATCCAAACACATCCAATATGTCATATCTAAGCTATCCAAACTCTCACAAGTGACCTGTAACACCAAAATCACAAAGTCACCTCTCAAAACCTCAAAATAGTACTTTTGTGCATTTTTCAAGCCATGTCTTGATTCAGTCATTTTCCAAACCAGATAAAACCTCAAACACACTCCAAATATCATCCTTGAACTGTCCCAAATGGTTCCTCCCATCTGGAACACCATTTGAGGGAGTTGCTATTTTGGCCACTTTTGCCCCTTTTGCAAGAAAGAGCTCAAACTTGTTCCTGAGGTTTCCAGATGATTCCAACCATCCTAAAAGCTTCTAAGAGATCATTTGAGGTTGTCCAAAGTATCAAATCATTTCTGGAACAAGTGGCTTGGCAGATTGCACAAAAGCTCCAAAAAGAGGTAAGCATCACAACTTGGATTCTTTGAACCATGCTTTCTTTTGATCTCCATTGATCATGCATCTCTTATACATGTTATATGTGTTGTGTTTGAACCAATTTATCATGTAATTCATGCTTGTACCAAGAGATGGCATAGAAAATTCAAATCATGGCCTATTTCAAAACCACTATCGGGTTTTTCAATAAGAGCATGATCTGGAAAAAAATACCACCACCATAGGATTCCTTGTGAAATTCTAGGCAGGATAGACCTAAATTTTGTCCCAATCCATAGAGAAATGAGAAAGTTATGGCCTTCACGTTTTCAACCAAAATCTTGCCTTGCCTTGCCTTGGGCCAGGCCAAAAACAAGGCAAGCCTTGTATATTTGTGGTTGTGTTTCAATCAACGGATGTATCACCACCCAAGTGGTAAGACGCGCGCCCTATACACAAGAGGTTTGGGGTTCGAATCCCCCTCGCCCCAGATCCTCTTTTTGCTATTTTCTCCACTTTTTTATTGTTTTTCTTATTATTTGTAATGATTTGAAAAATTAATAACTCCCTCAATTTTAATTATTTTTTATTGGTTCTTTTTGCAAAAAATCACAAAAATGTTGAAATATTTTATTCCACAAAAAAATTAAATTTATATTAGTAATTTAATATAATTAGTATTTTTGTGAAAATCAAAACTAAATTAGTTTTAATTTATCTTGTGTTAAAAACCTCATTTTTCAAATCCTCAACAAAAATCACAAGTGGTTGATTCAAACTTATTTGGTATTTTTATTTGATTTTCTTTAAATATTTCCTTTTAAAAGAAAACAAATTTAGGGTTTCCTTGATTTTCACTCAACCAAAACATTTAAACACTTTGGGCCTCTAATAGAGTGTAAGACCCAATCCCCTTTGAAAACCAAACATTTTGGGCCTCAGTCATTGTATCAGACCCAATGCGTTTTCAAAAACCTCGGTACAATAACCGTTTTCAAGCAAACCAAATGGGCCTCTCCATGAGCTATAAGACCCATTCCTTAAACTTTTGGGCCTCTAATAGAGTGTAAGACCCAATCCCCTTTTAACCAAAACAATTTTGGGCCTCAGATATTGTATAAGTCCCTCTGCGTTGGCGCGATCGCCAGTTGAAAAATCAAACCCTTGGGCCTACCCTAGTGTTATTAGCCCCATTCTTTAAAAATCATTGGGCCTCTAGTAAAGTGTAAGTCCCAACCCTTTTTGAAAACCAAAATAATTTGGGCCTCACTTATTGTATAAGTCCCACTGCGTTTTCAAAAACCTCGGTACAATAACCGTTTTCAAGCAAACCAAATAGGCCTCTCCATGAGCTATAAGACCGATTCCTTAAACTTTTGGGCCTCTAATAGAGATTAAGACCCAATCCCCTTTTAACCAAAACAATTTTGGGCCTCAGATATTGTATAAGTCCCTCTGCGTTAAAAGAAAACCTCGGCGCGGTCGCCAGTTGAAAAATCAAACCCTTGGGCCTACCCTAGTGTTATTAACCCCATTCTTTAAAAAGCATTGGGCCTCTAGTAGAGTGTAAGACCCAACCCTTTTTGAAAACCAAAATAATTTGGGCCTCACTTATCGTCGCCTTTTAAAACAAAACTTTGGGTCTCTCCTTGAGCTGTAAGCCCCACCACTTGTACAAAAATAAACCTTTGGGCCTCTTGAGAGAGTGTAAGACCCATCCCTTTGTACAGAAAACCTTTTTGGGCTTCAGTTACTTGTATAAGTCCCTCTGTACAAATTCAAAACCACAGTGCAATCACTAATAAAACTTTGGGCCTCTCCTTGAGCTGTAAGCCCCAAACAATCTTTTCCAAGCACTTTCTCCATTGATTTTGAATATAATATTGTTATCAAAGCTTTCTTTGTTGAACAAACTAACCAAACAACATGGAAGCTCTACAACCGAGTAAGTGTTTACCCGCTTTCTTTACCCGCTTTCATATATATAACTGTATTGTGGGGCTGCTCCCTGTAAGTCTTCTTTCACAAACTTTTATATACTCGCCAAATATCCACTCTGTAATACTAGTATAGTTATTTATATTTTTCCCCGACAACTATGTCTAGCACTATGTAAAGCCCTGTTGGTCACTCTTAAATACAAACAAAACTAGATCCCCATAGGATTACCAGACACAGTCTTCCCTCCTCTTGGGGTTAAACAATATGGAGACGTGAAAGGCAGATTCTCTGTGAACCCTTTCTCAGACTGTCACCCTTATAAATTGTCAAAGAAACTCTAACTCCCCAGATATGATCTTTTCTCTGTGAATAGTATCTCTTGAGTTTCTTCCAAATTCTCGAACTTTCCTAGCTTGATCTATTCTCGGTGAAAGGGATGTCTTGAACTTCTCGGGGTTTGGGGACCCACAGGCTTCTTTGTACAAGGACCCTTCGGCTTCTTAAAAGCTCTCATGCCTTCTCTTAGGCTTAGTACAAGGACCCAGATACCTCTACTGGTATAGGAACAGAACCTAGTCATCAATTTGCTAGAGCTGTCTTTCTGAATCAAGTGTCAGACCAGTTAATGGGTTGACCTTCATCCCTTAACATACCAGCCTTCTCTCGGGCATCATATAAAGATCATTCACTACCTGAGAATCAATTTGTCAAAACACCCGTAGACTTGGACATTCTCAATCCCCTTTGGATTTTACATTTCCTTAAAGAACAGGAAATCTCCCTGATCCTCTGATCAATCTCAAAGTACAACATTACCCATATAAGAACTGATTTTCTCTTTTAACCATCATACTGGACCTGTCACTAAACTGAAACAGTCACAAGCACCCTAGCCTCCTCTTGGGCTTTGTACAATGATTCTCCCCAAGGGAGCTAACCTTTTCAGACTCTCTTGTTGGGTCACTTCCCTTTTTAGCCTCCGTCTTGGGCTTCGTACAAGACACATATTAAAACACTCTTTTGTTGAGTATAAAGGACTATCTTGTTGAGTCACACCTTTTAGCCTCCATCTCGGGCTTCATACGAGATACTAAATCACTCTCTTATTGAGTATAAAATACTCTCTAGTTGAGTCACCCCCTTTTAGCCTCCATCTCGGGCTTCGTACGAGATACAAAAACACTCTCTTGTTGAGTATAACAGACTCTCTTGTTGAGTCAAACATTTTCAGCCTCCATCTCGGGCTTCGTACGAGGTACAAAGACTCTCTTGTTGAGTCAAGCACCTTTAGCCTCCGTCTTAGGCTTCGTACAAGACACATACCAAAAGCACTCTCTTGTTGAGTCAACCCTTTTAGCATCTCTCTTGGGCTTCATACGAGACACATAAAAACACCCTCTTGTTGGGCCAATAGCCTCCTCTTAGTCTTTGTATAAGGAAACCCCGGTTGAGTCAATCAACCTTTTAGCATCAAAATCTGTGCCTCGTTCACAGTATACAAACATCAACAACTCCTTTCCCCTCATCTAGTTGCTGTAAGCGGCAATCCTCTGGATTATTTACATCCACACCATTGTCCCTCTTTTAGCATGAGAAATTCCTAAGGAAAGACGACATTGCTCTAAACTGAGTTAAAGTCTTCTGATCTCATCTGATCTCATCTGATATCAAAGGACCAATTTAGCATAATTTCTAGTTAGCGAGATCGAAAACATAACCCTAACTTTTCAGAATGAGAGAAATGCAGAAGGCGAACGAACATTTGACTACTCTGTGTGTGTGTGTATTACATGATTTAGTTGGATGAGACTTTTAATTTTCCCTGTGCCCTTTCTAATATAATACACTGGCTTTCTGACCTATAATGCATTTCTTCATGCAAAATTACTAAATTGGAAATTTTACATAAGTGAATTATTTCAGGATGTCAAGGGACCATAAACTCTTTTTTTCAATCTACCAAATGATTAGCGTATTGTAAAATACAGGGGAACATCGATGGTCATGCTTAAGAATGTTTCAGAGGCTAAGTAACTTTCCAACACTTAATGCTTTAGTTTCTTCAAACATTAACTCCATCATGAAAGAGTCTCTTCTGCAACATTTTCTTTTTAACTAGATATTTTATGGTGGGGAAATCTGCCTTTTCTTATCAGGTTCAATCATATTCTTTTATCTATAGCCAGTGCCAATGTTACCGAGGAACAAGAACTCGTAGATTTTGAATCTTTTTTTACTCATATAATTTGCCATGAATGCTGCCATAGACTTTTACCTCATACAATAACACTTCCAAATGATAAAGAGTCGACTGTGAGATTGGTAAGTTGCAAGATATAGTGACAGTGTTAGTATGACTCACTAATGCTTCATCATCATCATCAAGTTAATGAGATCTGCTACTATGGACACTAATAATTGTAACATTTTAACATTAAACTGATGCAATTATGATACTGGTATTCTGCAACATGACTTATAAGGTTGGAATTAGCTAGTAAAAATATATTTGCTTCTTCATACATGTTGTTTGGCTTTGCTCTGTTCATTTTCAATTAAATGGATTCATTAATTTTAATTAATTAATTAGTTTCATTAATTAAGCTTAATTAACTCGGTCATTTTCTATGACAGAGATTCTTCAAGATATTATTTATGCTATTATGTTACTGCTGTCATTTTTTGTTACTAATATTATTTTGATTTTGCACTCTTATTTTTTTAGTTTTTGCATTCCTTTAAATTCTTGCAAGATGAAGTCATCCAACCCCAACATATTCCTCATCTTATTCAACCTCAACTTACTCAACCTCAACTCACTCGATTTCAACCCTAACCTATTCCTCGTCTTATTCAACCTCAACTCACTCAATATCAAACTCAACCTCAACCCCAACCTATTCCCCATCAAGCCAAAAATGAAACTGATAATCCAAGTGAAGATGATGTTGATGAATCAGAGGAAGACATTAGTGAACACATTAATAGTGAATTTTGATTTGGATTGTTTTTTTTGTTAACTAGTTTGAATTTTGCATTGTTTTTTCTTAGTAAGTTGGTTGGACAAGTGATTATTTGTAACTTGATTGTGTCATTTGTACTAATGAAAACCTAGAAGTATTTGTTATTGACTTTATAGTAATGTTATGTTGCTTTAAAAATTTGAATGTGATTAGTGTTGCATTGGCTTATTCAAATTAGATTTTTATTTCAATATTATTGTTACTTTGATATTTAACATTAATTATAATCTTTTTAATATGAATTAAACACAATTAATAATAAAAATTAAAAACCTGAGAGAAATTACCTGCGAATTTACCAGCGGATTCTTAGTTTGTTGCGACTTTTCCTGCGAAAACTTGAATTACCTGCGGTATTATCTGCATTTTTCGTTGTTTTACCTGCGATTTCTTCCTGTTACTTTTTTCTGCGACTTTATCTGCTACATTAATTACCTACGAAGGTTTTAGCTGGGAACAGAAAATAGTCGGAAGAATCGCAGGTAACAAGTTTCATGCAGAAATATTTGTCAAAATCCGCATGAAAATAGAGTATTTCTAAGAATATATATATATATATATATATATATATATATATATATATATATATATATACATATTAAATCTAATGCATCAAATATTGTAGCGACACATCATCAATTATAACTCTAAAATGTGCCACATCATCTTATTTGTATATATGGACAATTTGTTCTTTAACAATAAAACAATCCAATAAAACAATCATCAATTGATATAATTATATTTTCTTTATAAACCTCTTATTCTATTAATAAATATTAACAACAATGATATAATATTGTTTGATCGTACATGGATCAGACAGGAGAACGGTGGCCAGCAACGTCGTGAATCCTCAGCTTCATTGATGGTGAGACAGCGGGGGGGGGGGGGGTTACCTGCAAGGAACTTCGACGCTCAAGGAAGGTAAAGGTCAGAAGTAAAAGCAAGTACAGAAAAATGTTAGAGTGTATGAGATTGTGTAACCTGACCCTCTAAAAGTGAGAGGGTATTTATAGAGAGCCCCCAGCGCGGGGCCAACGGTTACTTGCATTGGGCTCGATGCCAAGGCCCAATCGAAGCAACTGCCAGGGCTTACGTGGCGTAGTGAAGACCAGCACGTGGTCTTCGCCCTGGTGTAACGGTCCCGAAATCTCCGGAAGTAGAGCAGACCGTTTCTTTCGGGAGTGGGAAGTTACAAGAGAACGTGCCCTCCCGGGGCGGAGCACAGGGGTGTCGGGGAGAGGTGTGTCCGTAGACCATATGCTTCTGTCCGACAGTCTTTACCTCGCGTGCCCGACGTATAAGAGGACTGGCACGTGCCCGACACGGAATCGAGACAAAATCTTCTTATAATTTTTATCTACTAAGTGAAAAATATTTTTCTTATAATTAGTTATTAAAATAATTTATATATTTATGATTTATGATTTGTATTTTTTATTTTTTATTTTATTGAAACAATGATTTGTATTAATTATTTTTAAAAACTAAGTAATTAAAATTTTATATAAAAATATGAATAATATATTAAATAATTTTATTCTTACTTTATTTCTTTTTTTTTTAATTTTTTATTTATTTTTAGAAACTATTTAATTAAAATTTTACATAAAAATATGAATATTGTATTAAATAATTTTACTCTTACTTTATTTATTTTTCTAAAATTTTTTCTCTGTAGTAATTATTAATGAATTTATTTTTTATTTTTTATATAATCATCATTGTAATGAATTTATTTTTTATTTTTTATATAATCATGTAGTGTATTATTTATAATTTTAGTGATTATTAAAAGAATTTTATTATACTTTTTAAATTAATATTAAAAAATTGAAGAGTTTTATAAAGAAAATATAATTATATCAAATTTATTTTATTAAATTCAATTTATAACTCAAATACGAATGTAAATATTTTTATGCGCTTTATTTTATTAATTTATAATTGAAATTGGAATAGGAATATAAACAATATTATATCATTATTATTAATATTTATTAATAGAATAAAGAGTTTCATAAATAAAATATAATTATATCAATTGATGATTGATGATGTGTCAATAAGTTTAGAAAGTAAATGAAAAATTTCTTTTGGATTGTTTTATTGTTAATGAACAAATTGTCCACATATACAAATAAGATGATGTGGCACATTTTAGAGTTATAATTGATGATGTGTCGCTACAATATTTGATGCATTAGATTTAATATATATATATATATATTCTACAATCATCGCATGTGAGAAATCAAGTGTGAGAAGTGAAAGAAAATTGGAGATAAATTTTTTTATTTATACTGATAAACAATTGAGAGATTTGGGGAATTTAGATGGTTTTCTATGAGTTATTGAAATGAATGGACTTTTCAGGTATAATCGATAAACTAAAGAGACATCAAAAAATTAGTAATGCATCTAATATCAATATGGTAGAATGAAAACACAATAGAATATATTTATAACTGAAAGATAATATTGATATAAATTTATTATTTGGAATTAGTTGATAAATATTTTAGTTAAGTTTTATAATTATAATGTAACATGTAACGGGCTTTTACATTTATATTTAGTGTCACAATATATTTTCATAAAGAAATATATAAATAGTATTTTTTTATTATTATTCTATTTAAATAAACATTATTATTATTATTATTAATACTATTATATTAATTTATATTTTAAATGGAATATGAATATGAACAATCCAATGCATCATTATTATTTTTCATAACTTATAACTCAGTTATCATACATAAAACTAATAATAATGATTAAGGTATTTATTAATATTTATTTATTTAATTATTATTTATTATGATACATAAAAAAAAATCATTTGATAAAATAATTTTAAAAATAAAATTGATATTTTAAATTCTAAAAATTATTTTATTAACTTATATAATGAAAAATATTTTTATTATGTTTAATAATTAAATATAAAATTATATAAAATAAAATATATGATTTAGTCAATAATAAAATCGAGACAAAATCTTTTTATAATTTTTATCCACTAAGTGAAAAATATTTTTATTATAATTAGTTATTAAAATAATTTATATATTTATGATTTATGATTTAGGCTTAAATAATGTTTTCGTCCCTGTAAGTTGGCGTGTTTTTGGTTTTCGTCCCTGTATCTTTTTTTTTTCGGTTTTAGTCTCTATATCTTACTTTTTGTTGGTGTTTAGTCCCTAAAGCCAAAATTCGCAGGAAAATCCGAAGGTTTCCTGCGGATTTTCCTGTGGATTTTCCTAATAATCAAAATCCGCAGGAAAATCCGAAGGAAAATCCACAGGAAAATCCGCAGGAAATCTCTGTAAGGACTAAACAACAACAAAAAGTAAGATACAGGGACTAAAACCGAAAAAATAAAGATACAGGGACGAAAACCAAAAACTCGCCAACTTACAGGGACGAAAACACTATTTAAGCCTTTTTTATTTTATTGAAACAATGATTTGTATTAATTATTTTTAAAAACTAACTAATTAAAATTTTATATAAAAATATGAATAATGTATTAAATAATTTTATTCTTACTTTATTTCTTTTTTTTTTATTTTTTTTTATTTTTAGAAACTAAGTAATTAAAAATTTATATAAAAATATGAATAATGTATTAAATAATTTTACTCTTACTTTATTTCTTTTTTTAAAATTTTACTCTTCATTCCCCAACACGCGTCCTTCTGTTCTCCTCGGTTCAAACTTCTGGTATCCCCACAACGTCACCAAACCTCGACCAGACTAGCGCGAGTAAGTTGACTTATTTCTGCCCGGTTGACCAACCGCTCCTCGTTCAAAATCCCTTCCTCGACGGGATACTTCCTCGACATGGTGCTGATCCTTAAGTCATTACTCTGACACCTCAGAGCAACAACTTAGGGGGCTCCTGTTCTTGACTGGGCCAGCGCCTGCCCTGCAGTCGGGCAGGCCCAAGCCCAATGGCCAGCGGAAGCCCAACAAGGCCAAAGCCACTTCCATGTCGGGCACGTGCCAGTCCTCTTATACGTCGGGCACGCGAGGTAAAGACTGTCGGACAGAAGCATATGGTTTACGAACACACCTCTCCCCGACACCCCCGTGCTCCTTCCCGGGAGGGCACGTTCTCTTGTAACTTCCCACTCCCGAAAGAAACGGTCTGCCCTACTTTCGGAGATTTCGGAACCGTTACACCAGGGCGAAGACCACGTGCTGATCTTCACTACGCCACGTAAGCCCTGGCAGTTGCTTGGATTGGGCCTTGCCATTGAGCCCAATGGAAGTAACCGTTGGCCCCGCGCTGGGGGCTCTCTATAAATACCCTCTCACTTTGAGAGGGTTAGGTTACACAATCTCATACACTCTAACATTTTTCTGTACTTGCTTTTACTTCTGACCTTTGTCTTACTTGAGCGTCGGAGTACCTTGCAGGTTACCCCCCCCCCCCCCCCCCCCCCCCACCCCGCCGTCTCACCATCACCGAAGCTGAGGATTCACGACGTTGCTGGCCACCGTTCTCCGGTCTGATCCAGGTACGATCAAACAATATTATATCATTATTGTTAATATCTATTAATAGAATAAAAGGTTTATAAAGAAAATATAATTATATTAATTGATGATTGTTTTATTGTTAAAGAACAAATTGTCCACATATACAAATAAGATGATGTGGCACATTTTAGAGTTATAATTGATGATGTGTCGCTACAATATTTGATGCATTAGATTTAATATATATAAATATATATATATATATATATATATATATATATTCTTAGAAATACTCTATTTTCATGCGGATTTTGACAAATATTTCTGCATGAAACTTGTTACCTGCTATTTTCTGTTCCCAGCTAAAACCTTCGTAGGTAATTAATGTAGCAGGTAAAGTCGCAGGAAGAAATCGTAGGTAAAACAACTAAAAATGTAGATAATACCGCAGGTAATTGAAGTTTTCGCAGGAAAAATCGCAACAAACTAAGAATCCGCAAGTAAATTCGCAGGTAATTTCTCTCAGGTTTTTAATTTTTATTATTAGTTGTGTTTAATTCATATTTAAAAGATTATAATTAATGTTAAATATCAAAGTAACAATAATATTGAAATAAAAATCTAATTTGAATAAGCCAATGCAACACTAATCACATTCAAATTTTTAAAGCAACATAACATTACTATAAAGTCAATAACAAATACTTCTAGGTTTTCATTACTACAAATGACACAATCAAGTTACTAATAATCACTTGTCCAACCAACTTAATAAGAAAAAACAATGCAAAATTCAAACTAGTTAACAAAAAAAACAATCCAAATCAAAATTCACTACTAATGTGTTCACTAATGTCTTCCTCTGATTCATCAACATCATCTTCACTTGGATTATCAGTTTCATTATTGGCTTGATGGGGAATAGGTTGGGGTTGAGGTTGAGTTTGATATTGAGTGAGTTGAGGTTGAATAAGACGAGGAATAGGTTGGGGTTGAAATCGAGTGAGTTGAGGTTGAGTAAGTTGAGGTTGAATAAGATGAGAAATATGTTGGGGTTGGATGACTTCATCTTGCAAGAATTTAAAGGAATGCAAAACCTAAAAAAATAAGAGTGCAAAATCAAAATAATATTAGTAACAAAAAATGACAGCAATAACATAATAGCATAAATAATATCTTGAAGAATCTCTGTCATAGAAAATGACCGAGTTAATTAAGCTTAATTAACGAAACTAATTAATTAATAAAAATTAATGAATCCATTTAATTGAAAATGAACAGAGCAAAGACAAACAACATGTATGAAGAAGCAAATAGATTTTTACTAGCTAATTCCAACCTTATAAGTCATGTTGCAGAATACCAGTATCATAATTGCATCAGTTTAATGTTAAAATGTTAAAATTATTAGTGTCCGTAGTAGCAGATCTCATTAACTTGATGATGATGATGAAGCATTAGTGAGTCATACTAACACTATCACTATATCTTGCAACTTACCCGTCTCACAGTCGACTCTTTATCATTTGGAAGTGTTATTGTATGAGGTCCAACTCTATGGCAGCATTCATGGCAAATTATATGAGTAAAAAAAGATTCAAAATCTACGAGTTCTTGTTCCTCGGTAACATTGGCACTGGCTATAGATAAAAGAATATGATTGAACCTGATAAGAAAATGCAGATTTCCCCACCATAAAATATCTAGTTAAAAAGAAAATGTTACAGAAGAGACACTTTCATGATGGAGTTAAAGTTTGAAGAAACTAAAGCATTAAGTGTTGGAAAGTTACTTAGCCTCTGAAACATTCTTAAGCATGACCATCGATGTTCCCCTGTATTTTACAATACGCTAATCATTTGGTAGATTGAAAAAAAGAGTTTATAGTCCCTTGACATCCTGAAATAATTCACTTATGTAAAATTTCCAGTTTAGTAATTTTGCATGAAGAAATGCATTATAGGTCAGAAAGCCAGCAGATTATATTAGAAAGGGCACAGGGAAAATTGGGTCCACCATAACTACTGGCTACTGCAGAAGCCAGACGTCAAAAGTCTCATCCAACTAAATCATGTAATACACACACACATAGTAGTCAAATGTTCGTTCGCCTTCTGCATTTCTCTCACTCTGAAAAGTTAGGGTTCTGTTTTTGATCTCGCTAACTAGAAATTATGTTAAATTGGTCCTTTGAAAGGTCAATGCCACCTAATACAGGAGTAGTGTAATACTCCATATTATCTAAATGCTCAATTGGATATCAGATGAGATCAGATGAGTGTCTATGTGCTCTATCTTGATCAATTAGAATAATGGAATTCTTAAGTATTGTTAATTGGGATCAAAAGAGCAACTAATGAGCTCTGAGGGGATAGATTATTTAATGAAAGAGACAGATCTATTACTTTAATTCTAGAGAGAATTTTATAGTAACGCTAACAATTGATCAGTTGGTATGAGACGATAAAATATCAATTGGGGATATTTTACTCGATTGGATTATATTATATAATATTAGTAATATATATATATATATATATATATATATATATATATATATATATTTGTTAAGAGAAAGAAAAAAAAGTTAGAAAAGAAGAAGAAAAGTATAAAGAGGAAAGAAGAGAGGAAGAGGAAAGAAGAGAAAGAGGAAGAAACTTGAGAAGAAGCCATGGATCATCATCTTCATCATCTTCTTCAACCTCCTCTTCGATTACCAGGTGGGTTCTAGTTAGACACTTTAAGTTCTAGAAATATATGTTTAGACTTAGGTTTGATTTGAGAGAAATGATTAAACGGATAAATCAAGGAAATCTAACGGATGAAATGTGATATAAAACGCGTAGTATAGTCGAGATAGGTGTAAGAATAACCTATGATACTCACCATTATGTTGCAATGTGTTTCTATGAAGTTCCATTGAGTTTTATGATGAGAAAAATGTGTTTTTAGGGCTCTGTTACGACAATAATCGATTACCCTATTTGAGTAACCGATTACCTGTGTAAAAATGATGTTATGGGCTGTTTTCGAGCGAGTAACCGATTACTTGTAAGGCTCTGTATAATTTTATTTAGAACAATACCATACAAGTGTTTTTATTTGGTACTGACACCATCATAAGTGCCTATTGGCATAATTCACATACTTATCTATTTCTAAAACATAAATACCACATATGGCACAAGTCATGGAAACTATCCAAAATAATAAAATCTAAGAATAAGGTACAATAGTCCTCATTGTACAAGAATGATACACAGCGGAAATAATAAAACTAAGTTTCTCTTGAAACATCCAAGCATAGCTCCACTTGTAAATCCAACCTACAAACCATACCTGAAATATAGCAACAATAATGGGGTGAGATATTAATCTCATTGAGTTCCCTATCTTATGGATTCTCTCGGCTTTACAGGGTACTAGCCAAATCCTAACTCAAGTCAAGGGAAAGGGAAATGACCTTGAGTGCACAAACTCACACTATATGGAAACACGGTATTGAGTCCGTTAACTCAAAAGTTATCACTATCGTCAACCCTATCAAGGCATCCCCATTTCCCGTCTTCTTCTACATCTAGAAGTCGGAACGAGTTATGGATCCTCGTAGATTACTTGGCATACGAAATGGATTCGGAGCTAAGGGACACATTATCACCTTAAGTCGTCACTTCACACGGTTCGTACACCGTCACAAGTCTCTTTACCATATATGCTCCATTCGTACTATAACATTGGGAATCAAACCTACCAAGTAATCGTGCAATCATTCCAGAGGAGCTCATTACTCAAGAAATGGCACATAATGGGGAAATGGTTACCATTCGTGATTTCACATACAACCATAATTGTATTCAATAATTCTAGGCCACATTAGCCTTTAGGCCTCTTTTGCCTTTATCAGTTAAACATAATTATTACACGTGTTCAATACTAGTGTCTTATTCTTTCTATACCATTCGGTACTGGACACACGCCTCGGTCTCTTCTGCAAGAGCATTGTCATTAAATTATTCATCAATCTCCTAGCTCATTACTAGGTTCCATTATCATGTTGTTATGGGGTAAAGTATACTCACTCTTTGTATTCCATATTTTAACATGCATTTACTCTCAATCATGTTTAACACCAATATTAGGCAAAGCATATTACAATTGCACATTTTGAATTACATATAATAATTCCATCACAAGTTATACAAAAGCATATTACAATTGTATAATAGACTCACATATAATGATTCAATCACAAGTTATATCACCCTTAGGTTCCCTCCGATTTATTTAATCGGGTGTCGAAATCAATACTTTCCAATTTTATAGCGTAGGATATTTCCATAGCTTTACAACGACTATTACCATGCCTCGATCGGATTTACGATCCAAAAGATATGGATTTTTAAACATTTTTCACAAATTCCATTTTTAAACATTTTAACATTTTTTGAACATTACATTTCTATATTTATCTTATCAATCCATAGCATATAACCATGTTTCTACCTCACTATCACATAGAGCATAAAAAGCTTTCCAACGCTTCGAACGAGGACCAAAACGGACTTACGGTTCAAAAGATAAGCCCTTTTTAATTTTCATTTTTCTGCCAATAGCAATGGTAACCGGTTACTCACTAGAGGGTAACCGGTTACTGGCTAGAAAACAGCCCAGGAACGTCATTTTTCAAAGGGTAATCGGTTACTCACCATAGGGTAATCGGTTACTGTCGTAACAGAATCCAAAAATCATGTTTTTCTTCATTCTAAACCATTCTAACTCATACCTAAACATATTGGGACATCAAAACAAGTATGATAGGTTCACTCCACACATAACCCAACTATATTACTCGGTTTATTTCACGTTTTATCCGTTAGAACCTTGATTTTATTAATTTCATCATTTTCTCACAATTCTAACTTAAGCTCAATTCATGAGATTTCTAGAGCTTAAGGTATCTATCTAGAACCCACCTGATATTCGAAGAGGAGGTTGAAGAAGATGATGAAAAATGGTCATGATCCAAGCTTCTTCCCTCTTTTCCATTTTCCTCTATTTCTCTTCTTCTCTCTCTTCCTCCACTTCGCTCTTTCTCATCCTTTACTATCTTTTTCTTTTCTTTTCTCTTAAAACTATTATATATATAAACTTATTATATAATATAATCCAATAGGGTAAAACATCTCCAATTGATATTTTGTTGTCTAAACCCAATTGATCAATTATTAGAGTTACCATAAAATCCTCTCTTGAACTAATAAATATTAATATGTCTCTTTAATAAAATAGTTGATCTCTTCAGAGTTCACCAGTTGCTCTATTGATCCCAATTGACTATACTTAAAACACTTAGAGAATTTCATTATTCCAATTGATTATTTAGATAATACGGGGTATTACACTCTCTCCCCCTTAAATTGAAATTCGCCCCCGAATTTCCTCTACTCGCCTATAACCACAACTTGTATCCTTGTCTTAGATTCACACTTATCTTTACCTCCATTAAAATTTCTGACATAATCTGATTCCAACTTGACTTCACAAATCAAAACCCTTGTTTTTACAAACTATCAACTCCACGTCCTTAGTCGTACTCTTATTCCAATATCGAGTTAACTTCTAACTTTGCTTTTTCCATAACTCATCTGTTGTTCCTTACAAAACACTTAGTCGCATCTCAATTCGGAAAGAATGTACCATTCTACATTCCTCTACTAAGTCACAAACAATACAGCAACACCTTATCTTAGTTTAGGACAACAACCACTCATCACATCTTCGCAATGTAATTCAGCGGTTTCTTAACTTCATGCAATCATCGACGATTTATATTTTCCTAAATCTTTCAACGTTAAAAACCACTTCATAATTAGTCAAACGACTTCTTACCAGTCCCACTTGATTTGATACTATACACGGTACTCATTAAATCCGATATTTCCTTTCTTTCGTGTCACACCCAAAAGGTAACACACTTAAAACACGATTTCCTTATTTCCATACTTCCAAGCAATAATCCTTCTAAATTCTTATTATTCTGACATAACTCATTCATCGGTCACCTTCCACTACCCATTCCAGTTTTTTTAACAGTGGAACACCACGAATTCTTAAGCACTACCAAGTAGCTAACAGTCCACGGATGAACACACTTATCCACTGGGGTCCTTACTAACCAGCGGTACAAGAAACTTACAAAAAAGAAATAAAAGCAATGAACATCAACCATAAAAAGTAACGTACCATACATCAAAGAAGAGGAAGAGACCAAATGAATGAAGATGGTGAACATAAATGAAGATGGTGAAGATTTTTCATTCCAAATTAATGAAGATCGTAAAGATGAATAGTTTTCTATAGTCGTCGTCTGGTTCGCTTAAGGCATGTTATGAAGGAAATAAAGAATTTGTTTTATTTCAATTGATTGTAAAGCCTTTCACCATGTTGATAATAACAACTGTAGTAAAACACAGCATGCTACCACGGTGGATAAATAGAACCATAGTTAAAAAAAAATTAATTTTTGTTTAACTTTTGAATTTAAATGACATGCACTTTTATTAATAGGGAAAATGTAAAAAATGTTGCTGCTGAGATTAGAAGCTTGTAACACTTATTTTATCACCCCGGTTGTTTTACACAACCGTAAGGAAATGTCTTCTAATAAAATTATTAAAAAAAAATAGGTGCTTCCAATTTAAGATATTACAACAGTAGACTGAATAATCATGATAAAATAATGTTACCAAAGATATATTTTGTAATAGTGTGTTAATTTCGTTGGCTTTACTCTATTTATAATTAGTACTCAAGCCATGAATTTCTAATATGGGTGTCAAACCCAAAGGGATACATAATCTAAGTGGGTTAGCTACCATAGTATTTAACTGGAATTAGCTTACTTCTGTTAGAAAAGGGGATGAGATTGTGGAGGAGGAGAATCTAGTAAAATCAATCATAAAGGTTCTGTCATACCCCAAATTTTGACCACTAAGATTTCCCATAATTGTGCAAATCATCATCACAATATGGATGAACCATTAGTCTCCCCAAAGATGGGTGAGTATCCACTACAATCAGACTTAGGGTTTCAAGCCCTCTCAGAGCTCTTAGACAAAGGATCAATCAAGGAATGACATGATCTTTAACTTTTCTAGCCTCTCAAACATCCACGATGGATCAAGAGGACTCCCACTTCAAGGATCAAGCACAAGGCTGCAACATTCCAAGTGGATTAAGCCTCAAGATCGCCAGTGTTACCAAATTAGGGCTTGGTCAACCAGGGCCTTCAGATTGAAATTTTCCTCTAGGCATGAGCCAATTCTTCAAAGCATAACCTATGATGCTCTAAGGGACATCATAAACCCAATCATCAAGTCAATTTAACCTCAGGGGATGCATTCACAAAAAATCAAGAATTAGGGTTTCTTGACCTAATTCACCACTAAGTTGACTTTTGGGGAAAAGCATGAGCCAAGACCTCAAGACATGATTGAAGGATCTCTAATACAACACATTGATCCATTTGCAACAATGGATTGATCCAAGAAGCTTGAGCAACAAGTTTCAATTTCATCTGAACCACAGTTAGGATTTCGCGAGAAAAGTCAACTGTATCTTTGACTTTTGACCAGGACATGGTCCCAAACCCTAGGACATGATTCAATACACCCTATAACACCTATGAAACCAATCCATCAAGTTTGATTTAGGTCAAGAACTTGATTTCATAGAGGATCGCACAGTTTGGAATTCATCTGATAAAAAGTTAACTGTGCACAAAAGTCAAACATTGACTTTTTGAGATTTTTCACAATTATGGTTTTTTAACCCTAAAATGATGTTAATGTGTGATTGGAATATCATTCACAAGAAAAATCAAGAAAAGTGGGATAACTTGTAAAAGGGGTAACCATAAAAACTTAGAAATTTTTCTAAGTTATGGAATAAAGTGGCTAGGGTACCAACTTTGGAGGATCATAACTCCTAAACCACAAGGCCATTTTTCCCCATCCAAAGCTGGATTTGTAGCCTTCATGGCCCTCTACAAAAGCTTCAACTACACCTCATTCCAATTCATCGTGGATTTTGAGTTATGGAATGATCAAAATCACAAAAAGTGAAAATGTCACTTTTTTCCAACACTTAGTGAAATTTTCACTAAGTCAGAATCTGCCTTACTTTTTTCCAAATGTAGGGGAATTTTTCACTTGGATCCAAAAAGTATCAAAACCAATTATGATCAAACAGTTGTTGTATCATATGAGGGCTTTCCAAAATGGCCAAGAACTCCATCAAATTCCACTTGAGCCATGAGATATGACAATGCCAATATACCTTGCAGCAAACTGTCATGGCAAGGTAGATTTTGTAGTTTTGCTCAATTTGTTCAAATTTTGCAAAGGGCAAGCAACTATATCCATCTGCACACCTCAAGGGGGGACCAAGGAGGAACCAACTCTGATCCCAAGCCTCCCAAGTCTTTGAAACCAAAAATAGCATGCCAAACCTAGAAATGCCTAAAAGAGGGACAAGACTCCAATTTTGGATTGAAGCATTCAATGGATGCACCAAGGTGGCATGGACTGAGCCATTTCCAACTAAATTCAGTCAAGACTTATTCAAGACCAAGGGGACCAATGGCTAGAGGAGACTTGGATTCTCATTGCTCAACATTAGCCAAACCTCTACTGCAGTTGCAATTCACTATTGTAGCCAAAACAAATTTGCTCTACTATAAATAGAGCTCAATTGTGTTCAGTTTGAGCACATCAAAGCACTACAACACTTGCTTTCCTCAAAATCTCTTTCTCTTGGCAAAAATGCCTTCTTTAGCAAGGTAACTCTGAGTTTTTGAGTTAGAGAGCAATTCCACCACAGCTTATGATCCAAACACATCCAATATGTCATATCTAAGCTATCCAAACTCTCACAAGTGACCTGTAACACCAAAATCACAAAGTCACCTCTCAAAACCTCAAAATAGTACTTTTGTGCATTTTTTAAGCCATGTCTTGATTCAGTCATTTTCCAAACCAGATAAAACCTCAAACACACTCCAAATATCATCCTTGAACTGTCCCAAATGTTTCCCCCCATCTGGAACACCATTTGAGGGAGTTGCTATTTTGGCCACTTTTGCCCCTTTTGCAAGAAAGAGCTCAAACTTGTTCCTAAGGTTTCCCGCTGATTCCAACCATCCTAAAAGTTTCTAAGAGATCATTTGAGGTTGTCCAAAGTATCAAATCATTTCTGGAACAAGTGGCTTGGCAGATAGCACAAAAGCTCCAAAAAGAGGTAAGCATCACAACTTGGATTCTTTGAACCATGCTTTCTTTTGATCTCCACTGATCAAGCATCTCTTATATATGTTATATGTGTTGTGTTTGCACCAATTTATCATGTAATTCATGCTTGTACCAAGAGATGGCATAGAAAATTCAAATCATGGCCTATTTCAAAACCACTATCGGGTTTTTCATTAGGAGCATGATCTGGAAAAAAATACCACCACCACAGGATTCCTTGTGAAATTCTAGGCAGGATAGACCTAAATTTTGTCCCAATCCATGGAGAAATGAGAAAGTTATGGCCTTCACGTTTTCAACCAAAATCTTGCCTTGCCTTGCCTTGGGCCAGGCCAAAAACAAGGCAAGCCTTGTATATTTGTGGTTGTGTTTCAATCAACGGATGTATCACCACCCAAGTGGTAAGACGCGCGCCCTATACACAAGAGGTTTGGGGTTCGAATCCCCCTCGCCCCAGATCCTCTTTTTGCTATTTTCTCCACTTTTTTATTGTTTTTCTTATTATTTGTAATGATTTGAAAAATTAATAACTCCCTCAATTTTAATTATTTTTTATTGGTTCTTTTTGCAAAAAATCACAAAATGTTGAAGTATTTTATTCCACAAAAAAATTAAATTTATATTAGTAATTTAATATAATTAGTATTTTTGTGAAAATCAAAACTAAATGAGTTTTAATTTATCTTGTGTTAAAAACCTCATTTTTCAAACCCTCAACAAAAATCACAAGTGGTTTATTCAAACTTATTTGGTATTTTTATTTGATTTTCTTTAAATATTTCCTTTTAAAAGAAAACAAATTTAGGGTTTCCTTGATTTTCACTCAACCAAAACATTTAAACACTTTGGGCCTCTAATAGAGTGTAAGACCCAATCCCCTTTGAAAACCAAACATTTTGGGCCTCAGTCATTGTATAAGACCCACTGCGTTTTCAAAAGCCTCGGTACAATAACCGTTTTCAAGCAAACCAAATGGGCCTCTCCATGAGCTATAAGACCCATTCCTTAAACTTTTGGGCCTCTAATAGAGTGTAAGACCCAATCCCCTTTTAACCAAAACAATTTTGGGCCTCAGATATTGTATAAGTCCCTCTGCGTTGGCGCGGTCGCCAGTTGAAAAATCAAACCCTTGGGCCTACCCTAGTGTTATTAGCCTCATTCTTTAAAAATCATTGGGCCTCTAGTAGAGTGTAAGACCCAACCCTTTTTGAAAACCAAAATAATTTGGGCCTCACTTATTGTATAAGTCCCACTGCGTTTTCAAAAACCTCGGTACAATAATCGTTTTCAAGCAAACCAAATGGGCCTCTCCATGAGCTATAAGACCCATTCCTTAAACTTTTGGGCCTCTAATATAGTGTAAAACCCAATCCCCTTTTAACCAAAACAATTTTGGGCCTCAGATATTGTATAAGTCCCTCTGCGTTAAAAGAAAACCTCGGCGCGGTCACCAGTTGAAAAATCAAACCCTTGGGTCTACCCTAGTGTTATTAGCCCCATTCTTTAAAAATCATTGGGCCTCTAGTAGAGTGTAAGACCCAACCCTTTTTGAAAACCAAAATAATTTGGGCCTCACTTATCGTCGCCTTTTAAAAAAAAACTTTGGGTCTCTCCGTGAGCTGTAAGCCCCACCACTTGTACAAAAATAAACCTTTGGGCCTCTTGAGAGAGTGTAAGACCCATCCCTATGTACAGAAAACCTTTTTGGGCTTCAGTTACTTGTATAAGTCCCTCTGTACAAATTGCAAACCACAGTGCAATCACTAATAAAACTTTGGGCCTCTCCTTGAGCTGTAAGCCCCAAACAATCTTTACCAAGCACTTTCTCCTTTGATTTTGAATTAAATATTGTTATCAAAGCTTTCTTTGTTGAACAAACTAACCAAACAACATGGAAGCTCTACAACCGAGTAAGTGTTTACCTGCTTTCTTTACCCGCTTTCATATATATAACTGTATTGTGGGGCTGCTCCCTGTAAGTCTTCTTTCACAAACTTTTATATACTCGTAAAATATCCACTCTGTAATACTAGTATAGTTATTTAGAGTTTTCCCCGGCAACTACGTCTAGCACTAGGTAAAGCCCTGTTGGTCACTCTTAAATACAAACAAAACTAGATCCCTATAGGATTACCAGACACAGTCTTCCCTCCTCTTGGGGTTAAACAATATGGAGACGTGAAAGGCAGATTCTCTGTGAACCCTTTCTCAGACTGTCACCCTTAGAAATTGTCAAAGAAACTCTAACTCCCCAGAGATGATCTTTTCTCTGTGAATGGTATCTCTTGAGTTTCTTCCAAATTCTCGAACTTTTCTAGCTTGATCTATTCTCGGTGAATGGCATGTCTTGAACTTCTCGGGGTTTGGGGACCCACAGGCTTCTTAAAAGCATCCCCGCCTCCTCTTGGGCGTTGTACAAGGACCCTTCGGCTTCTTAAAAGCTCTCATGCCTTCTCTTAGGCTTAGTACAAGGACCCAGATACCTCTACAGGTATAGGAACAGAACCTAGTCATCAATTTGCTAGAGCTGTCTTTCTGAATCAAGTGTCAGACCAGTTAATGGGTTGACCTTCATCCCTTAACATACCAGCCTTCTCTCGGGCATCATATAAAGATCATTCACTACCTGAGAATCGATTTCTCAAAACACCCGTAGACTTGGACATTCTCAATCCCCTTTGGATTTTCCATTTCCTTAAAGAACAGGAAATCTCCCTGAACCTCTGATCAATCTCAAAGTACAACATTACCCATATAAGAACTGATTTTCTCTTTTAACCATCATACTGGACCTGTCACTAAACTGAAACAGTCACAAGCACCCTAGCCTCCTCTTGGGCTTTGTACAATGATTCTACCCAAGGGAGCTAACCTTTTCAGACTCTCTTGTTGGGTCACTTCCCTTTTTAGCCTCCGTCTTGGGCTTCGTACAAGACACATATTAAAACACTCTCTTGTTGAGTATAAAGGACTATCTTGTTGAGTCACACCTTTTAGCCTCCATCTCGGGCTTCATACGAGATACTAAATCACTCTCTTATTGAGTATAAAAGACTCTCTAGTTGAGTCACCCCCTTTTAGCCTCCATCTCGGGCTTCGTACGAGATACAAAAACACTCTCTTGTTGAGTATAAAAGACTCTCTTGTTGAGTCAAACATTTTCAGCCTCCATCTCGGGCTTCGTACGAGGTACAAAGATTCTCTTGTTGAGTCAAACACCTTTAGCCTCCGTCTTAGGCTTCGTACAGGACACATACCAAAAGCACTCTCTTGTTGAGTCAACCCTTTTAGCATCTCTCTTGGGCTTCATACGAGACACATAAAAACACCCTCTTGTTGGGCCAATAGCCTCCTCTTAGTCTTTGTATAAGGAAACCCCGGTTGAGTCAATCAACCTTTTAGCATCAAAATTTGTGCCTCGTTCACAGTATACAAACATCAACAACTCCTTTCCCCTCATCTAATTGCTGTAAGCGGCAATCCTCTGGATTATTTACATCCACACCACTGTCCCTCTTTTAGCATGAGAAATTCCTAAGGAAAGACGACATTGCTCTAAACTGAGTTAAAGTCTTCTGATCTCATCTGATCTCATCTGATATCAAAGGACCAATTTAGCATAACTTCTAGTTAGCGAGATCGAAAACATAACCCTATGAATGTTGCCATAGAGTTTGACCTCATACAATAACACTTCCAAATGATAAAGAGTCGAGTGTGAGACTGGTAAGTTGCAAGATATAGTGACAGTGTTAGTATGACTCACTAATGCTTCATCATCATTGTAACGCCCCGATTTTGATTATTCCATTATTCTTGAGTCTTTTATTTTAATTGGGTGATAAATTATTTTATTTGTTAAATTTGTGTGTTAAATGTTATTTTACCGTTTTCGAGAGTTTTCGGGGAAATTAGAATGGAGGGTATTTTAGACTTTTTTCAATTAATCATAAGTTAGAAATTTTGTGGAATTAGAATTATGTGAGAAAAATGAATTAATTGATTTAGTGGAAAATGAGAGAAAAGAAATAGAAAAGAAAGAAAATAGATAGAAAAGAGAAATAGAGAGAAATAGAGAAAGATAGAAAGAAAAAGAAGAGAAAGAAAGAGGAAGAGGGAAAAAGAGAAGAAAAGAGGAAAAAGAGTGGAAATCATCAAGAACAAGAGCTAGATCATTTGGAATCCGGGTAAGGGTGTGAAATATTGTTATCCTAACTTTGTGTATGATTATGTATGTGTTTTGTGTGGATGTTTTGGTTGGTTTTCCATATGTTTCCGTTTATGTCGTATTTGACGAAATCGATAGAAACCGATGTTTTTACGGTCGAAAAGTCGTATAAAATCATGTGTTGGCTGGTTATATGTATGTGAGCTGCTGTTTAAAGTTTCATGAAGTTTGGTTATGTTTTGGTTAGTTTTCGTTATGTTTCCGTTGTTTTTTCCGTTTAGGTCGAATTGTAGGAAATCGATAGAAATCAATGTTTTCACGGATGAATTTCGAAATAAATTACGTAGATTAGTCGTATGAGGTTAGGCCGAGATTATAGAAACTTGTTTGGTTGAAATCGGTTGAGTTTCGTAACTTTCGACATTTTGGATATTAGAGGGTTTGAGTTTTCAGGTGAAAATCGAACGTCGTAGAATTATCGTTTTATGGTCCTAAAACGTTGATATATATTTGGTAAGGATTACTGTGTATTTGTTTTGTATCATAGAATTGAATCGGTCGGGTTTCCGGAGGTTTTTGTGTTTGGGCAGCAGCTATTTTTTCTGGTTTTTAACAGGTGCAATCGATTGCAGCAGGATGCAAATCGATTGCACATATGTAAAGGGCGAAAAATTGCAAGTCTGGGACTGTGCAATCGATTGCATCAGGAGTGCAATCGATTGCACTCTGCTAGTTTTCCGAAAAATGTTTTCTTTAAAAGTCCGTAACTTTTTCGTCGTTTATCCGATTGAGTTGTTCTTTATATCAAACTGAAGCTAAAAATACGTTCTATTTGATGGTGATGAAAAATATTATTTTTAGCCGACTTTTAACCGACTTTTACGGTGAACCGTAAATTAAAGTGTTTGGATAATTGTGTATGTTGTTATACAATTGATGTGAATGTATGTGGATTATATGTGATGAATGCATGACTATATTGTGAAATATGTGTGCATTGCATGAGTGTATGTGGTCATTTTGTATGAGAAACATCATGACATGCATTCATGAGTCGTGATTCGTGGATAATCAGGTGTAATATCGCGTCCCTGTTGGGTGTGAGTGATTGATTACACAAATGATCATTTGAGGATCCTCTGAACATTGCGTAGTCAATGGGTGTAATCATTGCGATGAGTTACACTTGATTCCGTGGGAATCTTCAGAATGACTGTGTGCCCTTGTGGGGTTTGAGCAATCGGATTGTGTCTGCGTGAACAATCTAGAAACATCGGATGCCATGATGGTATGAGCGATGGGGAAATATCGTAGGCCCGGCAGGGAGGATATTTCCATTGAGTTCTTCAATTGAGCTCGGGTGATGAGTCGGTACCGCATGCATCTGCATAGAGTCGAGAGTCGGTCTCTATGAGTTGCATTGATCATCTTTGTATTTGTGCATTGATGAATAAACATTGATATATGTATGTTTATGGGAAATGATATAAACTGTATCTTATAATGATGCATTGTTGAATGAACAAGTATGTGTGTGTTCATGTGGAATGATGATAATGGTGAATGTATGCATAATGAATATGCTTAATGATATATCTATATTGTGATATATGATGAGTTGCGGTGAGAATATGTGTTATATGTTTATGTTGTAGTACATAATTATATGCATTGTTATTATGATAATATTTCTCACCCTTCTGCTGTTTTATGATGCTCTATGAGGCATTGCAGAGTAGGTATGCTGGAGGTCTTTTTGTGAAGCGTGTCTTCATTCTTTTGGTCGGTTAGCTCTGATATGTAGCACCGGGTAGCTAGAATGTATATTATTCTTTTGTGATACATTTGTACATGTATCTTGTTGATGAATGTTTATGTAAACATGACTTATAATGATGGATGATACTTGGTGATGTATATATCTACGTATATATACTTGGATGTATTTCAATGTTTGGATTTTCCGCTTTTATTCTAAATATTGAGATGTGGGTGTAAGGACAAAATTCCTCTGTGTCAAGTTACCCCACTGTTGCATATCAATATTTTGAGCAGGTGTTGTATGTATTAAATGTGTGTATGATGTGACATGCCTCTTTTATACTATGTTTTAATCGTACTCTGGCGAATTTTTTAATATGTGCCTAAATGATTTATGTGATTATTTGGGGGTATAGAAAGGGGGTGTTACATTAAGTGGTATTAGAGCCAGAGTTGAGTCAGTTGTGTCTGTCTTGTTGTTGTGTTGGTTGAACTGTTGTTTAACCTTGTTTTTATTTTTAGGAATAATCAGAATATGTCAGGTAGAAACGACAATGCGATGGCTGCGGCTTTGGAATCAATGCCTAGGGCGGTGCAAGGTGCGCCGAACGTGAATGCTAATGACGAGTTCAGGAAGAATCAACCACCGGTTTTCAAAGGAAAATTTGATCCCGATGGAGCTCAAAATTGGTTGAAAAAGATTGAAAGAATCTTCAGAGTCATGGGCTGTGCGGAGGAGAATAAGGTGAGGCTTGGATCTCACATGCTGAAGGAAGAAGCCGACGATTGGTGGGTCGGTATACGTGAAGTTCTTGAGGTGGATGATGAAGAGGTAACTTGGGATTTATTTCGTACTGAGTTCTTGAGAAAGTATTACCCTGAGAGTGTGAAGGGAAAGAAGGAGATGGAATTTCTTGAACTGAAACAAGGTAGTATGTCCGTGGTGGACTATACTGCTAAATTTGTGGAGTTGGTTCAATTCCATCCTCATTATGCCGCGATTACTGCTGAGTTATCAAAGTGTATTAAATATGAGAATGGTTTACGTCCGGAGATTAAGCAAGCTATGGGATATCAAAGGATAAGAAGGTTTTCAGATTTGACGGAATGTTGTAGAATCTTCGAGGAAGATAGTAAGGCTCGTTCTACACACTACAAAAGTTTGAATGAGAGGAAGGGAAAGCAACAAGCTTGAGGTGGACCTTATGTGACACCCGTTGATAAGGGCAAGCATAGGGGATACTTTGATAGGAGGTCTGGAAGAGGAAGTTCTGGTCCCGTAAAGTGTTTCAAGTGTGGAGGTATGGGTCATAAATCATTTGATTGTAGGAAGACGGAAGCGAAATGTGCTAACTGTGGAGGTCTTGGGCATGTTGCTACAGATTGTAGAAGGAATATGGTGAAGTGCTATAATTATGGAGAAGTTGGTCACATTAGTACTAAGTGTACTAAGCCGAAACAAGCTCAAGCGGGCGGAAAGGTGTTTGCATTGGCAGGGACTCAAACTACTAATGCAGACCGTTTGATTAAAGGTACATGCTTTATTAATAGTACACCTTTAGTTGCTATTATTGATACTGGAGCGACTCATTCGTTTATTTCGTCTGAGTGCGCGAAGCGTTTGAATCTTGTGTTGTCTCTGATGGATGGTAAAATGGTTATTGATACTCCAGCAATGGGGTCAGTAACTACTTCTTTGGGTTGTCTAAGTTGTCCTTTAACCATTTATGGTAAAGACTTTGAGATGGACTTAGTGTGTTTGCCGTTGGAAGGATTGGATGTGGTCTTGGGTATGAATTGGTTGCAATTTAATCGAGTTCATATAGATTGCTATCACAAGTTAGTAAGGTTTCCTTCTTTGGAAGATGATGAATTTGACAGTTTCCTATCCACTAAAGAGTTGAAGAAACTTTTAGCGGACGAAGCTCAATTGTTTGGTTTGTTTGCATCATTGTCGGTGGAGAGTCAAGTTGAGCTTGATGTGTTCCCAGTGGTGTGTGAATTTCCAGAAGTGTTTCCGGAAGATATTATGGATGTACCGCCGGAAAGAGAAGTTGAATTTTCTATTGATCTAGTTCCGGGTACTAGACCGATTTCGATGGCACCGTATCGTATGTCGGCATCAGAATTGGTAGAATTGAAAAAGCAATTAAATGACTTGTTGGACAAGAAATTTGTAAGGCCAAGTGTTTCTCCTTGGGGTGCTCCGGTATTGTTGGTAAAGAAGAAGGACGGGAGTATGCGGTTATGCATTGATTATCGACAGTTGAACAAAGTGACAATTAAGAACAAGTATCCGCATCCAAGGATCGATGATTTGATGGACCAATTGGTTGGTGCGAATGTTTTTAGCAAGATTGATTTGAGATCAGGATCCCACCAGATTCGTGTGCAAGGAGAGGATATTCAAAAGACGGCATTTAGGACATGGTATGGTCATTACGAATACTCTGTGATGTCATTCGGGGTTTCTAACGCGCCAGGTGTGTTTATGGAATACATGAATCGTATCTTTCATGAACAGTTAGATCGTTTTGTGGTTGTGTTCATCGACGATATTTTGATTTACTCTAAGTCTCAAGAGGAGCATGAAGAGCATTTGAGAATTGTGTTACAAATTTTGAAAGAGAAACAATTTTATGCTAAGTTGTTGAAATGTGAATTTTGGTTGTCGGAAGTAAGTTTTCTTGGACATGTTATTTCCGGGAGTGGTATTAGTGTTGATCCATCCAAGATTGATGCAGTGATGCAATGGGAGGCTCCTAGATCGGTTACAGAGATTCGAAGATTTTTAGGCTTGGCGGGTTATTATCGGAGGTTCATTGAAGGATTTTCGAAGTTGGCGCTTCCGTTAACGCAATTGACTTGTAAGGAAAAGGCTTTCATTTGGGATATTCATTGTGAAGAGAGTTTCAATGAGTTAAAAAGAAGGTTGACAACGGCTCCGATCTTGATTTTGCCAAATCCGATGGAACCATTTGTTGTGTATTGTGATGCTTCATTGGCAGGTTTAGGTGGTGTTTTGATGCAAGATGGAAAAGTTATGGCATATGCTTCTAGACAATTGAGAGTGCATGAAAAGAATTATCCTACACATGACTTGGAGTTAGCGGCCGTGGTGTTTGTTTTGAAAATTTGGAGGCATTACCTTTATGGTGCAAGATTTGAAGTTTTTAGTGATCACAAAAGCTTAAGATATTTATTTGATCAGAAAGAATTGAACATGAGACAAAGGAGGTGGCTAGAACTTTTGAAGGATTATGATTTTGGTTTGAATTACCATCCGGGTAAGGCAAACGTGGTGGCCGATGCCTTGAGTCGGAAGTCGTTACATATGTCCGCATTGATGATGAGAGAATGGGAACTTTTGGAGAATTTTAGAGACTTGAGTTTGGTTTGTGAAATGACGCCGAGAAGTGTGAGACTTGGTATGTTACATGTTACGAATGTTTTTCTTGCAATGGTTTGTGAAAAGCAAAAGTTGGATTTGAAGTTCGTTGATTTGATGATGAACGAGAATGAGGATTTCAAGGTTGATAACTTTGGAGTTTTGAGATTTCGTGGTCGTATTTGTATTCCCGACGATGCGGAGTTGAAAAAGATGATTTTAGAGGAAGGACACCGAAGTAATTTAAGTATTCATCCGGGTGCGAATAAGATGTATCAGTATTTGAAGAAGATCTTTTGGTGGTCTGGTTTGAAAAGAGATGTTGCTCAGTTTGTGTATGCGTGTTTGACTTATCAAAAGTCGAAGGCGGAACATCAGAAGCCTAGTGGTTTGTTGCAACCGTTGGATATTCCAGAGTGGAAATGGGATAGTATATCGATGGATTTTGTTACGGGATTGCCGAATACGCAAAGAGGTCATAATGCTATTTGGGTGATTGTTGATAGGCTTAATAAATCTGCTCACTTTATTCCAATTGATATTAATTATCCTTTGGAGAAGTTACCCGAGATTTATGTTCTTGTGGTGGTGAAGTTACATGGAGTTCCTAAGAGTATTGTATTGGATCGAGATCCGAGATTTACATCGAGATTTTGGGTGAGTTTACAAGAGGCTTTGGGTTCTAAGTTAAGATTGAGTTCGGCTTACCATCCGCAAACGGACGGTCAAACCGAGAGGACGATTCAATCGTTGGAGGATTTATTGCATGCTTGTGTACTCGAGCAAGGTGGTGCTTGGGATGGTTATTTGGCGTTGATTGAATTCACTTACAATAACAGTTTTCATTCGAGTATAATTATGGCACCATTTGAGGCTTTGTATGGTCGGAGATGTCGAACACCTTTGTGTTGGCATGAAACCGGTGAGAGGACGATAGTTGGACCGGAAATGGTACAACAAACGACGGAGAAAGTGAAGTTTATTCGGGAGAAGATGAAAGCTTCTCAAAGTAGAAAAAAGAGCTATCATGACAAGAGAAGGAAAGATCTTGAGTTTCAAGAAGGCGACCATGTGTTTTTGAGAGTTACACCAGTTACGGGTGTGGGTCGTGCTTTGAAGTCGAAGAAGTTGACTTCTCGTTTTATTGGTCCGTATCATATTACTTCACGAGTTGGTGTTGTGGCTTACCGTGTGGCGTTGCCTCCGAACCTTTCGAATTTGCATGACGTATTCCATGTTTTGCAACTTCGGAAATATGTTCCGGATCCGTCACATGTTATTCCTATGGACGAGGTTGAAGTGAGAGATAACCTTACGGTGGAAGCTTTACCGGTTAGGATTTTGGACCGCGAAGTTAAGAAACTAAGAGGCAAGGATATTGCACTTGTGAAAGTAGCGTGGGGAGGTGCTGCGGAAGGCAATATGACTTGGGAACTAGAGAGTGGGATGCGAGAGTCATATCCGGAGTTGTTTGAATCAGGTATTATTTTCGAGGACGAAAATTTCTAAAGTGGGGGAGAGTTGTAACGCCCCGATTTTGATTATTCCATTATTCTTGAGTCTTTTATTTTAATTGGGTGATAAATTATTTTATTTGTTAAATTGGTGTGTTAAATGTTATTTTACCGTTTTCGAGAGTTTTCGGGGAAATTAGAATGGAGGGTATTTTAGACTTTTCTCAATTAATCATAAGTTAGAAATTTTGTGGAATTAGAATTATGTGAGAAAACTGAATTAATTGATTTAGTGGAAAATGAGAGAAAAGAAATAGAAAAGAAAGAAAATAGATAGAAAAGAGAAATAGAGAGAAATAGAGAAAGATAGAAAGAAAAAGAAGAGAAAGAAAGAGGAAGAGGGAAAAAGAGAAGAAAAGAGGAAAAAGAGTGGAAATCATCAAGAACAAGAGCTAGATCATTTGGAATCCGGGTAAGGGTGTGAAATATTGTTATCCTAACTTTGTGTATGATTATGTATGTGTTTTGTGTGGATGTTTTGGTTGGTTTTCCATATGTTTCCGTTTATGCCGTATTAGACGAAATCGATAGAAACCGATGTTTTTACGGTCGAAAAGTCGTATAAATACATGTGTTGGCTGGTTATATGTATGTGAGCTGCTGTTTAAAGTTTCATGAAGTTTGGTTATGCTTTGGTTAGTTTTCGTTATGTTTCCGTTGTTTTTTCCGTTTAGGTCGAATTGTAGGAAATCGATAGAAATCGATGTTTTCACGGATGAATTTCGAAATAAATTGCGTAGCTTAGTCGTATGAGGTTAGGCCGAGATTATAGAAACTTGTTTGGTTGAAATCGGTTGAGTTTCGTAACTTTCGACATTTTGGATATTAGAGGGTTTGAGTTTTCGGGTGAAAATCGAACGTCGTAGAATTATCGTTTTATGGTCCTAAAACGTTGATATATATTTGGTAAGGATTACTGTGTATTTGTTTCGTATCATAGAATTGAATCGGTCGGGTTTCCGGAGAGTTTTGTGTTTGGGCAGCAGCTATTTTTTCTGGTTTTTAACAGGTGCAATCGATTGCAGCAGGATGCAAATCGATTGCACATATGTAAAGGGCGAAAAATTGCAAGTCTGGGACTGTGCAATCGATTGCATCAGGAGTGCAATCGATTGCACTCTGCTAGTTTTCCGAAAAATGTTTTCTTTAAAAGTCCGTAACTTTTTCGTCGTTTATCCGATTGAGCTGTTCTTTATATCAAACTGAAGCTAAAAATACGTTCTATTTGAGGGTGATGAAAAATATTATTTTTAGCCGACTTTTAACCGACTTTTACGGTGAACCGTAAATTGAATTGTTTGGATAATTGTGTATGTTGTTATACAATTGATGTGAATGTATGTGGATTATATGTGATGAATGCATGACTATATTGTGAAATATGTGTGCATTGCATGAGTGTATGTGGTCATTTTGTATGAGAAACATCATGACATGCATTCATGTGTCGCGATTCGTGGAGAATCGGGTGTAATATCGCGTCCCTGTTGGGTGTGAGTGATTGATTACACAAATGATCATTTGAGGATCCTCTGAACATTGCGTAGTCAATGGGTGTAATCGTTGCGATGAGTTACACTTGATTCCGTGGGAATCTTCAGAATGATTGTGTGCCCTTGTGGGGTTTGAGCAATCGGATTGTGTCTGCGTGAACAATCCAGAAACATCGGATGCCAAGATGGTATGAGCGATGGGGAAATATCGTAGGCCCGACAGGGAGGATATTTCCATTGAGTTCTTCAATTGAGCTCGGGTGATGAGTCGGTACCGCATGCATCTGCATAGAGTCGAGAGTCGGTCTCTATGAGTTGCATTGATCATCTTTGTATTTGTGCATTGATGAATAAACATTGATATATGTATGTTTATGGGAAATGATATAAATTGTATCTTATAATGATGCATTGTTGAATGAACAAGTATGTGTGTGTTCATGTGGAATGATGATAATGGTGAATGTATGCATAATGAATATGCTTAATGATATATCTATATTGTGATATATGATGAGTTGCGATGAGAATATGTGTTATATGTTTATGTTGTAGTACATAATTATATGCATTGTTATTATGATAATATTTCTCACCCTTCTGCTGTTTTATGATGCTCTATGAGGCATTGCAGAGTAGGTATGCTGGAGGTCTTTTTATGAAGCGTATCTTCATTCTTTTGGTCGGTTGGCTCTGATAAGTAGCACCGGGTAGCTAGGATGTATATTATTCTTTTGTGATACATTTGTACATGTATCTTGTTGATGAATGTTTATGTAAACATGACTTATAATGATGGATGATACTTGGTGATGTATATATCTACGTATATATACTTGGATGTATTTCAATGTTTGGATTTTCCGCTTTTATTCTAAATATTGAGATGTGGGTGTAAGGACAAAGTTCCTCTGTGGCAAGTTACCCCACTGTTGCATATCAATATTTTGAGGAGGTGTTGTATGTATTAAATGCATGTATGATGTGACATGCCTCTTTTATACTATGTTTTAATCGTACTCTGGCGAATTTTTTAATATGTGCCTAAATGATTTATGTGATTATTTGGGGGTATAGAAAGGGGGTGTTACAATCATCATCAAGTTAATGAGATATGCTACTACGGACACTAATAATTGTAACATTTTAACATTAAATTGATGCAATTATGATACTGGTATTCTGCAACATGACTTATAAGGTTGGAATTAGCTAGTAAAAATCTATTTGCTTCTTCATACATGTTGTTTGGCTTTGCTCTGTTCATTTTCAATTAAATGGATTCATTAATTTTTATTAATTAATTAGTTTTGTTAATTAAGCTTAATTAACTCGGTCATTTTCTATGACAGAGATTCTTCAAGATATTATTTATGCTATTATGTTACTGCTGTCATTTTTTGTTACTAATATTATTTTGATTTTGCACTCTTATTTTTTTAGGTTTTGCATTCCTTTAAATTCTTGCAAGATGAAGTCATCCAACCCCAACATATTCCTCATCTTATTCAACCTCAACTTACTCAACCTCAACTCACTCGATTTCAACCCCAACCTATTCCTCGTCTTATTCAACCTCAATTCACTCAATATCAAACTCAACCTCAACCCCAACCTATTCCCCATCAAGCCAATAATGAAACTGATAATCCAAATGAAGATGATGTTGATGAATCAGAGGAAGACATTAGTGAACACATTAGTAGTGAATTTTGATTTGGATTGTTTTTTTTTTGTTAACTAGTTTGAATTTTGCATTGTTTTTTCTTATTAAGTTGGTTGGACAAGTGATTATTAGTAACTTGATTGTGTCATTTGTAGTAATGAAAACCTAGAAGTATTTGGTATTGACTTTATAGTAATGTTATGTTGCTTTAAAAATTTGAATGTGATTAGTGTTGCATTGGCTTATTCAAATTAGATTTTTATTTCAATATTATTGTTACTTTGATATTTAACATTAATTATAATCTTTTAAATATGAATTAAACACAACTAATAATAAAAATTAAAAACCTGAGAGAAATTACCTGCGAATTTACCTGCGGATTCTTAGTTTGTTGCGACTTTTCCTGCGAAAACTTCAATTACCTGCGGTATTATCTAAATTTTTAGTTGTTTTACCTGCGACTTTTTTCTGCGACTTTTTTCGGGAGTGGGAAGTTACAAGAGAACGTGCCCTCCCGGGGCGGAGCACGGGGGTGTCGGGGAGAGGTGTGTCCGTAGACCATATGCTTTTGTCAGACAGTCTTTACCTCGTGTGCCCGACGTATAAGAGGACTGGCACGTGCCCGACACGGAATCGAGACAAAATTTTCTTATACTTTTTATCCACTAAGTGAAAAATATTTTTATTATAATTAGTTATTAAAATAATTTATATATTTATGATTTATGATATGTATTTTTTATTTTTTATTTTATTGAAACAATGATTTGTATTAATTATTTTTAAAAACTAAGTAGTTTAAATTTTATATAAAAATATGAATAATATATTAAATAATTTGATTCTTACTTTATTTCTTTTTTTTTTTTTATTTTTTATTTATTTTTAGAAACTAATTAATTGAAATTTTATATAAAAATATGAATAATGTATTAAATAATTTTACTCTTACTTTATTTCTTTTTTTAAAATTTTTTCTCTGTAGTAATTATTAATGAATTTATTTTTTATTTTTTATATAATCATCATTGTAATGAATTTATTTTTTATTTTTTATATAATCATGTAGTGTATTATTTATAATTTTAGTGATTATTAAAACAATGTTATTTTACTTTTTAAATTAATATTAAAAAAATGAAGAGTTTTATAAAGAAAATATAATTATATCAAATTTATTTTATTAAATTCAATTTATAACTGAAATACGAATGTAAATATTTTTATGCGCTTTATTTTATTAATTTATAATTGAAATTGGAATAGGAATATAAACAATACTATATCATTATTATTAAGATTTATTAATAGAATAAAGAGTTTCATAAATAAAATATAATTATATCAATTGATGATTGATGATGTGTCAATAAGTTTAGAAAGTAAATGAAAAATTTCTTTTGGATTGTTTTATTGTTAATGAACAAATTGTCCATATATACAAATAAGATGATGTGGCACATTTTAGAGTTATAATTAATGATGTGTCGCTACAATATTTGATGCATTAGATTTAATATATATATATATATATATATATATATATATATATATATATTCTACAATCCTCGCATGTGAGAAATCAAGTGTGAGAAGTGAAAGAAAACTGGAGATAAATTTTTTTATTTATACTGATAAACAATTGAGAGATTTGGGGAATTTAGATGGTTTTCTATGAGTTATTGAAATGAATGGACTTTTCAGGTATAATCGATAAACTAAAGAGACATCAATAAATTAGTAATGCATCTAATATCAATATGGTAGAATGAAAACACAATAGAATATATTTATAACTGAAAGATAATATTGATATAAATTTATTATTTGGAATTAGTTGATAAATATTTTAGTTAAGTTTTATAATTATAATGTAAAATGTAACGGGCTTTTACATTTATATTTAGTGTCACAATATATTTTCATAAATAAATATATAAATAGTATTTTTTTATTATTATTCTATTTAAATAAACATTATTATTATTATTATTAATACTATTATATTAACTTATATTTTAAATGGAATATGAATATGAATAATCCAATGCATCATTATTATTTTTCATAACTTATAACTCAGTTATCATACATAAAACTAATAATAATGATTAAGGTATTTATTAATATTTATTTATTTAATTATTATTTATTATGATACATAAAAAAAATTCATTTGATAAAATAATTCTAAAAATAAAATTGATAATTTAAATTCTAAAAATTATTTTATTAACTTATATAATGATAAATATTTTTATTATGTTTAATAATTAAATTTAAAATTATATAAAATAAAATATATGATTTAGTCAATAATAAAATCGAGACAAAATCTTCTTATAATTTTTATCCACTAAGTGAAAAATATTTTTATTATAATTAGTTATTAAAATAATTTATATATTTATGATTTATGATTTGTATTTTTTTTTTTTTTTTATTGAACCAATGATTTGTATTAATTATTTTTAAAAACTAAGTAATTAAAATTTTATATAAAAATATGAATAATGTATTAAATAATTTTATTCTTACTTTATTTCTTTTTTTTTTTAATTTTTTTTAATTTTTAGAAACTAAGTAATGAAAAATTTATATAAAAATATGAATAATGTATTAAATAATTTTACTCTTACTTTATTTCTTTTTTTAAAAATTTTTCTCTGTAGTAATTATTAATGAATTTATTTTTTATTTTTTATATAATCATCATTGTAATGAATTTATTTTTTATTTTTTATATAATCATGTAGTGTATTATTTTTAATTTTAGTGATTATTAAAACAATTTTATTTTAATTTTTAAATTAATATTAAAAAAATGAAGAGTTTTATAAAGAAAATATAATTATATCAAATTTATTTTATTAAACTCAATTTATAACTGAAATACGAATGTAAATATTTTTATGCGCTTTATTTTATTAATTTATAATTGAAATTGGAATAGGAATATAAACAATATTATATCATTATTATTAATATTTATTAATAGAATAAAGAGTTTCATAAATAAAATATAATTATATCAATTGATGATTGATGATGTGTCAATAAGTTTAGAAAGTAAATGAAAAATTTCTTTTGGATTGTTTTATTGTTAATGAACAAATTGTCCACATATACAAATAAGATGATGTGGCACATTTTAGAGTTATAATTGATGATGTGTCGCTACAATATTTGTTGCATTAGATTTAATATATATATATATATATATATATATATATATATATATATATATATATATATTCTACAATATTCGCATGTGAGAAATCAAGTGTGAGAAGTGAAAGAAAATTGGAGATAAATTTTTTTATTTATACTGATAAACAATTGAGAGATTTGGGGAATTTAGATAGTTTTCTATGAGTTATTGAAATGAATGGACTTTTCAGGTATAATCGATAAACTAAAGAGACATCAATAAATTAGTAATGCATCTAATATCAATATGGTAGAATGAAAACACAATAGAATATATTTATAACTTAAAGATAATATTGATATAAATTTATTATTTGGAATTAGTTGATAAATATTTTAGTTAAGTTTTATAATTATAATGTAACATGTAACGGGCTTTTACATTTATATTTAGTGTCACAATATATTTTCATAAAGAAATATATAAATAGTATTTTTTTATTATTATTCTATTTAAATAAACATTATTATTATTATTATTAATACTATCATATTAATTTATATTTTAAATGGAATATGAATATGAACAATCCAATGCATCATTATTATTTTTCATAACTTATAACTCAGTTATCATACATAAAACTAATAATAATGATTAAGGTATTTATTAATATTTATTTATTTAATTATTATTTATTATGATACATAAAAAAAATTCATTTGATAAAATAATTTTAAAAATAAAATTGATAATTTAAATTCTAAAAATTATTTTATTAACTTATATAATGAAAAATATTTTTATTATGTTTAATAATTAAATTTAAAATTATATAAAATAAAATATATGATTTAGTCAATAATAAAATCGAGACAAAATCTTCTTATAATTTTTATCCACTAAGTGAAAAATATTTTTATTATAATTAGTTATTAAAATAATTTATATATTTATGATTTATGATTTGTATTTTTTATTTTTTATTTTATTGAAACAATGATTTGTATTAATTATTTTTAAAAACTAAGTAATTAAAATTTTATATAAAAATATGAATAATGTATTAAATAATTTTATTCTTACTTTATTTCTTTTTTTTTAATTTTTTTTTATTTTTAGAAACTAAGTAATTAAAAATTTATATAAAAATATGAATAATGTATTAAATAATTTTATTCTTACTTTATTTCTTTTTTTAAAATTTTACTCTTCATTCCCCAACACGCTTCCTTCTGTTCTCCTCGGTTCAAACTTCTCGTATCCCCGCAACGTCACCAAACCTTGACCAGACTAGCGCGAGCAAGTTGACTTATTTCTGCCCGGTTAACCAACCGCTCCTCGTTCAAAATCCCTTCCTCGACATGGTGCTGATCCTTAAGTCATTACTCTGACACCTCAGAGCAACAACTTAGGGGGCTCCTGTTCTGGACTGGGCCAGCGCCTGCCTGCTGTCGGGCAGGCCCAAGCCCAATGGCCAGCGGAAGCCCAACAAGGGCAAAGCCACTTCCATGTCGGGCACGTGCCAGTCCTATTATACGTCGGGCAAGCGAGGTAAAGACTGTCGGATAGAAGCATATGGTCTACGGACACACCTCTCCCCGACACCCCCATGCTCCTTCCTGGGAGGGCACGTTCTCTTGTAACTTCCCACTCCCGAAAGAAACGGTCTGCCCTACTTCCGGAGATTTCGGGACTGTTACACCAGGGCGAAGACCACGTGTTGGTCTTCACTACGCCACATAAGCCCTGGCAGTTGCTTGGATTAGGGCTTGCCATCGAGCCCAATGCAAGTAACCGTTGGCCCCGCGTTGGGGGCTCTCTATAAATACCCTCTCACTTTGAGAGGGTTAGGTTACACAATCTCATACACTCTAACATTTTTCTGTACTTGCTTTTACTTCTGACCTTTGCCTTACTTGAGCGTCGGAGTACCTTGCAGGCACCCCCCCCCCCCCCCCCCCCCGCCGTCTCACCATCACCGAAGCTGAGGATTCACGACGTTGCTGGCCACCTCTGATCCAGGTACGATCAAACAATATTATATCATTATTGTTAATATTTATTAATAGAATAAAAGGTTTATAAAGAAAATATAATTATATCAATTGATGATTGTTTTATTGTTAAAGAACAAATTGTCCACATATACAAATAAGATGATGTGGCACATTTTAGAGTTATAATTGATGATGTGTCGCTACAATATTTGATGCATTAGATTTAATATATTTAAATATATATATATATATATATATATATATATATATATATATATATATATATATATTCTTAGAAATACTCTATTTTCTTGCGGATTTTGACAAATATTTCTGCATGAAACTTGTTACCTGCTATTTTCTTTTCCCAGCTAATGTAGCAGGTAAATCGCAGAAAAAAGTCGCAGGTAAAACAACTAAAAATGTAGATAATACCGCAGGTAATTGAAGTTTTCGCAGGAAAAGTCGCAACAAACTAAGAATCCGCAGGTAAATTCGCAGGTAATTTCTCTCAGGTTTTTAATTTTTATTATTAGTTGTGTTTAATTCATATTTAAAAGATTATAATTAATGTTAAATATCAAAGTAACAATAATATTGAAATAAAAATCTAATTTGAATAAGCCAATGCAACACTAATCACATTCAAATTTTTAAAGCAACATAACATTACTATAAAGTCAATAACAAATACTTCTAGGTTTTCATTACTACAAATGACACAATCAAGTTACTAATAATCACTTGTCCAACCAACTTAATAAGAAAAAACAATGCAAAATTCAAACTAGTTAACAAAAAAAACAATCCAAATCAAAATTCACTACTAATGTGTTCACTAATGTCTTCCTCTGATTCATCAACATCATCTTCATTTGGATTATCAGTTTCATTATTGGCTTGATGGGGAATAGGTTGGGGTTGAGGTTGAGTTTGATATTGAGTGAGTTGAGGTTGAATAAGACGAGGAATAGGTTGGGGTTGAAATCGAGTGAGTTGAGGTTGAGTAAGTTGGGTTGAATAAGATGAGGAATATGTTGGGGTTGGATGACTTCATCTTGCAAGAATTTAAAGGAATGCAAAACCTAAAAAAATAAGAGTGCAAAATCAAAATAATATTAGTAACAAAAAATGACAGCAGTAACATAATAGCATAAATAATATCTTGAAGAATCTCTGTCATAGAAAATGACCGAGTTAATTAAGCTTAATTAACGAAACTAATTAATTAATAAAAATTAATGAATCCATTTAATTGAAAATGAATAGAGCAAAGCCAAACAACATGTATGAAGAAGCAAATAGATTTTTACTAGGTAATTCCAACCTTATAAGTCATGTTGCAGAATACCAGTATCATAATTGCATCAGTTTAATGTTAAAATGTTAAAATTATTAGTGTCCGTAGTAGCAGATCTCATTAACTTGATGAAGATGATGAAGCATTAGTGAGTCATACTAACACTATCACTATATCTTGCAACTTACCAGTCTCACAGTCGACTCTTTATCATTTGGAAGTGTTATTGTATGAGGTCCAACTCTATGGCAGCATTCATGGCAAGTTATATGAGTAAAAAAAGATTCAAAATCTACGAGTTCTTGTTACTCGGTAACATTGGCACTGGCTATAGATAAAAAAATATGATTGAACCTGATAAGAAAAGGCAGATTTCCCCACCATAAAATATCTAGTTAAAAAGAAAATGTTACAGAAGAGACACTTTCATGATGGAGTTAAAGTTTGAAGAAACTAAAGCATTAAGTGTTGAAAGTTACTTAGCCTCTGAAACATTCTTAAGCATGACCATCGATGTTCCCCTGTATTTTACAATACGCTAATCATTTGGTAGATTGAAAAAAAGAGTTTATAGTCCCTTGATATCCTGAAATAATTCACTTATGTAAAATTTCCAGTTTAGTAATTTTGCATGAAGAAATGCTTTATAGGTCAGAAAGCCAACGGATTATATTAGAAAGGGCACAGGGAAAATTTGGTCCACCATAACTACTGGCTACTGCAGAAGCCAGACGTCAAAAGTCTCATCCAACTAAATCATGTAATACACACACACATAGTAGTCAAATGTTCGTTCGCCTTCTGCATTTCTCTCACTCTGAAAAGTTAGGGTTCTGTTTTTTATCTCGCTAACTTGAAATTATGCTAAATTGGTCCTTTGAAAGGTCAATTGTCACCTAATACAAGAGTAGTGTAATACTCCATATTATCTAAATGCTCAATTGGATATCAGATGGGATCAGATGAGTGTCTATGTGCTCTATCTTGATCAATTAGAATAATGGAATTCTTAAGTATTGTTAATTGGGATCAAAAGAGCAACTATTGAGCTCTGAGGGGATAGATTATTTAATGAAAGAGACAGATCTATTACTTTAATTCTAGTGAGAATTTTATAGTAACGCTAACAATTGATCAGTTGGTGTGAGACGATAAAATATCAATTGGGAATATTTTACTCTATTGGATTATATTATATAATATTAGTAATATATATATATATATATATATATATATATATATATATATATATATTTGTTAAGAGAAAGAAAAAAAAGTTAGAAAAGAAGAAGAAAAGTATAAAGAGGAAAGAAGAGAGGAAGAAACTTGAGAAGAAGCCATGGATCATCATCTTCATCATCTTCTTCAACCTCCTCTTCGATTACCAGGTGGGTTCTAGTCAGACACTTTAAGTTCTAGAAATATATGTTTAGACTTAGGTTAGATTTGAGAGAAATGATTAAACGAATAAATCAAGGAAATCTAACGGATGAAATGTGATATAAAACGTGTAGTATAGTCGAGATAGGTGTAAGAATAAGCTATGATACTCACCATTATGTTGCAATGTGTTTCTATGAAGTTCCATTGAGTTTTATGATGAGAAAAATGTGTTTTTAGGGCTCTGTTACGACAATAATCGATTACCCTATTTGAGTAACCGATTACCTGTGTAAAAATGATGTTATGGGCTGTTTTCAAGTGAGTAACCGATTAATTGTAAGGCTCTGTATAATCTTTATTTAGAACAATACCATACAAGTGTTTTTATTTGGTATTGACACCATCATAAGTGCCTATTGGCATAATTCACATACTTGTCTATTTCTAAAACATAAATACAACATATGGCACAAGTCATGGAAACTATCCAAAATAATAAAATCTAAGAATAAGGTACAATATTCCTCATTGTACAAGAATGATACACAGCGGAAATAATAAAACAAAGTTTCTCTTGAAACATCCAAGCATAGCTCCACTTGTAAATCCAACCTACAAACCATACCTAAAATATAGCAACAATAATGGGGTGAGATATTAATCTCAGTGAGTTCCCTATCTTATGGATTCTCTCGGCTTTACAGGGTTCTAGCCAAATCCTAACTCAAGTTAAGGGAAGGGAAATGACCTTGAGTGCACAAACTCACACTATATGGAAACACGGTATTGAGTCCATTAACTCAAAAGTTATCACTATCGTCAACCCTATCAAGGCATCCCCATTTCCCGTCTTCTTCTACGTCTAGAAGTCGGAACGAGTTATGGATCCTCGTAGATTACTTGGCATACGAAATGGATTCGGAGCTAAGGGACACATTATCACCTTAAGTCGTCACTTCACACGGTTCGTACACCGTCACAAGTCTCTTTACCATATATGCTCCATTCGTACTATAACATTGGGAATCAAACCTACCAAGTAATTGTGCAATCATTCCAGAAGAGCTTATTACTCAAGAAATGGCACAACATGGGGAAATGGTTACGATTCGTGATTTCACATACAACCATAATTGTATTCAATAATTCTAGGCCACATTAGCCTTTAGGCCTCTTTTTCCTTTATCAGTTAAACATAATTATTACACGTGTGTCATACTAGTGTCTTATTCTTTCTATACCATTCGGTACTGGACACACGCCTCGGCCTCTTCTGCAAGAGCGTTGTCATTAAATTATTCATCAATCACCTAGCTCATTACTAGGTTCCATTATCATGGTGTTATGGGGTAAAGTTTACTCACTCTTTGTATTCCATATTTTAACATGCATTTACTCTCAATCATGTTTAACATCAATATTAGGCAAAGCATATTACAATTGCACATTTTGAATTACATATAATATATCCATCACAAGTTATACAAAAGCATATTACAATTGTATAATAGAATCACATATAATGATTCAATCACAAGTTATATCACCCTTAGGTTCCCTCCGATTTATTTAATCGGGTGTCGAAATCAATAATTTCCAATTTTATAGCGTAGGATATTTCCATAGCTTTACAATGACTATTACCATGCCTCGATCGGATTTACGATCCAAAAGATATGGATTTTTAAACATTTTTCACAAATTCCATTTTTAAACATTTTAACATTTTTTGAACATTACATTTCTATATTTATATTATCAATCCATAGCATATAACCATGTTTCTACCTCACTATCACATAGAGCATAAAATTAGCTTTCCAACGCTTCGAACGAGGACCAAAACGGACTTACGGTTCAAAAGATAAGCACTTTTTAATTTTCATTTTTCTGCCAATAGCAATGGTAACCGGTTACTCACCAGAGGGTAACCGGTTACTGGCTAGAAAACAGCCCAGGAACGTCATTTTTCAAAGGGTAACCGGTTACTCACCATAGGGTAACCGGTTACTGTCGTAACAGAATCCAAAAATTATGTTTTTCTTCATTCTAAACCATTCTAACTCATACCCAAACATATTGGGACATCAAAACAAGTATGATAGGTTCACTCCACACATAACCCAACTATATTACTCGATTTATTTCACGTTTTATCCGTTAGAACATTGATTTTATCAATTCATAATTTTCTCACAATTCTAACTTAAGCTCAATTCATGAGATTTCTAGAGCTTAAGGTATCTATCTAGAACCCACCTGATATTCAAAGAGGAGGTTGAAGAAGATGATGAAAAATGGTCATGATCCAAGCTTCTTCCCTCTTTTCCATTTTCCTCTGTTTCTCTTCTTCTCTCTCTTCCTCCACTTCGCTCTTTCTCATCCTTTACTATCTTTTTCTTTTCTTTTCTCTTAAAACTATTATATATAAAAACTTATTATATAATATAATCCAATAGGGTAAAACATCTCCAATTGATATTTTGTTGTCTAAACCCAATTGATCAATTATTAGAGTTACCATAAAATCCTCTCTTGAACTAATAAATATTAATCTGTCTCTTTAATAAAATAATTGATCTCTTCAGAGTTCACCAGTTGCTCTATTGATCCCAATTGACTATACTTAAAACACTTAGAGAATTCCATTATTCCAATTGATTATTTAGATAATACGGGGTATTACACTCTCTCCCCCTTAAATTGAAATTCGCCCCCAAATTTCCTCTACTCGCCTATAACCACAACTTGTATCCTTGTCTTAGATTCACACTTATCTTTACCTCCATTAAAATTTCTGACATAATCTGATTCCAACTTGACTTCACAAATCAAAACCCTTGTTTTTACAAACTATCAACTCCACGTCCTTAGTCGTACTCTTATTCCAATATCGAGTTAACTTCTAACTTTGCTTTTTCCATAACTCATCTGTTGTTCCTTACAAAACACTTAGTCGCATCTCAATTCGGAAAGAATGTACCATTCTACATTCCTCTACTGAGTCACAAACAATACAGTAACACCTTATCTTAGTTTAGGACAACAACCACTCATCACATCTTCGCAATGTAATTCAGCGGTTTCTTAACTTCATGCAATCATCGACGATTTATATTTTCCTAAATCTTTCAACGTTAAAAACCACTTCATAATTAGTCAAACGACTTCTTACCAGTCCCACTTGATTTGATACTATACACGGTACTCATTAAATCCGATATTTCCTTTCTTTCGTGTCACACCCAAAAGGTAACACACTTAAAACATGATTTCCTTATTTCTATACTTCCAAGCAATAATCCTTCTAAATTCTTATTATTCTGACATAACTCATTCATCGGTCACCTTCCACTGCCCATTCCAATTTTTTTAACAGTGGAACACCACGAATTCTTAAGCACTACCAAGTAGCTAACAGTCCATGGATGAACACACTTATCCACTGGGGTCCTTACTAACCAGCGGTACAAGAAACTTACTGATGTCATATGGTAGAACAATTTCCTTGCCAACACATAAAGTTATAACATCTGTCCAACACTCTCCAGACGATAAAGACAAAGGAGTTACACTGCTACAACCATAACGTACACAACTCCAAATCCATTCCAAACTTGAAATAATTCATCCAAAGTAGATTAACAACTTTCGTTTCTAGTTACCACATTTCCTATTAATTCTTCTTACAGGTTTCCGACTTGCTCAAGGTTTCTTGTTTATTCAAGATCTCAATCAATCACAAGTAACACAATCATGGAACATCGATCATACATGAGTCACCACTTATTAAAACTCGAACCATCCAAGGCACAATTGTGAGTTTCCATACCACTCACCAATTCACATATAACACCCCACACGTACACACACCTCCAAAGGACATGCCACACTTCTCAATTGAATCAACTTCTTTCATTAGTTCCATTTCATAAACGATTCTAAGTTACAGGCTTAATTTCGGAACGCCTAATTCTTACTCGTACTTGGAAGGATAACCTTCGAATTTCCTTCTCTGGGTAAAACACAACTGCACACAACTGGTACCACTCCCACAGTCTAAATCCAAAACCATGAACTCACGAAAGATAACAAACACTAAACTCTGACCAACCGCTCATACCTTACTAACACCATAATTAATATACCGAAGCATTCCTTGTGAGATAAAAACTTTGTGAGCATTCTCTAACTTCGTCCTCAAGCCCTCAATAGTAATGATAACAATACATTTTTAGGACTTTCTCACACTCAACACGATTCATAAGATTACTTCCCCATAAGTCAACTCTCTTGTCGTCTGAACAAATGGTCAACTACGCAACACCTTTCCACAAGTTCCAATTTTCAAAACACAATTTCGTCTTTCATTTACTTGTAATCCCGTTTTCCATTCGCACAATACTCTCCACTCGGAGCACCATAAGGTAACAAAACGCAGATGATGGTTCTTAAGGGATTTCATAATTTACACATGTTAATCAATTGCCCGTTTGAGGTAATCGGTTATCTTCTCAAAATTCAACATGAAAAACCTTTCATGCATGTGTTAATCGGTTAACCACATTGCGTTAGTCGGTTAACACTGGCGCAGAATCAAAAAAACAATTTCTTCTTAATTCAAAGCCATCCCCACTCAAACCATCAATCCGATTTGTTCTACTCACAATATCATTCTCAACTCGTGGCTTTTCACTTATATAACATTTACTAACCATGACCCATTCAAGGTAAGACCGACAAAGTCAACATGCAGATGACACACTCCAATCAGTGACAAGGCAAAATTTCTAAATTCTGACGCGGTCACACGACAAATCTTCGGCGGGATAATTCAAACATAATTGTACCACTTTTTGGTTTCCTACTATCATTTAATTGTGTAATAAAATTGATATTTTTCACTTCCATTATATAGAGTATTCTCATAGCTTTCCATCGGTACCAAGAACACCTCGATCGGAAACACGGTTTGAAAGTTATTAATTTTCAAAGATAATTTTTCAAAGTATAACAGTGGTAACCAGTTACTCACCATGTGATAATCGTTACTCAAGCTTCACTGTTCACACAGAATCAAATTGAGAGTTAGAGACACTTTTGGGTAACCGGTTACTCACCATAGGGTAACCGGTTACTTCATTCATTTTCTGCGCAGAAAGCCAATTTTTCAAAGGGTAACCAGTTACTCACCACAGGGTAACTAGTTACTTTGGGCGCAGAATAAAAAAATACTTGTTTTCATGAACTCTCTTCTATTTCAATCTCATTAAAAACAATTCCAAAATCACAAACGAGTATCAACAAATGCTTACATATGCATATTGTTTGTTCTATACAATTTATACCTCAACAACTACTCAATAGCTCTATGGCACATTCGTCCCAAAATACATTCTGTTGTCATTCCTCATAATATACTGTTGATATCGTTTTCTATACCGTGTTTACTTTCGCTCTCCATTGTAATCCTCTTAGATCCAAATATAAAACCATCTTACTAAGATTCCGTTAAATCCAAGGTACTTACTCTGTTTCTTAATACAAACTTTTTCCGGTCCGTATTTCTACACTTTCCGTTACTAAATGAAGTTCATTCTTTCTCCAACACAATACCTTATATTGTTCCTTGGGTAAGTTAAAAAATTCCAAATTCCAAATTGGTCTCTTACTGAAAACAAAAAACCTGAAGTATTTTACTAAATCTGATCTCCCTTCATAACCGAATATACGCAATTCATCTCCCACTCTTCGCCCGGTACATACTTATTTCACTTGAAGCATGTAAACACATCCTTGTGTTCCTTCTCACCCTTCTTTACTACTTTATGTTCCCATAAAAGCCGAACGTCCTTGACCCTCAACTTTTAACCAGTCGAAAGATATTGTTCCGAACACATTCCCTAAGGTACTCTCGTCCATTCAAGATACCAAAATGACCTTAGAAACTGAAGCCCCAATTACTATCTCACTTCCCGACCTTACGCCACGCGTTCCACAAAACAACTTTTCTTTTCCACGGAATGAGATTACTTGAAATATTTGTCCATACTAGTGGCCAATTCAGCTCTACTAGCGATTTTACATATTCCTCAATACCTTAACCAATCGTCCGATAGAGGTCCTCAACTTTCAGACTCCATCCATTCTAAAGGATTACTTGAACAACACATCACTCTTTAATTCGATGCTACCCAAAGCACAACCTCTACTAAGACCTCAACTAAGCTAACCAAAACTCTTCACTACTAACTCTTGGCTTGAGCCTACCCTCACAACACTAATTCTGACAAACACTTCGGAGTCCTCGTGGTCACTCAACCATGATTCTACCTTTCACATACATAGTATTACGTTGATCAGGCCCAACACTACATAGTATGATATTAAGAGTCATGTTGGCAAGACACACTTAAGAGGCAGGAATAAATTTACTTATGATGTTTCAAGGATAGGTCAAGGACACAACCTGCTTTGATACCAACTGTAAGACCCTGTATAATATTTATCTAGAATAATACCATACAAGTGTTTTTATTTGGTACTAACACCATCATAAGTGCCTATTGGCATAATTTACATACTTGTCCATTTCTAAAACATAAATACAACATATGGCACAAGTCATGGAAACTATCCAAAATAATAAAATCTAAGAATAAGGTACAATATTCCTCATTGTACAAGAATGATACACAGCGAAAATAATAAAACTATGTTTCTCTTGAAACATCCAAGCATAGCTCCACTTGTAAATCCAACCTGCAAACCATACCTGAAATATAGCAACAATAATGGGGTGAGATATTAATCTTAGTGAGTTCCCTATCTTATGGATTCTCTCGGCTTTACAGGGTTCTAGCCAAATCCTAACTCAAGTCAAGGGAAAGGGAAATGACCTTGAGTGCACAAACTCACACTATATGGAAACACATTATTGAGTCTGTTAACTCAAAAGTTATCACTATCATCAACCCTATCAAGGCATCCCCTTTTCCCGTCCTCTTCTACGTCTATAAGTCGGAACGAGTCATGGATCCTCGTAGATTACTTGGCATACGAGATGGATTTGAAGCTAAGGGACACATTATCACCTTAAGTTGTCACTTCACACGGTCCGTACACCATCACAAGTCTCTTTACCATATAGGCTCCATTCGTACTATAACATTGGAAATCAAACCTACCAAGTAATCGTGCAATCATTCCAGAGGAGCTCGTTACTCATGAAACGACACATAATGGGGAAATGGTTACGATTTGTGATTTCACATACAACCATAATTGTATTCAATAATTCTAGGCCACATTAGCCTTTACACCTCTTTTGCCTTTATCAATTAAACATAATTATTACACGTGTTCCATACTAGTGTATTATTCTTTCTATACCATTCGGTACTGGACACGTGCCTCGGCCTCTTCTGCACGAGCATTGTCATTAAGTTATTCATCAATCTCCTAGCTCATGACTAGGTTCCACTATCATGTTGTTATGGGGTAAAGTTTCCTCACTCTTTCTATTCCATATTTTAATATGCATTTACTATCAATCATGTTTAACATCAGTATTACGCAAAGCATATTACAATTACACATTTTGAATTACATATAATAATTCCATCACAAGTTATACAAAAGCATATTATAATTGTATAATAGAATCACATATAATGATTCAATCACAAGTTATATCACCCTTAGGTTCCCTCTGATTTATTTAATCAGGTATCAAATCAATACATTCCAATTTTATAGCATAGGATATTTCCATAGCTTTACAACGACTATTACCATTCCTCGATCGAATTTACGATCCAAAATATATGGATTTTTGAACCATTCTAACTCATACCATGGAGCATAAAATTAGCACATAGAGCATAAAATTAGCTTTCCAACGCTTTGAACGAGGACCAAAACGGACTTACGGTTCAAAAGATAAGCCCTTTTTAATTTTCATTTTTCTGCCAATAGTAGTGGTAACCGGTTACTCACCAGAGGGTAACCGGCACCTGGCTAGAAAACAGCCCAGAAACATCATTTTTCAAAGGGTAACCGGTTACTGTCGTAACAGAATCCAAAAATCATGTTTTTCTTCATTCTATACCATTCTAACTCATACCCAAACATATTGGGACATCAAAACAAGTATGATAGGTTCACTCCACACATAACCCGACTATATTACTCGGTTTATTTCAATTTTTATCTGTTGGAACATTGATTTTATCAATTTCATCATTTTCTCACAATTCTAACTTAAGCTCAATTCATGATATTTCTAGAGCTTAAGGTATCTATCTAGAACCCACCTGATAATCGAAGATGAGGTTGAAGAAGATGATGAAAAATGGTCATGATCCAAGCTTCTTCCCTATTTTCCATTTTCCTCTGTTTCTCTTCTTTTCTCTCTTCCTCCACTTCGCTCTTTCTCATCCTTTACTATCTTTTTCTTTTCTTTTCTCTTAAAACTATTATATATATAAACTTATTATATAATATAATCCAATAGGGTAAAACATCTCCAATTGATATTTTGTCGTCTAAACCCAATTGATCAATTATTAGAGTTACCATAAAATCTTCTCTTGAACTAATAAATATTAATCTGTCTCTTTAATAAAATAATTGATCTCTTCAGACTATACTTAAAACACTTAGAGAATTCCATTATTCCAATTGATCATTTAAATAATACGGGGTATTACATTACTCAAAGTGAGTAGTCGATTACCACTGCTATTGGCAGAAAAATGAAAATTGAAATGGACGTAACTTGAGTTTCTTAACTCCGTTTGACACCCGATCAGAAGCTTTGGAAAGCTAATTTTATGTTCTATGAGTTGGTGAGGTAGAGACATGTTTATATGCCATGGATTGATAGGATAATTATAAAAAATGTAATGTATGTAATTTTGTTTCCACCGAAACTCAAGTATCGGGAATCCGATTGATACGAGTCCAAAGCCTTTGGAAAGATGGTCCAATAAGGTAATGAATGGTAATGTTAGACCATGATTTAACCAAGGATGCTTGGAAGAGGATAGTAGTGCCTTGTATGACTTAAAATGTGTGTGAACTACTATGTGGATTATGTTTGACATGTTATGTTATCATGTGTGTTTTATGATTGATATTGTTATATGCAAATTGTGTTAAACCATGTCTATCTAATTGTTGTTAAGTATGAATGAGAGAATATGCATACTTAAAATGAATTAGGAAGAGTGAGGAAACTTTACCCCAAAACAATGATATAATCCTAAAGATGTAACTAGGTCTTGGTAAAGGTTTAAATGACAATGCTTAGGCATCGATGCGTGAAGAGTATCTTTGATAAGTAGTTATTAGCGGAGGTTGTGACCTAGTAATAGCTAGGAATTAATAGAGACTCTAGATGGTGATACTCGTGCATTCGATGTAGAAATGTGCATCCTTGACGAGTAATGGTCTAATGTAGATAACCTAGATGACGATGCTCGTGCATTCGATGTAGAAAGGTGCATCCGAGATGAGTAATGGTCTAGGAGAGAGTGAAACACTAGTATGGAACATGTGTTTGAACCTTGTGTTCTTTTTGAAAGGAGAATATGGCCTTAAGGCATGGTTGCCTTGTGATTGTCGAATACAATCACGTTTGTGTGCGAGATCACGTAATTGGAACCGTTTTTATCCCTTAATAAATATCCGTGACCAGTGTGCATAACTCTTTGGAGGGGCAGGCCGGGGAAAGTGTTTATTAAGTAAGTGATCGTGACCCGTGTTGTAGGGCCTCTTGTATAGGCTGGTCGGGGAAAGTTACTTACTGGGTGGTATTAGTGACGTGTGTTGGAGAGCCTCTTTTGAAGGCTGGCCGGGGAAAGTACCATGTGTAGGTAACCGTGACCTGTGTTGAAGGGCCTCTTGAGTAGGCTGGCTGGGAAAGTTATCTATGTTAGATTCTGGGACCTGTGTCCATAACTCTTTGGAAGGGTTGGCCGAGAATGGATGTCTACGTTTTTAAGGATCCGTGACCCGTGTTGAACTCTCTTGTAGGGTTGTCCGGGGAAAGATGCCTTGGTATGTGTTACCGATTAGTGATATTTTGAGTTGGTGAACTAATGAACATGTTTCCATATAGTGTGAGATTGTGAACTCAAGGTAATTTCCCTTCCCCTTGACTTGAGTTAGGATTGGCTAGAACCCAGTAAAGCCGAGAGAATCCAAAAGATATGGAACTCACTGAGATTTAATATCTCACCCCATTGGTGTTGTTATTTTTCAGGCAGTGTTTGCAGGTTTGATTTACAAGTGGAGCTATGCTTGGATGTTTCAAGAGAAGCTTGGCTTTAGTATTTCCGCTGTGTATTTGTTGTGTACAATGAAGGATATTGTATATAGATCTTAGTTTTTATTATTTGGCAAGTTTCCATATCTTGTACCATAGATTGTATTATTTTTTAGAAGTGGGCAAGTATGTGAATTACGCCATTAGGCACTTATGATGGTGTCAGTACCAAATAAAATACTTGTATAGTATTATTCTAGGTATACATTATACAGGGCATTACAGTTGGTATTAGAGCAGGTCGTATCCTCGACCTAGCCTTGAAACATCATAAGTAAATCTATTTCTGCCTCTTAAGTGTGTCTTGCCAGCATGACTCTTAATATCATACTATGTAGTGTTGGGCCTGATCAACCTAATACTATGTATGTGATAGGTTGAATCATGGTTGAGCGACCACGAGGACTCCAAAGTGTTATCGGAACTTGTGTTGTGAGGGTAGGCTCAAGCCAAGAGTTAGTAGTGATGAGTTTTGTTCAGCTCAGTTGAGATCTTAGTAGAAGTTGTGCTTTGGATAACATGGAATTGAAGGGTGGTGTGTTATTCATGCAATCCTTTGGAATTGATATAGTCTGAAAGTTAAGGATCTCTATCGGACGATTGGTCAAGGTATCGAGGAAACTGTAAAATCGCTAGTAGAGTTGGATTGACCACTAGTACGGATAAGGATTTCTAGTAATCTCATTCCGGGAAAAAGAAAGTTGTTTTGTGGAACATGTGACGTAAGGTCTGGGAGTGAGATAAACGGTGTATCTTCAGTTATGAAGAGAGATTAAGTTCGATATGATACTTCAGGATTTCTGTTTTCGGTCAGAGACTAATCTGGAATTGTTAAATTACCCAAGGAACATTATAAGTTATTGTGTTGGAGAAAGAATGAGCTCCATTTAGTAACGAAAAGTGTAGTAATACATACCTGAAGAAGTTTGTACTAAGAAATAGAGTAAGTACCTTAAAACTTAAGGAAATGTAAGTATGGTGGTTTTATATTTGGACCTAAAAGGATTACCTTGGAGAGCAAAGTAAACACGATGTAGAAAACGGTATCAACGGTATATTATGAGGAAATGACACTGGAATGTATTTTTGGACGAATGTGCAATAGAGCTATTGAGTAGTTGTTGAGGTTTAAATTAATGAAGTGTAATCAAAGATGGTTCATCCGTGAGAACTCGTTTAATATGATGTGAAATGGGAAAGTCACACCTTGGTATTAAGAACAAGCATAGCGGTAGCATCGTGGTCACAATTGTACGTGATGGATTCTTGTTCTTGGTACAAGGGTGATGAGACGTGCTTTCTGGAACAGTGAGTGTTGTATCCTAAGAAGTAAGAGTGAGGTAAAACAACGAGAAACGAAACAAGACTTATTACAGACTAAGTGTAAATCATGGAACGATTTATACCGGAAGGGTTTTGTAATTACTTGATGAGAAATGTCGGTTACGAATCTTCCATTAAGTAATTTGGTGTAAGTGTGGTGTGCAATGGATAGTGAAGGGTATGAAATCCCGGTTAATGTGTATGATGTGATGAAGAGGTCCTTCAAGAGGATGCATTTCCCTTATTCATTTTCAAGTATAGAGAGACTTATGTATTTGTGAATGATTGGAATATTCAAAATCTACCTTTTGCTGGACTAAGAACGTTCTTGTATTATTTCTCTCCAAGGAAACTCAAGTGAGAGAACAAGAGTGGTATGCTTGACATGGTATGTCCATCACTTTTGTGGTACCATGTAATGGTTGGTGATATTATGCAAGTTAAGAAACCTCGAGTTGAGAACGATCATGCGAGTTAGTACGAGCTGGATTGATGGATTTGAGTGTGGATGGGATATAAATTGCATAGTATGATTATTATTTATGTGGAATCATCTATTGAAGCTTGTAATCATGTTTAAACTTGTTTAAGATAAGATTGGATTGGAAAGGTGTTCTTAAAAACAAGTATTTCTGCCTCTGCATCTAGAGTAATCGATTACTCAAAGGGAGTAACCGATTATCCTTTAAAAATTTGGGATTATTGCGCAGGAAATGATGGAGTAGCCGATTACTCAAAGTGAGTAACCAGATATGAAATATGCCTCTAACTATAAAAATGGCTCTGTAACAACAATGTTCATAGAGTAACCGATTACTCAAAGTGAGTAATCGATTACCACATATGTGTTTTGAAAAATGTTTGGAAATCCATATCTTTCGGACCGTAAGTTCATTTTGATTCCCGTTCGAAGTGTTAGAAGGCTAGTAAGATAAAGTTTTCTCTGATCATGGGTTGGTAGGAGGTAAACGATTTAATTGCTGATGTGTCACCATTATGACTATTAAAATCCTTAAGAGTGAAGTCAAAAAAGACTCACTAAGTGATGACCTCATAGAGAACGAGTTAGTGCTTTGCATAAGTGTTAGTAAGGTATGAGCGGTTGGTTAGACTATGGTGGTTGTTATTTCTCACAAGTTCATGTCATTAGATTTAGACTCCGTGAAAGGGTACCACACTTGTGCATTTGTGCTTTACCAAGAGGAAGGAATTTGAAAGTTATCCTTCCAGGTAAGAATGAGAATTTGGCGTTTCGAAGTTAAGCATATGACTTGGATCGTATATGGAACAGGACAATTGAGAGAGAGGGATTCAAATGAGAAATGTAGTATGGTCTTCGAAGGTATGTATGTGTGGAGTGTTGTATGTGAATTGGTGAGTGGTATGGAAACTCACAATTGCGTTCTGAATGGTTTAAGTTTTGGTAGCGGTGACTCACGAATGATTGAAGTTCTGTGATGATGTTACATTGTCATTAGTTGAGATTTCGTGGCAACAGAAACCTTGAGTGAGTCGAACCTCGTAAGAAGAATTAATATGGAATGTGGTAACCAGAATCGGAGGTGATTAAGCTATTTTGGATGAGTTATTTTGAGTTTAAAATGGATTTGGAATTGTATATGTTATGGCTGTAGCAATATAACTACTATACCTCTATCGTCTGGAGAGTGTTGGACCAATGTAGAATATTGTGTGTTAACAAGAAAATTGTTCTACCATTAGACGTCAGTAAGTTTCTTGTACCGTTGGTTCGTAGGAACCTCGGTGGAAAAATGTGTTTCCCCGCAGAATGTTAGCTACCTAGTAATGCTTGAGAATCCGTGGTATTCCACTCTAAGAATTTGGATTGCGCAGTGGAAGGTGACATCTGAAAGAGTTAAGTCAGAATAATGGGAATTTGGAAGATTGTTACTCATAAGTATGGAAATAAGAAGATCTTGTTCTAAGTGTGTTACCTTTTGGGTGTGATACGAAAGAAATGGAATATCAGATGTAATGAGTACTACGTACAACATCAAACCAGATGGAACTAGTAAAAGAAGTCGTTTGACTAATTATGAAGTGGTTTTGGATGTTGAAGGATTTATGAAAAGATAAATCATCGATGATTGCATGAAGTTAAGGAATCACCGATTTACCTCATGAAGATTTGGTGAGTATTTGTTATCCCAAACCAAGATAAGGTATTATGGTTTTGTTTGTGACTAAGTAGAAGATTATAGAATGGTACATTCTAGCCGAAGGTGGAATGCTACCAAGTGTTAGTGTGGAAAAACATATAAGTTAAGGAAAAAGCAAAGTTCGAAGTTAACCCAATATTGGAATAAGAGTAGGACTAAGGACACGAAGTTTGATAATTTGTGAAAATACGGATTTGGTCTGTGAAGTCAAGTTGGAATTTAAGTACGTCATAATTTGAATGGAAGTAAAGTTGAGTGTAGAACTAAGACAATGATACAAGTTGTGGTTATTGTCGAGTAGATGAAATTTGGGGGCGAATTTCAATTTAAGGGGGGGAGAGTGTAATACCCAGTATTTTTAAATGCTCAATTGGATATCATATGAGATCAGATGAGTGTCTATGTGCTCTATCTTGATCAATTAGAATAATGGAATTCTTAAGTATTGTTAATAGGGATCAAAAGAGCAACTAATGAGCTCTGAGGGGATAGATTATTTAATGAAAGAGATAGATCAATTACTTTAATTCTAGAGAGAATTTTATAGTAATGCTAATAATTGATCAATTCGTGTGAGACGATAAAATATCAATTGGGGATATTTTACTCTATTGGATTATATTATATAATATTAGTATTTTATATATATATATATATATATATATATATATATATATATATATATATTTGTTAAGAGAAAGAAAAAAAAAGTTAGAAAAGAAGAAGAAAAGTAGAAAGAGGAAAGAAGACAGGAAGAGGAAAGAAGAGAAAGAGGAAGAAACTTGAGAAGAAGCCATGGATCATCATCTTCATCATCTTCTTCAACCTCCCATTCGATTACCAGGTGGGCTCTAGTTAGACACTTTAAGTTCTAGAAATATATGTTTAGAACTTAGGGTAGATTTGAGAGAAAATGATTAAACGGATAAATCAAGGAAATCTAACAGATGAAATGTGATATAAAACGCGTAGTATAGTCGAGATAGGTGTAAGAATAACCTATGATACTCACTATTATGTTGCAATGTGTTTCTATGAAGTTCCATTGAGTTTTATGATGAGGAAAATGTGTTTTTAGGGCTCTGTTAAGACAATAATCAATTACCCTATTTGAGTAACCGATTACTTGTGTAAAAATGACGTTCTGGGCTGTTTTCGAGCGAGTAACCGATTACTCAAAGTGAGTAATCGATTACCACTGCTATTGACAGAAAAATGAAAATTGAAATAGGCGTAACTTGAGTTTCGTAACTTCGTTTGACGCCCGGTCGGAAGCGTTGGAAAGCTAATTTTATGCTCTATGAGATGGTGAGGAAGAGAAATGTTTATATGCCATGTATTGATAGGATAATTATAAAAAATGTAATGTATGTGATTTTGTTTCCACCAAAACTCAAGGATCGGGAATCAAATTGATACGAGTCCAAAGACTTTGGAAAGATTATCCAATAAGGTATTGAATGGTAATGTTAGACCATGATTTAACCAAGGATGCTTGGTAGAGGATAGTAATGGCTTGTATGCCTTAAAATGTGTGTGAACTACCATGTGGATTATGTTTTACATGTTATGCAATCATGTGTGTTTTATGATTGATATTGTTATATGCAAATTGTGTTAAACCATGTCTATCTAATTATTGTTAAGTATGTATGAGAGAATATGCATGCTTAAAATGAATTAGGAAGAGTGAGAAAACTTTACCCCAAAATAAATGATATGATCCTAGAGATGTAATAAGGTCTTGGTAAATGTTTAAATGACAATGCTTAGGCATCGATGCTTGAAGAGTATCTTTGATAAGTAGTTGTTAGCAGAGGTTGTGACATAGTAATGGCTAGGAATTAATAGAGACTCTAGATGGTGATATTCGTGCAATCGATGTAGAAATGTGCATCCTTGACGAGTAATGGTCTAGTGCAGATAACCTAGATGACGATGCTCGTGCATTCGATGTAGAAAGGTGCATCCGTAACGAGTAATGGTCTGGGAGAGAGTGAAACCCTAGTACAGAACATGTGTGTGAACCTTGTGTTCTTTTTGAAAGGCGAATATGGCCTTAAGGCATGGTTGCCTTGTGATTGTCGAATACAATCACGTTTGTGTGCGAGATCACGTAATCGGAACCGTTTTTATCCCTTAATAAATATCCGTGACCAGTGTCCATAACTCTTTGGAGGGGCAGGCGGGGGAAAGTGTTTATTAAGTAAGTGATCGTGACCCATGTTGTAGGGCCTCTTGTATAGGCTGGTCGGGGAAAGTTACTTAGTGGGTGGTATTATTGACCCGTGTTGAAGAACCTCTTCTGAAGGTTGTCCGGGGAAAGTACCATGTGTAGGTAACTGTGACCCGTGTTGAAGGGCCTCTCGAGTAGGCTGGTCAGGGAAAGTTGTCTATGTTAGATTTCGGGACCCGTGTCCATAACTCTTTGGAAGGTGGCCGGGAATAGATGCGTTTCTTAGGATCCGTGACCCGTGTTGAACTCTCTTGTAGGGTTGGCCGGGGAAAGATGCCTTGGTATGTGTTACCGATTAGTGATATTTTGAGTTGGTGAACTCATGAACATGTTTCCATATTGTAGCGAGCGATTTTGGACGCAGTTCTTAAGCGCTGGTCGCTCTCTGCGGTTGAGCTTAAAACTACAGGTCGATTCATTTTTTATCCTATTGTGAGCTGAATAAGGAAGGGAAATAGATGTCTCCAATTAACCCTGCTTGCATACTGAGTTTAAACAGCAGTCTGTTAGGTTACGGATGCTTTCAATGTGGGGGGGGCCTTTGTACTGGTTATTCGTATTTCGCCAATACAGGTTCTTTCTTTCTAGGGCTTGGGCAAAAGGTTTCTGGTGGGGAACAAGGATTAGGATGTTAGGACTGATGCTTTTGAATTACTGCTTTTAATTGATGGAGATATGGGATTTGGGTTTTTTGTTGATTGCGCTCGCTAAGATCTTTTCTTTCGATCTTATGCCTACGTATTCCCGTTTACCGAAACAGGGAAATCAGAGCGTTCGTAGTTCCTCCTATTCTATGGGAGGAAATTGGTTTTTGGTGTCTTGTTCAAAGCCCAAGACGTGAAGCGAAAGGTGATTTGTATCTTGTTCAAAGCCCAAGATGTGAAGCTGAAAGGTCTATTTGTGTCTTGTTCAAAGCCCAAGACGTGAAGCTAAAATACCTCGACTTTAGAGAGAATTTGTCATCTCTAAAGAGGGGAGAAGGAGAATTACTTTAACTGGGATACGCGGATCCGAGCAATGCCATAATTTCCGAAGAAAGGGTTTTAACCTGAAGGAGAAGACTTTAACTCAGTGTAGAGCAATGCCATCTTTCCTTAGGAATTTCTCATGCTAAAAGAGGGACAGTGGCATGGATATAGATGATCCAGAGGCTTGCCGCTTACAGCGATTAGATGAAAGGAAAGGAGTTGTTGATGTTTGTGTACTGTGAATGAGGCACATCTTTGATGCTAAAAGGTCGATTGGATCAACCAATGGTTTTCTTATACAAAGCCTAAGAGGAGGCTAATTTGTGTCTCGTACAAAGCCCGAGACAGAGGCTAAAATTTTTTGACCCAGTGGGGCATATCGTTATATAAAGCCTAAGAGGAGGCTAGCAAAGAGTTCGACTCTTGCTTAAGGGATTTATATCTCGTACGAGGCCCGAGATGGAGGCAAAAAAAAGGGTGATTGACTCTACGAGGGAATCTTTTGTGTCTCATACAAAGCCTGAGAGAGAGGCTAAAAGGTTTGACTCAACAAGAGAGTCTTTGATACTCAACAAGAGAGTGTTTTTGTATCTCGTACGAAGCCCGAGATGGAGGCTAAAGGTTTGTTTCAGTTGAGTGACATATCCAATATACTGATTTTAAAAGAGAAAATCAGTTCTTATATGAGCAACACTGTACTCAGGGATTTAATTTGAGGATCTGGGATATTTCCTTCTCTTTGAGGAAACAGGAAATCCAAAGGGTATCGAGATTGTCCGAGTCTGCGGGTTTCCTTCCTATTTAACGAAGGGTGCATGAGAATGTCTTTGAGACTCAAGGAAGTTAGACTGTCCAAGTCTAGAGTTTTATCTTTTGTACTATGCTTCGAGAAACAGTAGTAGACTCTATGAAAGGATTGTTCTATGAGGATGACTAGGTTCTGTTCCTATACCTGTAGGAGGTCGTCGGGACAATTTGTACGAAGCCCAAGAGGAGGCTGGAATCTTTTAAGAAGCCGACGGGTCCTTGTACGAAGCCCAAGAGGAGGCCGGGTTGCTTATAGGAAGCCTGTGGGTCCTTGTACGATGCCCAAGAGGAGGCCGATGCTTTTAAGAAGCCCGTGGGTCCCAAACCATAGAAAAGTTCAAGAAAACTCTTTTAAAGATAAAACCACTGGTAAACGTGCGAGGTTTACTATCCAGCAACTTTTATCTTTTCAAGAGAGTTTGAACAGTTCGGAGGTTTGAAGAAATTCAAGAGAAGTTTCACCGAGAATAATTCATCTCTGGGGAATAGAATTTCTTGACGATCCCTAAGGAGGACAGCCGAAGAGAAGACTGTATCTGGTGCTCCTATTGGGGGATCTAGGCATCTATTTCTACGAATAAACGAAACGGCGTCACCTAGTTCTAGACGTAGTAGCCGGGGAAACTCGAAATATCTATACTATTATTACACAGTAGATATGAGTTTATGAAAGGAGACTTACAGTGAGCAGCCCCACAATACAGTTTATAATATGAAAGCAGTAAATGAAAGCGATAACCACTTACTCGGTTGTAGTGCTTCCATGCTGTTTGGTTAGTTGTTCAACAAAGAAAGATAAAAACAACAGTATATTCAAAATCAAAGGAGAAAGTGCTTTGAAAAAGAAAGATTTGGGGCTTACAGCTCAAGGAGAGGCCCAAGGTTTTATCAGTGAGCGCACTGTTTGACTTTGTACAGCGGGACTTATACAAGTGACTGGGGCCCAAAAAGGTTTTCTGTACAAGAGGGATGGGTCTTACACTCTCTCAAGAGGCCCAAAAAGGTTTAAAGAAAAGAGTGGGGCTTATAACACGAGGGTAGGCCCAGATGGTTTTTAATTTTAAACGGGCGACGATCGCGCCGTTTACTTGTACAGAGGGACTTATACAATGAGTGAGGCCCAAAAAGTTTTTTGTACAAGGGGGGATGGGTCTTACACTCTCTCAAGAGGCCCAAAAAGGTTTAAAGAAAAATAAATGGGTCTTACTACTCGAGGGTAGCCCAGATGATTTTTAAAAAGGCGACGATCGCGCCGTTTGTTTTTTGACGATATCGGGACTTATACAATAAGTGAGGCCCAAAGATGATTTGGTCAAAAAAAAAGGGGGTTGGGTCTTACACTCTAATAGAGGCCCAAAGTGTTTTGAAAATGATTTATGAGGGTTGAATTAATCCAAAACCCTAATTTGTTTTCAAAAATGTATTTAAATGAATAAAAATTCAATTAAAATGATCAAAAATTGTTTAACACATGGAAAACAAATTGTGATCCTGGATTAATGCTTCAAAAATTAAGTATTGACCTACAAAATAATTAGAAAGCATTAAAAGTTGCAAAATCAATGTAGAAAAAATATTTAAAATGCCAAAAACAATCAAAATATTAATTCTTTACAAAAATATCAATTATATGAAATAAATAATATTTTTGGGATTTTTTGTGAAAATAAAATATTTTAACATTTTTGTGAATTATTAAAAAAAGAATCAACTCAAAATCATTAAAACTCAGAGAGAAATTAATTTTTGAATCAATTAAACAAAATCACAAAATTCAAATATTCAAATATATGAAAATGGCGCCAAGAACAACACCAAGAACACGCGCGTTTTTCAGTTTGCCCAGATTTGCATTTTCTATCCAATCTCCATGAATACGTAACCATATCATGCAATCCACATATCATTATGCTCGCCTCAACCTCACGATCATGTCTATGTACTTTAATTTCATTTAAATTAAACATACAACAAGAAATCACGAAGAGACCTCAAGAACCCTAATTTATGCATGAAGGCTAGGATTTTTGATACACGATTCAAACAATGCAATTAATTGAGGGAAAACATTCCATGCATGATTATGAACATATGGCCAAATTATTGTGCGAGGAAATATGCATAGATTGAGAGATGACCAAGTTTAGGCTAACCTCCAAGTCGTGACAGCAAGAGCAAATCAAATTCTGGGTTGGAGGTGTTACAGATGAGTTGTGATGATCTGAACAGCTTCCCTACACCATATGGAGTGTGTTTGAACACTTGGATTGAATTGAAATGGACTGGATCAGTTTATGGCATCTCAACTGCAACTTCACTTCAAACTTGTGTGGATGGCAAGTGATTTTGAGATTTTGATGTTCCAGATGTTATGTGAGTGTTTGATCAGCTCATATGTGATGTATGTGAGGTGTGTGAGTGATTGGTTTGTGCAGAATTGCTCTCAAACTCAAAACCCGATAGCTACCTTGCTAAGAAAGGCATTTTTGCCAAGAGAAAGAGATTTTGAGGAAAGCATCTGTTAGATGGCTTTGGTGTACTTAAACTGACCACAATTGAGCTCTATTTATAGTAGAGCATGTTTGTTTTGCAAGGAATAGTGCATGGCAGCTGGTAAGTAGGTTTCCTCAATGTTGGCCAATGGGAATGAAAGTCTCCTCTAGCCATTGACTAGAGGTTAGGGCACAGAGCTTTGGTCCCCTTGGTCTTGGATAAGTCTTGACTGATTTCAGATGAGAATGGCTCAGTCCATGCCACCTTGATGGTTCCATTGAATGCCTCATTCCAAATTTGAAGTCTTGTCCCTATTTTGGCAACTCTAGGTTCAACATGCTATTCCTTGTTCCTTGGACCTTGGAGGCTTGGCTCAGTGATTGTTCCCTTTGGATTCAATCCTTTGAGGTGTCCAAGTGGATTGGAGCAATTGCAATTGGCTGATTTTTCCAAATCGAGCCAAAATGCAAATTATGCCTTGCCTTGACAGATTTCAGTAAGGCAACTTGCCAATGTTGTATCTCATGATGTAGGTTGAAGTTGGCAATGCTCTTGGCCATTTTGGAAAGCCCTAACATGATACAACAACTGTTTGAACAAGTTTGGTTTTGATCTCTTTTGATTCCAAGTGAAAAATCCCCCTACATTTGGCAAAAAGTGAAGCAGAATTCTGACTTAGTGAAAATTTCACTAAGTGTTGGAAAAAGTGACTTTTTCACTTTTCAGCCACTTTGATCACTCCATAACTCAAAATCCTTAATGAATTGGAATGACTTGTAGTTGAAGTTTTTGTAGGTGATAATGAGGGCTACAAATCCATATTTGGATGAGAAAAAATGGCCTTGTGGTTTAGGAGTTATGGTCCTCCAAAGTTGGTACCTTTGCCACTTTATTTTTAACTTAGAAAAATTTCTAAGTTTTATGGTTACCCCTTTTACAAGTTATCTCACTTTTCTTGATTTTTCTTGATGAATGATGATTCAAATCATACATTAACATCATTTTAGGGTTAAATATCCATTTTGGTGAAAAATCTCAAAAAGTCAAAGTTGACTTTTGTGCACAGTTGACTTTTTATCAAATGAATTCCAAACTGTGCAATTCTTCAGGAAATAATGTCCTTGACCTAAATCAAACTTGATGTACATGTTCCATGGGTGTCATAGGGTATATTCAATCATGTATTAGGGTTTGGGAGCATGCCTTGGTCAAAAGTCAAAGTTACAGTTGACTTTTCCCTTAAAACCCTAATTGTGGTGCAGATGAAATTGAGACTTGTTGCTCAAACTTCTTGGATCAATCCATTGTTCCAAATGGATCAATATGGTGTATTAGAGACCCTCAAATCATCTCTTGAGGTCTTGGCTCATGGTTTGTCCCAAAAGTCAACTTAGGGGTGAATTAGGTCAAGAAACCCTAATTCCTGATTTTTGATGAATGCATCCCCTGAGGCAAAATTGACTTGATGCATGGGTTCATGAGGTTCCATGAAGTATATTAGGTTATGTTTTGGATCAATGGCTTGTGCCCAGATGAAAATTTCCATCTGGAGGCCCTGGTCGACCAAAACCCTAATTTGGGGACACTGTCGATCTTGAGACTTGATCCACCTAGAAGGGGGCAGCCTTGTGCTTAATCCTTGAAGTGGGAGTCCTTTTTGATCCATTGTGGATGTTTAAGAGATTAGACAAGTTGAAGATCATGTCATTTCTTGATTGATCCTTTGTCTAAGCACTCAGAGAGGGCTTGAAACCCTAATTTTGCTTGTAGTGGATGCTCACCCATCTTTGGGGAGACTGATGAAGCATGATGGTTCATCCATATTGTGATGATGATTTTCACAATGATGGGAAATCTTAGTGGTCAAAATTTGGGGTATTACAGATGCCCCTATTTAATCTTCTTGGACCCGAAGGTGTGAATGACGAAGGGATTCGAGCATTCGGGGTGCAAAAGGATTAAATATCGGAATATCCGAAATTTTGATGGTGGTTATGAATGGCAGCTTACGCATTCATCTTCTTTAGCTAAGCAATGATGCTTAGAAAAGGTAAACTTCCCCTCGTTCTTGGTCTCCTACCAAGGAACTGGTCTTAGTTTCTGATTTAAACTTCCCCTCGATCCTGGTTTCTTACCAAGGAACTGGTCTCAGTTTCTGATTTAAACTTCCCCTCGATCCTGGTTTCCTACCAAGGAACTGGTCTTAGTTTCTGATTTAAACTCCCCCTCGATCCTGGTTTCTTACCAAGGAGCTGGTCTCAGTTTCTGATTTAAACTTCCCCTCGATCCTGGTTTCCTACCAAGGAACTGGTCTTAGTTTCTGATTTAAACTCCCCCTCGATCCTGGTTTCTTACCAAGGAACTGGTCTCAGTTTCTAATTTAAACTTCCCCCCGATCCTGGTTTCCTACCAAGGAACTGGTCTTAGTTTCTGATTTAAACTCCCCCTCGATCCTGGTTTCTTACCAAGGAACTGGTCTATGTTTCTTTTGTCAATAAACTTTATTGACAAGGGACGCTATTCATAGCGGCTTTCCTCAAACTTCTCGCCGAATTTTCCTGGGGAGATGCCATTTGAGTGGAAAAAGTTTGGATGTCAGACTTGCTGGGGAACCCATTCGTCTGAGTTGTAGAGTTGTACAAACTTCTCTGTTGGAGACGCCATTTGTTTCTACTGGGGAAAGCGAGTCTCTTGAGAGACTGCTTTCGTTTGGGATCTTTCATCATACTTTTCTCGGGATCTTCCCGGAGAAATGCCATATGATGGGGTCCAATTTTGAGGTGTCAATGACCTTCTCATCAGTGGTCCTTTCGAAGCAAAACTGGCATGCTGCCGAATCTCTGATCACGAGGCTTTCTCTGTGGATTTTCCTTAATCCGGGAAAGCAAGGATATCATCTTCAATGGCGAAGAGTGATGTTTATTGAGAGTTTTCTCTGGCTTTTCAGAGGTTCAAGTTATCAAAGTGGCCAAGTGCCGACTCTGATCTAAAGATACACTGGTGACGAGATTGTGCAGACGTAACACTTCCTGACGAGGAAAGAACTGACAAACTCGATTGAGAAAACTGTTTATCACTAGGGGACAAGACCGACTCAAGTGATAGTGATGCAATATGAAATGTGAATGCAAATAAAAAATGCATGAAGTATGTATGTTTATGCTGACAAAACAGACGCGACATACAGACTAATGGATGAACATAATTGGATATTCGGCCATCGCGGGGCGAAGAAGTACCGTTGATTCAAAATAGCAATTCCACCTTGCTTAGGAGAGATAGTCCACGCGGGGAGCTATGTTGATCGGGCTTAGGAGATGAGAACTCGGTCGAGGCGTGTTAGGCGAAACAAGGTCTCTGACACAGTTGATCCCTTCATTCAGGCATACTGGCTTAGAAGGAGTACTTTGATTCTGCACTTTGAAGTTCGCTTACTTCGGGAGAAGCAATCGATGTTCTTCTGATGTTCAACAGTCAAAAGAAATGCCATCTTTAATTTAAAAGCAGAAAAAGTTTTAACAAGTAAATTCATTTTTTGTTTTATTTCAAGAGTCGCTGATTAAGTTTAAACAACGTCGTTCTGTAAAGCTAAAACAAGTTAAGAATTACAAACAAAAGCACAAAGGCTCAAATTTTATTGATAAGATGGAGATCAGCCAAACGCGTGATTCCAAAGAGTATATACAAAGTTAGAAAATGGTAATTTACAGGGAAAAGGGCTATGTTGAAACATAACGACCACTATCCTTCTACCAACTTTGAGTTCGGGACATCCTGAGCTTCCGTCGAAGATGACCTTTGACTGGAGATTTCCTCCGATAGATGATGATGTAACTGCTGCTGAGGGACTTGCCTCTGTTGAACATAGTTACTTGCCATTATCCCTAATTTTTGCCTGGATTGTACTATGAGATTTCCAATCCATCGGGATGATTTTTTTTCCATGTCTCTAACTTTTGCCTGGACCGCCCTTTCGGGTTTTCAATCCACCAAGACGTTTTTTTTTAGTTTAGCCGAAGTATTTCTTGACTACATCAACATTCGTGGGGTAGGCAAATTCCTCTCCGTCCATGGTTGCAAGTCTCAAGGCGCCGCCTGAGAAAGCTTTCGTGACCACATAGGGGACATCATAATTCGGGGTCCATTCGCCCCGAGAATCAGTGAGAAATGATTGTATCTTCTTGAGCACGAGGTCTCCTTTCCTGAAGACACGAGGTCGGACCTTTTTGTCAAACGCCCTCTTCATTCTTTGCTGATACAACTGACCGTGGCATAGTGCCCTGATTCGTTTTTCCTCGATCAGATTCAATTCTTCGTGTCGACTTTGACACCATTCAGCTTCGGTGAGCTTAGCTTCCATCAATACCCGAATTGATGGGATCTCTACTTCTATGGGAAGCACTGCCTCCATGCCATATACTAGAGAGAAAGGGGTTGCCCCTGTTGAAGTGCGGACAGATGTGCGATAACCGTGAAGAGCAAAGGGTAGCATCTCGTGCCAATCTTTATAGGTTACAACCATTTTTTGAACAACCTTCTTGATGTTCTTGTTAGCCGCTTCTACCGCTCCGTTCATCTTGGGTCGGTAGGGAAATGAGTTATGGTGTTCAATCTTGAACTCTGCACACAACTCTTTCATCATCTTATTGTTCAAGTTATATCCATTATCAGTAATGATCTCGCTTGGAACACCATAACGGCAGATAATATTGTTTTTGATAAATCGGACCACCACTTGTCAGGTTACATTGGCGAATGACGCTGCTTCGACCCACTTGGTGAAATAGTCAATGGCTACCAGGATGAACCGATGTTCGTTTGAAGCCTTGGGCTCAATCATGCCAATCATGTCGATTCCCCATATGGAAAAAGGCCACGGGGAAGAAAGAACTTTGAGATGTGATGGCGGTACATGAATTTTGTCGGAGTATATCTGACACTTGTGACACCTCCTCATGTACCTGTAGCAGTCGGATTCCATTGTCAACCAATAGTACCCGGCCCTGAGAATTTTTCTCGCCATTGTGTGTCCGTTGGCATGAGTGTCAAAGTATCCTTCATGAATTTCTTTCATGAGCATGTCTGCTTCTGGTCTATCGACGCATCGGAGCAAGGCCATGTCAAAATTTCTCTTATAAAGAGTGTCACCGCTCAGGAAGAAGTTTCCAGCCAATCTTCTGAGGGTTTTCCTGTCTTTTCTGAGTGCCCCAGATGGGTACTCTTGTTTCTGAAGGAAGCATTTGATATCGTGATACCAAGGTCTGTCGTCTATGACTGCTTCAATCGCGAAGATGTAAGCGGGCCGTTCAAGGCGCATGATGTCGATCTTAGGTATGTCATTCCATCGACCTACACTAATCATGGAAGAGAGAGTGGCTAATGCATCAGTCATGTGATTCTCATCACGAGGGATGTGATGAAAGTCGACTCTGTTGAAGAAGGGTAACAACCTCCTTTCATAGTCTTTGTAAGGAATCAATCCTGATTGGTATGTGTTCCAATCTCCTTTTATCTGGTTAATAACCAGGGCTGAATCACCGTATACGTCCAAGTTTTTGATCCTTAAATCAATCGCTTCTTCGAGACCCATGATACATGCTTCATATTCGGCCTCGTTGTTCGTACATTTGAACGTAAGTCTAGCAGTGAAAGGAATGTGGGTACCCTGAGGGGTAACAATGATTGCCCCAATTCCATTTCCATAATGATTGACTGCTCCATCAAAGATAAGTCCCCAATGGGAACCTGGTTCTGGCCCTTCACTGGGTAGCGGTTCATCGCAATCTTTCATCTTTAGATACATGACATCTTTGTCTGGGAAGTCAAACCCGATTGATTCTTGATCGTCAATCGGTTGATGAGCCAAATGATCGGCTAAAATACTTCCTTTAACGGCTTTCTGAGCATGGTACTCTATGTCATATTCTGATAGTAACATCTGTCAACGGGCAATCCTTCCCGTGAGAGCAGGTTTTTCGAAAACGTACTTGATTGGATCCATTTCGGAGACCAACCAAGTAGTATGACGAATCATGTACTGGCGAAGACGTTTGGCTGCCTAAGCCAAAGCGCAACAAGTTTTCTCAAGCATTGTGTACCGAGTCTCGCAGTCGGTGAATTTCTTGCTTAGATAGTAAATGGCAGACTCTTTCCTTTTAGTTTCGTCTTGTTGGCCAAGTACACATCCCATTGAGTCCTCTAGGATTGTGAGGTAAATGATCAGTGGTCTCCCTTCCACTGGAGGTGATAGGATCGGAGGATTCAATAGATGTTCCTTAATACTGTCGAAGGCGGTTTGGCAATCTTCTGACCAAACGCAATCCTGGTTCTTTTTGAGTAATTTGAAAATCGGCGCACATGTCGCGGTCATAAGGAATGTGAATCTGGAGATGTAGTTCAAACGTCCCAGGAATCCTCTGACTTGTTTTTCAGTTTTCGGAGAAGGCATTTCTTGAATGGCCTTGACCTTGTCAGGATCAACTTCAATTCCTTTCTGGCTGACGATGAACCCTAGTAATTTCCCCGAACGGACACTGAAGGTGCACTTGTTAGGATTCAAGCGGAGCTTGAATTTTCTTAGACGTTCGAACAATTTTGACAGATGTTCAACGTGCTCATCCTCTGTTCTTGATTTTGTAATCAAATCATCGACATATACCTTGATTTCTTTGTGTATCATGTCATGAAACAGAGTAGTCATGGCCCTTTGATAGGTTGCCCCGGCATTCTTCAAACCGAACGGCATTACCTTGTAACAAAAGGTACCCCATGGGGTAATGAATGAAGTTTTCTCCATGTCTTTCGGCACCATTTTGATCTGGTTATAGCCCGAGAATCCATCCATGAAGGAGAATACTTTGAACTTTGCTGTGCTGTCAACCAGCATGTCAATGTGTGGTAAAGGAAAGTCGTCCTTTGGACTTGCCTTGTTCAGATCTCTGTAATCAACACACATTCTGACCCTTCCGTCCTTTTTGGGAACTGGTACGATGTTGGCTAACCATTGAGGATATTCAGATGTAGCGAGGAAACCCGCGTCGATCTGTTTCTGTACCTCCTCCTTGATTTTGATGGCCATGTCCGGGTGAGTGCGTCTCAACCTTTGCTTTACTGGCGGACATTCCGATCTCAACGGTAAGTGATGTTCCACGATGCTGGTATCCAACCCTGGCATATCCTGATAGGACCAAGCGAATACATCGGGAAATTCTTTGAGAAGCTTTATCAAACCCTCTCTGGCAGTTGGACTGAGCAGTGCTCCGATCCTGATTTCTTTTGTCTCCTTTTCTGAACCCAAGTTTACCGTTTCCAACGGCTCTTTGTGAGGTTCAATGGACCTTTCCTCTTGTCTGAGTAGTCGGGAGATCTCTTCTGGAATTTCGTTGTCATTTTCTTCTTCAGCCTCGAATACTGGGAACTCAAAGTTGGGAGAAGGCATCGGATCGTATGTTTCAACGGGGTATAAAACAAGCAATCTGCATGACGTGATGATTCGTGTTTAGAAGAGATAGAGAAAATGTAAGTGTGTGCAGTGTTTTGATTTTACTGCTTGTTTTTATTATTGAATGTTTTTTAGGATTACCATTTTCTGACAAAGCAAAAAGAGAAAACAGCAATAATGCAGAAATTGCAGAACGACGTTATTTTATTAATGAACAAGTCGAATCTTGAAACTACAGCCCTATAAAACAAAACTCACTCGCTTCGGGCAAAGCGAAGAGGGAAATTTACAGAAAACGAGCCCTATCAAAATATTCGTTTCACCTGGGCAGGGTGAAAGGTTTAAAGATGGAAATTACTTTGACTGATGAACGACCTTCGAAACCTCGACGGCAACCCATTGGCGGCGAACTCCTCGATGAATCACAAAGTCTGGCACCTTCCTTGATTTGTCTTCAGAAATGACGTTGATTTCTGGTGGAGCAGGATTATTGGAATCTATTCCCCAGGCAGAATTGTCGTAGGAGGATTCCTCTGTTGTATTTTGCATAGCATTTGTGCTCTCAGCTGTATCTCCCCATCCAGTTGACTGGATATCTTCGAGCCTGATACGAGAGCTTTCGGGAGCAGTGTACTTGACCATAAAGTCGTATTTTCCACTTGGTTGTCCCAAAGTGTCCCAAACTTCTTTGGAACTGGAGAAGTCATCCCTTTTGATGACGTTGACCTTAGGAAAAGCATAGTTGATGAATTCTAGTCCTGCAAACGTTGCGAATTCATCTTCATGTTGAGTAGTTTCTGAATGACCTGAATGTTGATCCCATGACATGGTGGGGACACAGGTATTCTGTTCAATGACGATCAGCTGAGTTTCATTACTCGGCTGACTTTCTTGCCCCAAGTTTCCTGGGTAAGGCTGCCACATTGGCAGACCATCCATCGGGCCATAGTAATGGTGATCAAAGTTTTCTTTCATCAGAGTGTCTTCCTCTAATGAATTTGGCGGAGCACGGCATCCTTCCGGATCACGATCTCCGTAGATCATTTCGACATCTGATCTTGGTATAAATCTTGGACTTTCTGTAGGAAAGCAAAAAGGCATAGGCACCTCTACCGAGACATATAGCCGTCCTCATTAAGATAGGATTTCCATTCTTCATCTGTGTCAAAGGGATCTTCCTCATTGATAGCATGAACTGTCTGAGACACTGGGTGAAGAAAACCTCCACTGTGGAAGAAGTTTTGAAGGGGATGAAGACTTTCATCGTTGGCGGCTGTCTGGGTACAGGTTGCCGAAAAACCAAGACCCTTCTTTGTTTTATTGTCAATAGGAATGACAAGCCGTCCCCATCCTGTCGTATCGGTACTCTCGACCGCTTTGATAGCATCTTTGTATGAAGAAATTGAAGTTCCTTCTTCGGATTGATCGTTCTTGCTCACCGGTAGTGCTTGGAACTGAGTTCCAATAACCTCCTCGGGTTCCACACAAGCAGATGATGATAAGTTACTCACGAGCAAGGCTTGTTCCCCACAAACCGTGACAAGTTGATCATTCTTGACGAACTTTAGCTTTTGGTGGAGGGTTGAAGTAACCGCTCCAGCCTGATGTATCCAAGGTCTTCCTAATAAACAAGTGTATGTTGCCCGGATGTCCATGACCTGGAAAGTAATTTGGAAAGTGTGAGGACTAATAGTTATGGGAAGATCAACTTCGCCGATAACTGTTTTTCTGGATCCGTCGAATGCTTTGGCGACGACCTCGCTGACTCTCATCGGAGGGCCCTTAAATGATAATTGCATCAAAGTGGACTTCGGCATAACATTCAGGGCTGACCCTGTGTCTACCAGTACGTTGGCTAAAGCATCGCCCTGGCAGTTAACTGTAATGTTGAGCGCCATGTTATGACGGCGACCCTCTTCAGGTAATTCCTCATCACTAAATCCCAAATTATTGCAAGAAGTGATGTTAGAGACAATGCTATCGAATTGTCTGATTGTTACATCCTGTTCCATAAAGGCTTGCTCCAAGACTTTCTGTAGAGCCTCTCTGTGTGCTTCTGAACTGAGTAACAATGATAATACTGAGATCTTTGAAGGAGTCTGTAACAGTTGATCAACAATGTTATATTCACTCCTTTGGATGAGCTTTAGCATCTCATCTTTGTCTTTTGAAAAGTCGGGTTACCAGATTTACTGACTGGTGGATCAGGAATTTCCGCCTGAAGTTCCTTTTCTTTGTTGGATTCTCCAACCCCTCGGTTGAAGATTCGACCGCTCCGTGTTACATGACTGATGTCTGCAATATTCACGACGGAGGGTAATGGAATTTCCTTTCCATTCTCGATTATTGTTGCACCGTATTTGTAAGGGATCGCCTTAGTCGATTCATATGGTAATGGCCCCGGTAGATAGATGACTATGGGAACCTTCTGATTTTTCTGACCGTCATAAGTAACCTCGATCCGTTCCCGGTTGGGAACTCTAGATTCGTCAAGTAGAGGGATGATGGCAAAAACATCCCTGATCTGGTGATGACCAGAGATCGTGACAACATCCTCAACTTGATCGGCAAGGTAGTTCGGCGACCAAATGATGGGTCCTGAACCTGGATATGGATGAATTTCTCCATGATCGATCTGACCCTGAAGAGCTGCTCTCACAAGGTAACACCCTTGGTTACTTTTCGAACAAACGCTACAACTGTCATAGTTGTGTGGTGGCACCTGGCCACGCCCACTTTGAATACAATGTAACCTCACTAGGTTACCTTCCATTGATCGGACATCCTGACTTTGACGACGAGTATGATTCCTGTTATTGATACTAATCTGCTGAGTATCTTCGTCCATATAGATTGGCATCCACCAGTGATTTAACAAGTGCTGAAGTGCCTCCTGGACAAGGGTACAACCTCGATCATTTTTGCAACCCGCTTTACAGCTTTGATAGTCATGTGATATTAGGAATCCGAGTCGGACCTGCTCAGCATGTAACTCTACCAGGTTGGTATCCATTACGCGGATGTCGAAGATCTGAACCATGTTGATTTGGTAGGAGTTCCTATCATGGTAGTCTTGGATCCATCCAAGATCCATCTGACGCTGGAGGGCCTCTTGTATGAAAGAGCATCCCTGTTTGTTTACCAAGAAAATCAGACAGGAACTGTAATCGTGCCGCGGCAGATTATGATACTGGCTTTGCCTTGAGTGCATTGCCACCAAGTTGACATTCATCGCACGGATGTCGTGGTTTTGAATGACGTTGGAATTCGTGTAAACCATGTTAACTCCACGAACTCGGTGCTCTTGGATCCATCTAAGATCCATTTGTTCCTGTAGAGCTGATTGCACTACCGAACATCCTTGGTTATCTTTAGAGCAGATATCACACTGGTGATAATCATGAGGTGGCACATGGTCATATCCACTCTGTCTACAATGCATCTTGACCAGATTGGTTTTCAACAAGAGTACATCGTGAATTTGATAGACATTGTTAGTCTCTTTCTCCATCAGATTGACTGCAGTTTCTCATGTTGAGGCAGCGGGTTCGTAAGAACATTAGGATTCGTATCTTTGAAAGATAAGAGCCCGCTCCTAACAAGCTTTTGCATGTCGGATTTGAAATTGAGACAAGTCTCAATGTTATGCCCTGAACCTCCTTGATGATAAGGGCATGTTTGATCCGCTTTAAACCAAAAAGGCGGATTTTTCGGAACTGAAAGGGGAGACTTAGTCTGAATGTGCCCCTTAGCCAGTAGTAACGGAAACAGCTCTGCGTACGTTACGGGTATAGGATCAAATCCTGGTGGCCGTATTGTACGGTTGTTGTTATATGGAGGACGAGCTTGCTGAAGAGGCTGTTGTGTCCTTTGTTGGTCAGGTTGGCTCTGCGCAACCTGAGGTTGATACATAGGAACAGGCGCGGGGCCGATAGCAGGAGTAACAGCTACTACTGGCTGATAACGACGCCTTTGCTTTCCGAGAGAGATATTCCCAATATCTTGCTCTTTTTTCTTAGGGAGAACACCACCATATTTTTTAGTACCGCTCGTCGATCCAGTGTCTTTTACCAAACGTCCTTCTCGGACGGCTTCCTCAAGACGTACGCCCATGCCGACCATTTCGGTGAAATCACTGGGCGCACTGGCAACCATTCGGTCATAGTAAAATGAGCTTAAGGTCTTTAAGAAGATTTTTGTCATCTCTTTTTCCTCAAGAGGTGGACAAATTTGAGCGGCAATTTCACGCCACCTTTGAGCATACTCCTTAAAGGTTTCCTTTTCCTTTTGCGACATTGATCTGAGTTGATCTCTGTCGGGTGCCATGTCCAAATTGTATTTGTATTGTTGGACAAAGGCAGTACCAAGATCTCTGAATGTACTGATCGTAGTACGGTTTAAACCCATGTACCATTTGAGTGCGGCACCGGTTAAACTATCCTGGAAGTAGTGAATCAGCAGGTCCTGATTCTCCGTCTGAGCTGACATCCACCGAGCGTACATCACCAGATGGCTTTGAGGGCAAGAGTTACCCTTGTATTTTTCAAAGTCGGGCACTTGGAACTTGTGCGGGACTTTTACATTTGGGACCAAGCAGAGGTCTGCGGCGTCCTTTCCAAATAGATCCTGACCGCGAATGGCTTGCAGCTCTTTCTGCATTTCCAAGAACTGTTCCTGGAATTCCTCCATTCTGTCAAACATAGTTTCCTTCTTACCAGAAGGTGTTGGTGGAATCTGTCCTTCCGGGATAGTGTGCACCACAGGGGGTGGTACCGTGACTACGGCAGTAAGTCTTGGCGCCTCCCGAAGTTTGTAACCTTCAGGAGTCTTGAGTATGCCCCTGGCATCTTCGCTTTCCCGAAGTTTGTAACCTTCAGGCCCAACGGCTTCTGTTGCGATTCCCTGATCTTCAGTGATCGGCGGAACATATCCTTCCGGGATATAGTTAACAGGCATGCCCTAAGGACGATCTTTCGGCATCTGATACCTAGGATCATACTTTTCTATGATGGGCGTTGAGGTGATCTCAGAGATCACAGTTCTTTGTAGCTGAGCTTCTGCCATGGCTTGCATGTCATTGCGAAGCTTTATCATGTCCTCTCTCAGAGTGTCGATCTCTTCTTTCAACTCTCTGTTTTCTTCCTCAAGATCATCCATCTTTTTCTGACGATTGGCCCGAGTATTATATGGATGAGACAGTTTTACTCTAGAATCGAGACACAAACGTGAGATTCGTAGGTAAGGAGAATACGCGATGTGAGAATGATGAATGCAATGATTATATTAATTGTTGTTTTTTTTTGTTTAATCAAAATAAACTTCGACAATTAGATTGCAAATATCAAACGGTGGGGAAACCCCTTTTTATTGAAATTCAAAGGATTACAGAAATGGAAATACAGTAGATTACAAAGTGCAGAAACAGAAACCTAAACTAATGGGTCCTGAGTCCTCTCTGAGGAGAAACCGGGTGCTGATTCTGGTATCTTCCTTTTCTTTGACCGGGGCGCTTGGGCCGTTGTCGGGTTGTCATTCCTTTGCCAAGTGAAAGGAGTGGGCAAATTCCTTTGGTCATCTTGATTCTCTACAGTATGCTACTCCAAAATTTCAATCAGAGCATCTTTCTCTTTTAGTAGTTGCTGTATTTGGATGCACTCTACGTCAAGGGTGCGGTACTTGTTCTTCCAAGACCTTCTCTCCTTTTAAACTTTGTTGAGAGTAACCTGAAGCCTTTCAGTTTCCGTCATGAAGTACATGACAGTTTTCCTCGGTGGAAGAATTCCGTAACGAGGATAAGGTATCTTTAGCTTGAGAGCTCTAGTTTGTACCCAATGGAGATAAGGCTCCACCGAGACACAGTCCGGTTTTCCCAGAGACTCTCGTCCTTTCTTATGAACCTGTTTCCAAGCATGCACTATTTCCATCTTTAGTGCTCTGTCGTTTTCTCCTTCTTTGAAGAAAAGACCTTCTAGATGAACACCCAGTGGGATGTGTCTCATCGGGTATCCAAACTGACGAAGAACTAATATCGGATGATAGTTGATTCCTCCTTTAGTTCCTATGAGGGGTACGCTGGGGAAGTTTCCACAACGGTCAATGATTCTGATTCCCTCATAAATCCTATTACACCAATCTATATCGGAATTGGTGAGAGACATGATCTTATGTGACCAACGTAAGACACTCTTGCAACCCCAAAAAGCGGAAGACTTGGGCAAGTGAGAGATAAACCACTTGTAAAGCAAAGGTACACAGCATGTGATCTCCCCTCCGCTGTACAAATTTCCTAAGTGTACAGAATGATACGCATCTGCGAGCAAAGTCGGCACAGGGTTTCCAATGAGAAAAACCTTAATAGCGTTGATATCGACGAAGTTATTGATGTTGGGAAACAAAAATAACCCGTAGGTGAGCAAGACAAAGATGCTTTCAAAAGCAGTCCCGTTCCCTATACTAGCAAAGTACAGAGCCTTTTTTGTCAAGAACTGGGCTGGCAAACCTTGGATGCCACCCTTAGTGGTCAGGTGAGTCCTGACCTCAGACTCGTCCAAATGAATTGCTCTTGCAATAGTCTGATTCTTTGGAATTTCTTCCAGTCCAGAAAATGGAGCTCGATCAGTGATATGTAAATCAGTCAGATGAGAATACTCCTCCAGCGTTGGTGCCAGCTGGTAATCCGGGAATGTGAAACAGTGATAAACCGGATCGTAGAACTGAATGAGTGCATCCATGATAGCCTTAATCACATGGACTCTTAACAGTGGTAGCAGACCACCGTGCTTGGCTCTGAAAGCCTCTGGGTTAACGATCATCCTTGCTAACTTTCTCAAATCCCCTAGTTTTGGAACCTTGAAGGTATACTGGTGAGTTCTCCTTCTACCGAAATCCATTAGCGTAATCTTTTTCTCTGATATTTGTAATCACAGTCTTAGTTTAATTTGAAAAACAGAGACTAGAAGAGAAGGTTTTTTGAATGTTTTAATGTTTTATTAAATGAATGCATGAATGCAGCACACAAAAACATAGAAAAAACATGGGGTCAGAGGGTCGTTGTCATGAAGTCAAGGCTCTACCCATCCCCAAAGGTTTATACTAGGGTGATTTTTGTACCTGTACTCATTATCATCAGCTCCTCCCAGGAAAGCAAAACAACAAGCGGATCGCCAGCAAGTTGTGTGCAATCTTAGAGTAAGTGCTATTCACCGAGAATAGATCACCAGCCTCAAATGAGGGTAGTATCGGGTAACAGCTATTTCCGATAGCTTCCGCACTACGAAAAAGGTTGGCTTTTCTTAAGTGTATACTCAATCTCACCACATGCGGCATCACACGCATTCCCAGTAGCAGAAAAATGAACACGTATAGCAATTAGGAAAAGCAGTATATATATATTTGTCCTAATCATCCTAGACTTATAAAGCTATGAATCTTATGTTCCTGACAGAAATGGGCTCCCCGGCGGAAGCCCCAATCTGTGGTTCCCTGCCTAAGAGATGGACCAGCATAGGTCAATCTTTCTCTTCGGTAGAGTTCCCATTTTCCGTAGAAAATGGGGATGATGCCCTAAGGCAGAAAATGAGACTCCCCAGCAGAGTCGCCATTTGTGTAATTTTTCACACAAGAGAAATAGAAAGAAAGGAACGGGCCCCACGGTGGGCGCCACTTTTCTGTAGCGAGTGATTTTGGACGCGGTTCTTAAGCGCTGGTCGCTCTCTGCGGTTGAGCTTAAAACTATAGGTCGATTTATTTTTTATCCTATTGTGAGCTGAATAAGGAAGGGAAATAGATGTCTCCAATTAACCCTGCTTGCATACTGAGTTTAAACAGCGGTCTATTAGGTTACGGATGCTACCAATGTGGGGGGGCCTTTGTACTGGTTACTCGTATTTCGCCAATACAGGTTCTTTCTTTCTAGGGCTTGGGAAAAAGGTTTCTTGTGGGGAACAAGGATTAGGATGTTAGGACTGATGCTTTTGAATTACTGCTTTTAATTGATGGAGATATGGGATTTGGGTTTTTTGTTGATTGCGCTCGCTAAGATCTTTTCTTTCGATCTTATGCCTACGTATTCTCGTTTACCAAAACAGGGAAATCAGAGCGTTCGTAGTTCCTCCTATTCTATGGGAGGAAATTGGTTTTTGGTGTCTTGTTCAAAGCCCAAGACGTGAAGCGAAAGGTGATTTGTATCTTGTTCAAAGCCCAAGATGTGAAGCTGAAAGGTCTATTTGTGTCTTGTTCAAAGCCCAAGACGTGAAGCTAAAAGACCTCGACTTTAGAGAGAATTTATCATCTCTAAAGAGGGGAGAAGGAGAATTACTTTAACTAGGATACGCGGATCCGAGCAATGCCATAATTTCTGAAGAAAGGGTTTTAACCTGAAGGAGAAGACTTTAACTCAGTGTAAAGCAATGCCATCTTTCCTTAGGAATTTCTCATGCTAAAAGAGGGACAGTGGCATGGATATAGATGATCCAGAGGCTTGCCTCTTACAGCGATTAGATGAAAGGAAAGGAGTTGCTGATGTTTGTGTACTGTGAACGAGGCACAGCTTTGATGCTAAAAGGTCGATTGGATCAACCAATGGTTTTCTTATACAAAGCCTAAGAGGAGGCTAATTTGTGTCTCGTACAAAGCCCGAGAGAGAGGCTAAAAGTTTTTGACCCAGTGGGGCATATCGTTATACAAAGCCTAAGAGGAGGCTAGCAAAGAGTTTGACTCTTGCTTAAGGGATTTATATCTCGTACGAGGCCCGAGATGGAGGCAAAAAAAAGGGTGATTGACTCTACGAGGGAATCTTTTGTGTCTCATACAAAGCCTGAGAGAGAGGCTAAAAGGTTTGACTCAACAAGAGAGTCTTTGATACTCAACAAGAGAGTGTTTTTGTATCTCGTACGAAGCCCGAGACGGAGGCTAAAGGTTTGTTTCAGTTGAGTGACAGATCCAATATACTGATTTTAAAAGAGAAAATCAGTTCTTATATGAGCAACACTGTACTCAGGGATTTAATTTGAGGATCAGGGATATTTCCTTCTCTTTGAGGAAACGGGAAATCCAAAGGGTATCGAGACTGTTCGAGTCTGCGGGTTTCCTTCCTATTTAACGAAGGGTGCTTGAGAATGTCTTTGAGACTCAAGGAAGTTAGACTGTCCAAGTCTAGAGTTTTATCTTTTGTACTATGCTTCGAGAAACAGTAGTAGACTCTATGAAAGGACTGTTCTATGAGGATGACTAGGTTATGTTCCTATACCTGTAGGAGGTCGTCGGGAAAATTTGTACGAAGCCCAAGAGGAGGCTGGAATCTTTTAAGAAGTCGACGGGTCCTTGTACGAAACCCAAGAGGAGGCCGGGTTGCTTATAGGAAGCCTGTGGGTCCTTGTACGATGCCCAAGAGGAGGCCGATGCTTTTAAGAAGCCCGTGGGTCCCAAACCAAAGAAAAGTTCAAGAAAACTCTTTTAAAGATAAAACCACTGGTAAACGTGCGAGGTTTACTATCCAGCAACTTTTATCTTTTCAAGAGAGTTTGAACAGTTCGGAGGTTTGAAGAAATTCAAGAGAAGTTTCACCGAGAATAATTCATCTCTGGGGAATAGAATTTCTTGACGATTCCTAAGGAGGACAGCCGAAGAGAAGACTGTATCTGGTGCTCCTATTGGGGATCTAGGCGTCTATTTCTACGAATAAACGAAATGGCGTCACCTAGTTCTAGACGTAGTAGTCGGGGAAACTCGAAATATCTATACTATTATTACACAGTAGATATGAGTTTATGAAAGGAGACTTACAGTGAGCAGCCCCACAATACAGTTTATAATATGAAAGCAGTAAATGAAAGCGATAACCACTTACTCGGTTGTAGTGCTTCCATGCTGTTTGGTTAGTTGTTCAACAAAGAAAGATAAAAACAACAGTATATTCAAAATCAAAGGAGAAAGTGCTTTGAAAAAGAAAGATTTGGGGTTTACAGCTAAAGGAGAGGCCCAAGGTTTTATCAGTGAGCGCACTGTTTGACTTTGTACAGCGGGACTTATACCAGTGACTGGGGCCCAAAAAGGTTTTCTGTACAAGAGGGATGGGTCTTACACTCTCTCAAGAGGCCCAAAAAGGTTTAAAGAAAAGAGTGGGGCTTATAACACGAGGGTAGGCCCAGATGGTTTTTAATTTTAAACGGGCGACGATCGCGCCGTTTACTTGTACAGAGGGACTTATACAATGAGTAAGGCCCAAAAAGTTTTTTGTACAAGGGGGGATGGGTCTTACACTCTCTCAAGAGGCCCAAAAAGGTTTAAAGAAAAATAAATGGGTCTTACTACTCGAGGTTAGGCCCAGATGATTTTTAAAAAGGCGACGATCGCGCCGTTTGTTTTTTGACGATATCGGGACTTATACAATAAGTGAGGCCCAAAGATGATTTGGTCAAAAAAAAAGGGGGTTAGGTCTTACACTCTAATAGAGGCCCAAAGTGTTTTGAAAATGATTTATGAGGGTTGAATTAATCCAAAACCCTAATTTGTTTTCAAAAATGTATTTAATTGAATAAAAATTCAATTAAAATGATCAAAAATTGTTTAACACATGGAAAACAAATTGTGATCTTGGATTAATGCTTCAAAAATTAAGTATTGACCTACAAAATAATTAGAAAGCATTAAAAGTTGCAAAATCAATGTAGAAAAAATATTTAAAATGCCAAAAACAATCAAAATATTAATTCTTTACAAAAATATCAATTATATGAAATAAATAATATTTTTGGGATTTTTTGTGAAAATAAAATATTTTAACATTTTTGTGAATTATTAAAAAAAGAATCAACTCAAAATCATTAAAACTCAGAGAGAAATTAATTTTTGAATCAATTAAACAAAATCACAAAATTCAAATATTCAAATATATGAAAATGGCGCCAAGAACAACACCAAGAACACGCGCGTTTTTCAGTTTGCCCAGATTTGCATTTTCTATCCAATCTCCATGAATACGTAACCATATCATTCAATCCACATATCATTATGCTCGCCTCAACCTCACGATCATGTCTATGTACTTTAATTTCATTTAAATTAAACATACAACAAGAAATCACGAAGAGACCTCAAGAACCCTAATTTCTGCATGAAGGCTAGGATTTTTGATACACGATTCAAACAATGCAATTAATTGAGGGAAAACATTCCATGCATGATTATGAACATATGGCCAAATTATTGTGCGAGGAAATATGCATAGATTGAGAGATGACCAAGTTTAGGCTTACCTCCAAGCGGTGACAGCAAGAGCAAATCAAATTCTAGGTTGGAGGTGTTACAGATGAGTTGTGATGATCTGAACAGCTTCCCTACACCATATGGAGTGTGTTTGAACACTTGGATTGAATTGAAATGGACTGGATCAGTTTATGGCATTTCAGCTGCAACTTCACTTCAAACTTGTGTGGATGGCAAGTGATTTTGAGATTTTGATGTTCCAGATGTTATGTGAGTGTTTAATCAGCTCATATGTGATGTATGTGAGGTGTGTGAGTGATTGGTTTGTGCAGAATTGCTCTCAAACTCAAAACCCGATAGCTACCTTGCTAAGAAAGGCATTTTTACCAAGAGAAAGAGATTTTGAGGAAAGCATTTGTTAGATGGATTTGGTGTACTTAAACTGACCACAATTGAGCTCTATTTATAGTAGAGCAAGTTTGTTTTGCAAGGAATAGTGCATGGCAGCTGGTAAGTAGGTTTCCTCAATGTTGGCCAATGGGAATGAAAGTCTCCTCTAGCCATTGACTAGAGGTTAGAGCACAGAGCTTTGGTCCCCTTGGTCTTGGATAAGTCTTGACTGATTTCAGATGAGAATGGCTCAGTCCATGCCACCTTGATGGTTCCATTGAATGCCTCATTCCAAATTTGAAGTCTTGTCCCTATTTTGGCAACTCTAGGTTCAACATGCTATTCCTTGTTCCTTGGACCTTGGAGGCTTGGCTCAGTGATTGTTCCCTTTGGATTCAATCCTCTGAGGTGTCCAAGTGGATTGGAGCAATTTCAATTGGCTGATTTTGGCAAATCGAGCCAAAATGCAAATTATGCCTTGCCTTGACAGATTTCAGCAAGGCAACTTGCCAATGTTGTATCTCATGATGTAGGTTGAATTTGGCAATGCTCTTGGCCATTTTGGAAAGCCCTAACATGATACAACAACTGTTTGAACAAGTTTGGTTTTGATCTCTTTTGATTCCAAGTGAAAAATCCCCCTACATTTGGCAAAAAGTGAAGCAGAATTCTGACTTAGTGAAAATTTCACTAAGTGTTGGAAAAAGTGACTTTTTCACTTTTCAGCCACTTTGATCACTCCATAAATCAAAATCCTTAATGAATTGGAATGACTTGTAGTTGAAGTTTTTGTAGGTGATAATGAGGGCTACAAATCCATATTTGGATGAGAAAAAATGGCCTTGTGGTTTAGGAGTTATGGTCCTCCAAAGTTGGTACCTTTGCCACTTTATTTTTAACTTAGAAAAATTTCTAAGTTTTATGGTTACCCCTTTTACAAGTTATCTCACTTTTCTTGATTTTTCTTGATGAATGATGATTCAAATCATACATTAACATCATTTTAGGGTTAAAAATCCATTTTGGTGAAAAATCTCAAAAAGTCAAAGTTGACTTTTGTGCACAGTTGACTTTTTATCAAATGAATTCCAAACTGTGCAATTCTTCAGGAAATCATGTCCTTGACCTAAATCAAACTTGATGGACATGTTCCATGGGTGTCATAGGGTATATTCAATCATGTATTAGGGTTTCGGAGCATGCCTTGGTCAAAAGTCAAAGTTACAGTTGACTTTTCCCTTAAAACCCTAATTGTGGTGCAGATGAAATTGAGACTTGTTGCTCAAACTTCTTGGATCAATCCATTGTTCCAAATGGATCAATATGGTGTATTAGAGACCCTCAAATCATATCTTGAGGTCTTGGCTCATGGTTTGTCCCAAAAGTCAACTTAGGGGTGAATTAGGTCAAGAAATCCTAATTCCTGATTTTTGATGAATGCATCCCCTGAGGCAAAATTGACTTGATGCATGGGTTCATGAGGTTCCATGAAGTATATTAGGTTATGTTTTGGATCAATGGCTTGTGCCCAGATGAAAATTTCCATCTGGAGGCCCTGGTCGACCAAAACCCTAATTTGGGGACACTGTCGATCTTGAGACTTGATCCACCTAGAAGGGAGCAGCCTTGTGCTTAATCCTTGAAGTGGGAGTCCTTTTTGATCCATTGTGGATGTTTAAGAGATTAGAAAAGTTGAAGATCATGTCATTTCTTGATTGATCCTTTGTCTAAGCACTCAGAGAGGGCTTGAAACCCTAATTTTGCTTGTAGTGGATGTTCACCCATCTTTGGGGAGACTGATGAAGCGTGATGGTTCATCCATATTGTGATGATGATTTTCACAATGATGGGAAATCTTAGTGGTCAAAATTTGAGGTATTACACATATAGTGTGAGATTGTGAACTCATGGTCATTTCCCTTCCCCTTGACTTGAGTTAGGATTGGCTAGAACCCAGTAAAGCCGAGAGAATCCATAAGATAGGGAACTCACTGAGTTTTAATATCTCACCCCATTGTTGTTGTTATTTTTCTGGCAGTGTTTGAAGGTTTGATTTACAAGTGGAGCTATGCTTGGATGTTTCAAGAGAAACTTGGATTTAGTATTCCTGCTGTGTATTTGTTGTATACAATGAAGGATATTGTATATAGATCTTAGTTTTTATTATTTGGCTAGTTTCCATATCTTGTACCATAGTTTGTATGATGTTTTAGAAGTGGGCAAGTATGTGAATTACGCCATTACACACTTATGATAGTGTCAGTACCAAATAAAAACACTTATATGGTATTATTCTAGATAAATATTATATAGGGTCTTACAGTTGGTATCAAAGCAGGCCATGTCCACGACCTAGCCTTGAAGCATCATAGGTAAATTTATTCCTGCCTCTTAAGTGTGTCTTGCCAACATGACTCTTAATATCATACTATGTAGTGTTGGGCCTGATCAACCTAATACTATGTAAGTGATAGGTAGAATCATGGCTGAGCGACCACGAGGACTTTGAAGTGTTTGTCAGAACTTGTGTTGTGAAGGTAGGCTCAAGCCAAGAGTTAGTAGTGAAGAGTTTTGGTTAGCTCAGTTGAGGTCTTAGTAGAGGTTGTGCTTTGGTTAGCATGGAATTAAAGAGTGATGTGTTGTTCAAGTAATCCTTTAGAATGGATGGAGTATGAAAGTTGAGGACCTCTATCGGACGATTGGTTAAGGTATTGAGGAATATGTAAAATCGCTAGTAGAGCTGAATTGGCCACTAGTATGGACAAATATTTCAAGTACTCTCATTCCGTGGAAAAGAAAAGTTGTTTTGTGGAACGCGTGGCGTAAGGTCCGAAAGTGAGATAGTAATTGGTGCTTCAGTTTCTAAGGTCATTATGGTATCTTGAATGGACGAGAGTACCTTAGGGAATGTGTTCGGAACAATATCTTCCGACTGGTTAAAAGTTAAGGGTCAAGGACGTTCGACTTTTATGGTAACCTAAAATAGTAAAAAAGGGTGAGAAGGAGCACAAGGATGTGTTTACATGCTTCAAGTGAAATAAGTATGTATCGGGCGAAGAGTGGGAGATGAATTGCGTATATCTACCTTAGAATCTTCTATTTATTTATGCCCAACTCTTATTTCATCGATCAAGCTCAAAAAAGAAATCTCTTATGGCTAGATCAAGCATTGAATACAGTATCATGCCCTTGCTCATCGGCACTCCACGCAAGAATAACTTATCTCTAGTAGAGACTTATTCTTGAAGAAGCTTCAAGAACTAAACAACTAAATATGAGGAAGAACCAAAATTTCCAAAGTGGGCTGAAACATGACACTCTGAAGGAGACTAGAGTAATCTCACTTCACAATCTATTTTGTTGTAAATTAATTAAAAAGTTATGGACTATAGATGAAAAAAAAATAAAACTAGTGATGATGAATATGAACCTCAGACTAATAAGAGATAAATTTCTATTTACAAATATTTATCAACAGATAATATTAAATTATTAATAATAGTATATATTTATTTATTTACATAAAAAGTTTTACGCATAAATATTCGAACATTTTAAGTTAATTATAATAAAAATTTGGCGTAAACAAATGTATCATAGAGCCCATTAATTTCAATCAGATTAAACATATTATTTTACATCTGTTAGTAAACCTTTTCTAAAACTTCACCATACTAATGTCGATCATTTTAAGTTAGTTGTGAGAAGACATATAAGGTTTTGAAGCCCCACTTAACATCCAATTTATAAAAATGTGAGCATAGTTCAACACATAAGGCTAAGATTGGAAATTGAAACACATATATTTCCTAACTTCCTCTCAAGAAGATGTTCAAGAACTTGTTGAGTTGGAGCCAAAAGCACTATGTGGTCTAGAACTATACAATGGAATGTGTTTCTCATGTCAACATTGCAAGCACTAAGAATAACATCTACATATTTTCTAGTTGAAAACATTTGTTGATATTCAAACTATCTGGGATATTTCTAACTAGTGTCTTCGGCTTAAATTCCTAGCCCTAAGGCTAGGGGCCTTGGCATTAGTCGAATTTTTCTGGATTATTTGTTTGTTTGAGTACAATAGTTAAGATTTCATTTCTGTGTCAAGAACATTATAATCTGATTTAGGTTAACATATGGAGTGGAAGGTTGCGGGGAGAAGGAACAATGGAAATAACAAGTTGAGGGTATCAATATGGAAAGAAAGAAACGGAAAACACGTTGGAAAACATGAAGAAATCACTTCATTTTTCTTCACGGAATTTCCCGATCACTATAATGCAAAAGACATCGCCAATGTGTTCATGGAGTATGGTATTCTGTTTGAAGTTTTCATTCCTGCCAAGAAAGATATTAGAGGTAAAAGATATGGCTTTGTTAGATTCAGAAAAGTGGATGATGAGAGGAGTTTGGCTATCATATTAGGCAACATTCAAATCAACGGGAGAAAAATATTTGTTAACACCCCAGGTTCAACAAAAGAAAGGTGGAAGATGAAAAGGATTTTGGTATGAAACAGTCTGTTATAACAAAACCAAGACCAAAAGCAACATCAAACAGTTGGAAGAATGTTACTCGGGGCAACACATATGCTGAGGTTGTTAGTGAAGGTAGTAAACATAACAGGAGGTTTCATTACAACTTTTATGACGTTAGAACTAATGAGAAAAAAGTAGCTAAGCTCAACTGGGCAGGTTTAGCATTTAAGATTGAAGATAAGGAGTTGAAACGGTTTGAAGATGCATATGTGGGTGTTATTAAGGAACCGGGGAATTCATATAATATCCAAGACGTGTTTAGTAGAGAAGGATTTTTCCACATCAAAGTCACCCCTATGGGAGCTAAAATGTGTTTACTTGAAGATCTTGAGGAGAATGCTGTGAAGAATCTAATAAAAGATGAAGAAGATTGGCTACTAAACTGGTTTGAAGACATTAGAGAATGGTCCCCAACAGAAGTGGACAAAGAATGACTTACTTGGGTGAAATGCTTTGGAATACCTTGTCATGCTTGGAGAAACGATTTTTTCAAATACATTTCAAGCAGAATTGGAGAATTTATATGTTGTGATGAGGCAACTGATACTCATTCAAATTTTGATGTGGCTAGAATTTTGATTAAAACAAGATACACGAGTAATCTAAATGAGGTATTCAGTATTGAAGTTAATGGCATTTTGTCCAGTATCAAAATGGTTGAGGACAACCATGGACCGAAACGAATCGTAGTTCATGACAACAAGAAGTCAATATCTGTGGAGTCTGATGAGTCAATCATGGAGGAAACAGAAGAGGAGTCTGATGGAGACGACGATGAAGAAGGAGGATCTATCAATGGCGATGGAATGGGTGAAGAAGATGAAACAACAAAGCAAGCAGATAAAAATGAAGATCTTGGTAGAAGTGTAGGCAGAAACGTGGCAGATTCCAGAAAGAACATTAGCCGGGCTAGTAATGAAAAGCAGGTTAATTGTCATAATGACTCTGGCAACATGGGAAAGACAAAAAAGTCATTGAAAAAGGTAAGTTTTGGAGGTTGTAGAGAGGATTGTCAAAACATAGAGAAGTTAAAAGGGAAGGAGGAATTAAATATTTGCGTATCCAAAGGTAGTTTGATGGGACAAGATGAAGAGAGCATGCCTGACAGGGGGGAGATTATTAGGGAGGGAGATAATGAACGAGGAAAAAATAACATGGAACTACAGAATACTAGAGGGAATCAGATTGTAAACAACTTGGTGTTGGGCCCTAATACTTGTTCTGATAACATAGATGGAATTAGGCCCAACCCACTCCCAATATTGTTTTCAAAGACATGTTGGGCCGACAATGAACATTTCACCTAGAAAAAATAAATCTTTGAATGAGATTTATGAGAAGATACAGATCCCCTTTGTACCATCGTACTACTCTGCTCTACTTCACTCCTCAATTATTCTAAAACCAGTTAACTCTTTTTATGGACAAGTAGAAGATTCATTCTCTATATCAACTCAGAATGATGATAGTGAATCAAGATACCCAGGGGGATCCATTCTATGCTGTAAGTCCATATCTGATATTGATGTGGAAAAGTGTAATGAGAGGGTAAAGAGAAAATTAGATGATGTTCCAAGTAAGGTGTGGACAATACTGAAGGACCTGGGTATAGAAGGAGAAGAAGACGATGAAGCTCTTGAAGGAATCATAAGAGGGATGGAAAATAGGGATAGAACTAGATATGAAAGTTTGAAGAAGGTTACAACAAGAATTCCATGAATATAACTTCATACAACATCTGGAGGTGTAACTCTTCTATCAAGAGAAGAAGAGTTATATAATTGATTGAGAAGAATAAAATTAAGTTCTGTCTAAAACAGGAAACAAAATGTCAGGCTATAGAAGAAGGCTTAGTTAGAAACGTCTAGAGTATAGAGGAATTTGGCTGGTCTGCAAGTGGCTCGAATGGACAATCAGGAGGTATGTTATCCATCTGGAATACAAATTTATTTTGTTCTGTGTTCAGTTTTTCTGGAAATAGTTATCTTGGTATTCATGCTTATAGTAGGGGTAGAGCTATATATATATATATATATATATATATATATATATATATATATATATATATATAGTGAACATATATTCTTCATGTGTAATATCTGAAAAAAGGAAGCTTTGGGAGAATCTTATTAGATTGAAATCAGAATTTCCAAGAGGGGACTGGATTTTAGGTGGGGATTTTAATGCCATTAAAGATAAGGATGAGAGGAAAGGTATAGGGAGATATATACATTCAGAAATGGAGGAATTTGGGTTATTCATAAAAGATATGGAACTAGTGGATTTACCTGTTGTGGGCAGCAGGTTCACAAGGTTTAACTCAAATGGCTCTTGCAAAAGTAGATTAGACAGGTTTCTTATCAATGAGGAGCTTTGTCGCTACTGGAAAGTTGTCAACCAAAAAGTAGGGGATAAGGATGTCTCAGATCATAGATCGGTTTCTTTGGTTTTAATGATAGGAATTGGGGGCCCAGGCCTTTCAAAACAATTAATGATTGGTTTGACCATCCTCAATTTGTACCATATGTTAAGGAAGTTTGAGATTCATGTCAAGTTTTTGGTGATGCGGGTAACATACTTTTTCACAAACTGAAAATTCTCATATCAAGACTGAAATGGTGGAATTCAAACGTATTTGGAATTGTTGATCTCAAAGTAGATGAGAACATTGAGAAAATAAATGATTTAGAAAATGAGATGGCTGATTTGGAAGATGATATTCCTGAGAGTATTTTGAAAGTTAGAAGTGATTCTATGGATGAAATGTGGAATAAATTACATCTCAAGGAGAGTATGTTGCATCAGAAGGCTAAAACAAAATGGTTAATGGAGGGAGATAACAATTCAAAGTACTTTCACTCGATTATCAATAACAGGAGGAGGGTAAACTCAATCTTAGCTTTGAACGTTGGACTCAATGAGGAAGATAAGGCAGAGAAAGTAAAACAAGTGATTCATGATCATTTTGCTGAGAAATACAAGAACAAGCTGATTGAAGGATTTGATATGGATTTAAGTGCAATGGAAAAGCTCACTGGGGAGGACAATGTAATGTTGACAAGCCATTTTCACTATACGATATCCTGGAAGCTATTAAGTCGTGTGATGGGAACAGAAGCCCGGGGCCTAATGGATTCAATATGAAATTTATTAGACTCACATGGGAGATAATTGGAAGAGACATCATCAATTGTATATCAGAATTTCATGAGAAGGCAATTCTGGCCAAATCTTCCTGTTCAGCCTTTTTTGTCCTAATTCCAAAGTCAGACAACCCCGATCTTTAAAGAAGTTTAGACCTATAGCTCTGATAGGTTGTATACACAAAATCCTGTCTAAAATTGAAATTCTGGTACCAGACGTGTGATGTTAAGGTGCGATGTCACAACAACACACCCTGCAATAATGGACAGAATAAGCAACAGGAAAACACAAGGAATTGTTCACCCAGTTCGGTCTAACTACCTACGTCTGGGGGCTACCAAGCCAGGGATGAAATTCACTACTTGTAGATATAATTTACAGACTCAACACACCAGTTGACAATCTCCTAAACTTATACTCTACTAGTGACTTTCTACCTAAGAAACCACTTAGATATGAGAACACTACTCAATCCCCTAAAACACTCAAAGAACAACCTCTTTGAGATCCCTTGATCTTACTTCCTAGCTTCGATCAATCAACAACTCTCTATTGCTTCACAGCTTCTAGAGAGGACAGAAAATTCAACACCTATTCAACCTAGAATAGTGTGATTACAAGTACTCTAAACAAACCCTAGACTCTAAGCCTCCAGCTCTTGATCTTCAATCTGTTTTCTGTACCTTCTTCCTTGGTCTTGTGTGCTTTATATAGCTCCTTGAATTTGGATTGGATTTGTCACAATATTTGATCAGATTTGTTAATTAAAAACTGAATCTTTTAAAATAGATTTTATCCCCAAAATCTTTTTAAATCTTCCACCTTTTAATTCTCCAACAAACCAGCAATCAAATCTCCCATGTAACAGAAAATATCTATCCCAAGATATTCTCATCCAACGAGTCAACACTCTCCACAATTCCAGCTAATACGCGACCCTAATAACAACAAGCCCATGCTGTCATTAGCTTCAGTTCTGCAGGTCTGATGTTACAACATCACCTATGTGACATCAGACATCCACTTCAGCAACCTTAACACAGCCCAGTGTTAAGTGCAATGTTATGACATCAAGCCCATGACATCAAACATAGTTAACCTACACAACTTAGTACAGCCCAGTACTAAGACTCAATGCTGCAACATCAAAACCATGACATCAGCATTGAACACCTTATTGTTTTACCAAAATTCCAGCCAATCCAGGAACTTACAATCTCCCCCTTTGGCTAATTTTGGCTAAAACAATCTCTGCATCTTCAGAGACTTCAGCAGCGGAATGTCTTCAATATTTTGAAACTTTAACTTGCAGCAGTTTGACAATCTTCACATAGTCTTCATTACTTGATCTGCTGCAGCACCATCTTCATTATTGACAACAGCCAATTGGTGCTCCCACTCAAAAACTTGAACCAGCATCACAGCTGTTCAGTAGCTCACAATGTGCAACACATCTCCCCTTTGATGTCTGCTTTGCTGCACTCTGCACTCTTCAATGCTATGAATACTTCACTAGCAGCTCCACAACTATGCTGTCTATACTCCCCCTCCACAGCTGCACCAGCACACTTTCCACTTTTCAACTAGACACCTTAATCTTTTACTACTCTTCTCTTTATGGCGCACCAGCACACTTTCCACTTTTCAACTAGACACCTTAATCTTTTACTACTCTTCTCTTTATGGCATTTATTAACATCTCCCCCTTTTTAGCCATAATTAGACAACTATCCCAAATCAAATGCCCTACAAGGTGACATAATACCGGTCCCACTGTCAGTAGCAACAAGACCTATGTAGTCTCCAAGCACAATGTTCTGACATTATTAATGACATAGTCAAAAACAACTTCCAACCCCTTGACTGGTCGGGCGATACAACCCAAGCATTTGAACAAACCATTATAAAACCACTCTTTCTCCTATGCTCAGCACAACACACCAATAAAGCATGAGTCAATCAAGCTCCAAAGAACCAACCAAGAACCTCAAGCATGAGGATACACAACCAGACCCTTTGAAGAAGAAGATCAAATCTCAGACGACATCAGGTCCTTCTACAGGAGCAACAAAAACTGGCAGGACTTCAGTGACCACTATGAAGCCTGGTAAGAACCATTCTGCTCGACAACAGCCTTCAGAAGATGAATGGGATGCAGATTGGAAGGCTTTTCTGGATGCAGGAGATTGGCATGAGGATGTAGTCTAATCTTGTATTTTCAACTATTGAATAAAAATCCTATTTTTAGATTTTTCAGTTGCCATGCCAAACACTTTACAGTACTTTTCTAAACTGCTGAAATTTGTACTGCATTAAACAGAACCAGAGCACCAAGATGAGTTTCTTAGAGAGACTACACTAAAAAATTGAACAGACTATTTTATGTACCATACTATCGGCAGTTGAATAACCATTATCTTATAAGCCAACTGCACCATAAAACATCTTTCAATTAATTTTGATGTAATACGCTCCCCAATTTTAAGCTCTCAAATTGGTTAGCATACATGAACTCATCATCTAATTTCTCTTTATTTACCAAATAATCTGAGTATTTAACCAGATCTTTTCTATCAACCTGCTCATCATCCCATTGATGAGTAACATTCTGCAATGTTGTAACATCTTTCTTGACATGGTGATTGCCCAACAGTCGTTTCATCCACAAGAGTTGATAGCATGAGTTCTTTCCACGTAACACTGATCTACGACTGTTCTTCTTCTTAGATCTGAGAACTAATCTGATTTTGCCCCTCTTTCTTCTTCTTAGTCTTCCAAGATCAGTTTGTATCTTTTGACCAGCATGATTCCATCCTAGAGGATGTGTATTTATTCTTGACATTTTAATCCAGGATCTGATAAAGCCAATATCAGAGGTCCTCTGCATGTCAATTTTCATATTGGGATCAGTCTTAGACTCTAGTCTATTCTGAATCATTTTTGCACTTTGCTCATCATCCTTCTTGAGGCTAGAAATACTCTTCTTGTCTTGAGATGTTTCAGCATCTGCTCTGACATCTGTATCTTTCGACACAGAGCTATTCATCCAGGGGAGGTTTTCTTTTGAGACATCGATCTTCTTCAGATCTTGATGATAGAATTTTTTATAGTTACCACTGGTATCTCCCATAACTTCAGTGAGTTCTTCAATCTCTAGCCTTTTAGACTTACTCACAGTCAGACCACTACATTGATGCGAGATTCTGATTATTTGTTCAGATGTCAAGACATCAGCATCTTTCCTCTCGAGAGATGTTGCTCTATTCAGCTCCTGAAAACCTTTAATCCTTCCATCAATGGTGAGGACTGATGTGTAACATTTGCCCTTGACTAATTTCAGATCATCTTTTCTTCTGACCTTCATCAACTTGAGGGAACCTTCATCATTCTGATGTCTACACTTGATATCTTCTTTATCATCACCAGACTGGCTTTCAGTTTGAGGAATCCACTGATAACAATTGTCTTTGGACCTTGCACCAGTCATTACAGCCTCACCCTTCTCATTCGTTACAACACATTTGTCTTTGGTGTAGCTGACTAAGTAACCTTCATCACATAATTGGCTGATGCTTATCAGATTAGCTTTCAAACCATTAACAAGATAGACATTGTCAAGTTCAGGTCCTCTTACTTTTCCAATACCTTCTACAACTCCGTTATTCCCTTTACCAAACACCACATCAAGAGAAGGACACGGTCTACATTCAGCAAACATGGATCTACATCCAGACATGTGGTTGGAACACCCACTGTCAAAATACCATGTTTCTTCTTTAGCTTCTTTGTCAGCCAGGTGAGCCAATAAGCACTTCATCTTCTCATTCTGTACCAATTGTTTAACGACTTTGGGCCTGTATTCTCTCCATCTGTTCTGTGTCTGAGGGTATCCATGCAGCTTGTAGCAAGAGTATTGCATATGTCCAAGCCTTCCACAATAAAAGCATCTCACCCTTTCTTCTCTGAATCTTCTGCCTTGATGAGACTGCATAGGTTGCCATCCATAATGTGGTCTTCTCCTAACATTGCTTGCCTGCCTTCTATTATGCTGGTATCCATAAGGAAGCTGAGAATGCTTTTTCCTGGATTGTCTCCCATGATGGTGGGACTTTCTCCTTCCATAATGAGACACAGCATTAGTGTAACCATACCCCTGATGTTGAGACACCTGATGAGACACGTGCTGTTTGAACTGAGGATGTTGTCTTCTAGGCTATCTCCCATGGTGATGAGGCTTCCTTCTTCCATAATTATACGGCACAGCATTGTTGAGGCCAGGTCCATACCAGTTTTCCTGATGTTGAGACATCGGATGTGACCTGGTCTGCTTGACCCTTGCAGCTTCCATGCTCCTATGATATTGGGGGGCATATTCTGGCTTGCTCCTTGTGGCTGCTTTCTCTTCTGATTATGACCAGTCTTCTTCTCAATCTTCTTAGGTTGTGAAACATCAGCTTCCTTAGGAGTAAGATTCTGCCTCTTTGGCTGATGTTGAGGCACAGTTTGTGACTCTTCCTTCTTTAGACCTGAAGTACTTGCTTCTGAGGTACCTTTGTCTTCGGCCACATATCCTATCCCAGCTTTGTTTCCAGCAACCTGTTCTGACTAGAGTATCTTGTCAATAGTGGTTGTACCACTGTTCAGCATCCTAACAGATTTTGTCATCTGATCAAGTTGAGATCTCACTAGAACAACTTCATATTCCAGATCAGATTTTTCATTCTCAAGTTGAGCAATCTGTTCCTTGTGGCACTTGTTTTCTTGACACACTTCAGCACTCTTTAAACACAACTCCTTGTAGGTTGAAGCTAGCTCATCATAGGTGACTTCTCCATCACTATCATCATCAGATTCAACAATTCCTGTCAAAGCTGTAACATGCTTTGCTGACTCACTTTCATCTTCGCTATCAGTGTCAGACCAGGAAATTGTCAAGCCTTTATTCTGCTTCTTCAAGAATGTGGGACACTCTTTCTTGACATGTCCATACCCTTCACATTCAAAGCACTGAACTCCTTTATCTTGTGCAATCTTCTCTTCATCTTTCTCTTTTGACTTGCTGATGTCAGAAGAGATGTGCTTGACACTAGGTCTATAGTTCATCTTCTTGAACACTTTATTGAAATGTCTTCCTAACATAACTATAGCCTGAGGCAGATCCTCCTGGGACTCATCATCTTTAGCTGCTGCAGGAGTGGAGACTAAAGCTATACTCTTAGGCTTCTTTTCTGGTTCTTCCTCATTCAGTCCAAGTTCAAATGTTTGAAGAGATCCAATAAGCTCATCAACTCTCATCTTGCTGATGTCTTGAGATTCTTCAATGGCTGTTACCTTCATCTTATACTTCTTAGGGAGGGACCTAAGAATCTTTCTCATCAGCTTCTCTTCTGTCATCTTCTCACCAAGAGCACTGGATGCATTTGACAGCTCAAGAACACTCATGTGGAAGTCATGAATAGTCTCATCTTCCTTCATATTCAAGCTTTCAAACTTAGATGTTAGAAGCTGAAGTCTAGACATCTTAACTCTAGATGTGCCTTCATGAGTAGCCTTCAAAATATCCCAAGCAGCCTTAGCAGTTTCACATGAGTTGATCAGCCTGAATATGTTCTTGTCAACCCCATTGAAGATAGCATTTAGGGCTTTTGAATTCCCAAGGGCAAGCTCATCTTCTTCCTTGGTCCATTCTTCTTCAGGCTTAGGCTTTGAGGTGCCTTCTTTATCCTTGCCAGCCTCATTTTTCTCACATACCTCTGGAGCTTTCCATTCTTTAATGACAGCCTTCCAAGCTCTGCTGTCTAATGACTTTAAAAAAGTAGTCATTCTAGGCTTCCAATACTCATAGTTTGAGCCATCCAAGATAGGGGGTCTGTTGACGAATCCTCCAACCTCTTTGTCCATCTTTCACCAGAAAGTAACTTCCCTAGATCTCACCCAGAGACAAACAGGATGCCTGCTCTGATACCAATTGAAATTCTGGTACCAGACGTGTGATGTTAAGGTGCGATGTCACAACAACACACTCTGCAATAATGGACAGAATAAGCAACAGGAAAACACAAGGAATTGTTCACCCAGTTCGGTCTAACTACCTACGTCTGGGGGCTACCAAGCCAGGGATGAAATTCACTACTTGTAGATATAATTTACAGACTCAACACACCAGTTGACAATCTCCTAAACTTATACTCTACTAGTGACTTTCTACCTAAGAAACCACTTAGATATGAGAACACTACTCAATCCCCTAAAACACTCAAAGAACAACCTCTTTGAGATCCCTTGATCTTACTTCCTAGCTTCGATCAATCAACAACTCTCTATTGCTTCACAGCTTCTAAAGAGGACAGAAAATTCAACACCTATTCAACCTAGAATAGTGTGATTACAAGTACTCTAAACAAACCCTAGACTCTAAGCCTCCAGCTCTTGATCTTCAATCTGTTTTCTGTACCTTCTTCCTTGGTCTTGTGCGCTTTATATAGTTCCTTGAATTTGGATTGGATTTGTCACAATATTTGATCAGATTTGTTAATTAAAAACTGAATCTTTTAAAATAGATTTTATCCCCAAAATCTTTTTAAATCTTCCACCTTTTAATTCTCCAACAAACCAGCAATCAAATCTCCCATGTAACAGAAAATATCTAGCCCAAGATATTCTCATCCAACGAGTCAACACTCTCCACAATTCCAGCTAATACGCGACCCTAATAACAACAAGCCCATGATGTCATTAGCTTCAGTTCTGCAGGTCTGATGTTACAACATCACCTATGTGACATCAGACATCCACTTCAGCAACCTTAACACAGCCCAGTGTTAAGTGCAATGTTATGACATCAAGCCCATGACATCAAACATAGTTAACCTTCACAACTTAGTACAGCCCAGTACTAAGACTCAATGCTGCAACATCAACACCATGACATCAGCATTGAACACCTTATTGTTTTACCAAAATTCCAGCCAATCCAGGAACTTACAATCTCCCCCTTTGGCTAATTTTGGCTAAAACAATCTCTGCATCTTCAGAGACTTCAGCAGCGGAATGTCTTCAATATTTTGAAACTTTAACTTGCAGCAGTTTGACAATCTTCACATAGTCTTCATTACTTGATCTGCTGCAGCACCATCTTCATTATTGACAACAGCCAATTGGTGCTCCCCCTCAAAAACTTGAACCAGCATCACAGCTGTTCAGTAGCTCACAATGTGCAACACATCTCCCCTTTGATGTCTGCTTTGCTGCACTCTGCACTCTTCAATGCTATGAATACTTCACTAGCAGCTCCACAACTATGCTGTCTATACTCCCTCTCCACAGCTGCACCAGCACACTTTCCACTTTTCAACTAGACACCTTAATCTTTTACTACTCTTCTCTTTATGGCGCACCAGCACACTTTCCACTTTTCAACTAGACACCTTAATCTTTTACTACTCTTCTCTTTATGGCATTTATTAACATCTCCCCCTTTTTAGCCATAATTAGACAGCTATCCCAAATCAAATGCCCTACAAGGTGACATAATACTGGTCCCACTGTCAGTAGCAACAAGACCTATGTAGTCTCCAAGCACAATGTTCTGACATTATTAATGACATAGTCAAAAACAACTTCCAACCCCTTGACTGGTCGGGCGATACAACCCAAGCATTTGAACAAACCATTATAAAACCACTCTTTCTCCTATGCTCAGCACAACACACCAATAAAGCATGAGTCAATCAAGCTCCAAAGAACCAACCAAGAACCTCAAGCATGAGGATACACAACCAGACCCTTTGAAGAAGAAGATCAAATCTCAGACGACATCAGGTCCTTCTACAGGAGCAACAAAAACTGGCAGGACTTCAGTGACCACTATGAAGCCTGGTAAGAACCATTCTGCTCGACAACAGCCTTCAGAAGATGAATGGGATGCAGATTGGAATGCTTTTCTGGATGCAGGAGATTGGCATGAGGATGTAGTCTAATCTTGTATTTTCAACTATTGAATAAAAATCCTATTTTTAGATTTTTCAGTTGCCATGCCAAACACTTTACAGTACTTTTCTAAACTGCTGAAATTTGTACTGCATTAAACAGAACCAGAGCACCAAGATGAGTTTCTTAGAGAGACTACACTAAAAAGTTGAACAGACTATTTTATGTACCATACTATCTGCAGTTGAATAACCATTATCTTATAGGCCAACTGCACCATAAAACATCTTTCAATTAATTTTGAAGTAATACGCTCCCCAATTTTAAGCTCTCAAATTGGTTAGCATACATGAACTCATCATCTAATTTCTCTTTATTTACCAAATAATCTGAGTATTTAACCAGATCTTTTCTATCAACCTGCTCATCATCCCATTGATGAGTAACATTCTGCAATGTTGTAACATCTTTCTTGACATGGTGATTGCCCAACAGTTGTTTCATCCACAAGAGTTGATAGCATGAGTTCTTTCCACATAACACTGATCTACGACTGTTCTTCTTCTTAGATCTGAGAACTAATCTGATTTTGCCCCTCTTTCTTCTTCTTAGTCTTCCAAGATCAGTTTGTATCTTTTGACCAGCATGATTCCATCCTAGAGGATGTGTATTTATTCTTGACATTTTAATCCAGGATCTGATAGAGCCAATATCAGAGGTCCTCTGCATGTCAATTTTCATATTGGGATCAGTCTTAGACTCTAGTCTATTCTGAATCATTTTTGCACTTTGCTCATCATCCTTCTTGAGGCTAGAAATACTCTTCTTGTCTTGAGATGTTTCAGCATCTGCTCTGACATCTGTATCTTTCGACACAGAGCTATTCATCCAGGGGAGGTTTTCTTTTGAGACATCGATCTTCTTCAGATCTTGATGATAGAATTTTTTATAGTTACCACTGGTATCTCCCATAACTTCAGTGAGTTCTTCAATCTCTAGCCTTTTAGACTTACTCACAGTCAGACCACTACATTGATGCGAGATTCTGATGATTTGTTCAGATGTTAAGACATCAGCATCTTTCCTCTCGAGAGATGTTGCTCTATTCAGCTCCTGAAAACCTTTAATCCTTCCATCAATGGTGAGGACTGATGTGTAACATTTGCCCTTGACTAATTTTAGATCATCTTTTCTTCTGACCTTCATCAACTTGAGGGAACCTTCATCATTCTGATGTCTACACTTGATATCTTTTTTATCATCACCAGACTGGCTTTCAGTTTGAGGAATCCACTGATAACAATTGTCTTTGGACCTTGCACCAGTCATTACAGCCTCACCCTTCTCATTCGTTACAACACATTTGTCTTTGGTGTAGCTGACTAAGTAACCTTCATCACATAATTGGCTGATGCTTATCAGATTAGCTTTCAAACCATTAACAAGATAGACATTGTCAAGTTCAGGTCCTCTTACTTTTCTAATACCTTCTACAACTCCGTTATTCCCTTTACTAAACACCACTTCAAGAGAAGGACACGGTCTACATTCAGCAAACATGGATCTACATCCAGACATGTGTTTGGAACACCCACTGTCAAAATACCATGTTTCTTCTTTAGCTTCTTTGTCAGCCAGGTGAGCCAATAAGCACTTCATCTTCTCATTCTGTACCAATTGTTTAACGACTTTGGGCCTGTATTCTCTCCATCTGTTCTGTGTCTGAGGGTATCCATGCAGCTTGTAGCAAGAGTATTGCATATGTCCAAGCCTTCCACAATAAAAGCATCTCACCCTTTCTTCTCTGAATCTTCTGCCTTGATGAGACTGCATAGGTTGCCATCCATAATGTGGTCTTCTCCTAACATTGCTTGCCTGCCTTCTATTATGCTGGTATCCATAAGGAAGCTGAGAATGCTTTTTCCTGGATTGTCTCCCGTGATGGTGGGACTTTCTCCTTCCATAATGAGACACAGCATTCGTGTAACCATACCCCTGATGTTGAGACACCTGATGAGACACGTGCTGTTTGAACTGAGGATGTTGTCTTCTAGGCTGTCTCCCATGGTGATGAGGCTTCCTTCTTCCATAATTATACGGCACAACATTGTTGAGGCCAGGTCCATACCAGTTTTCCTGATGTTGAGACATCGGATGTGACCTGGTCTGCTTGACCCTTGCAGCTTCCATGCTCCTATGATATTGGGGGGGCATATTCTGGCTTGCTCCTTGTGGCTGCTTTCTCTTCTAATTATGACCAGTCTTCTTCTCAATCTTCTTAGGTTGTGAAACATCAGCTTCCTTGGGAGTAAGATTCTGCCTCTTTGGCTGATGTTGAGGCACAGTTTGTGACTCTTCCTTCTTTAGACCTGAAGTACTTGCTTCTGAGGTACCTTTGTCTTCGGCCACATATCCTATCCCAGCTTTGTTTCCAGCAACCTGTTCTGACTGGAGTATCTTGTCAAGAGTGGTTGTACCACTGTTCAGCATCCTAACAGATTTTGTCATCTGATCAAGTTGAGATCTCACTAGAACAACTTCATATTCCAGATCAGATTTTTCATTCTCAAGTTGAGCAATCTGTTCCTTGTGGCACTTGTTTTCTTGACACACTTCAGCACTCTTTAAACACAACTCCTTGTAGGTTGAAGCTAGCTCATCATAGGTGACTTCTCCATCACTATCATCATCAGATTCAACAATTCCTGTCAAAGCTGTAACATGCTTTGCTGACTCACTTTCATCTTTGCTATCAGTGTCAGACCAGGAAATTGTCAAGCCTTTATTCTGCTTCTTCAAGAATGTGGGACACTCTTTCTTGACATGTCCATACCCTTCACATTCAAAGCACTGAACTCCTTTATCTTGTGCAATCTTCTCTTCATCTTTCTCTTTTGACTTGCTGGTGTCAGAAGAGATGTGCTTGACACTAGGTCTATAGTTCATCTTCTTGAACACTTTATTGAACTGTCTTCCTAACATAACTATAGCCTGAGGCAGATCCTCCTGGGACTCATCATCTTTAGCTGTTGCAGGAGTGGAGACTAAAGCTATACTCTTAGGCTTCTTTTCTGGTTCTTCCTCATTCAGTCCAAGTTCAAATGTTTGAAGAGATCCAATAAGCTCATCAACTCTCATGTTGCTGATGTCTTGAGATTCTTCAATGGTTGTTACCTTCATCTTATACTTCTTAGGGAGGGACCTAAGAATCTTTCTCATCAGCTTCTCTTCTGTCATCTTCTCACCAAGAGCACTGGATGCATTTGACAGCTCAAGAACACTCATATGGAAGTCATGAATAGTCTCATCTTCCTTCATCTTCAAGCTTTCAAACTTAGATGTTAGAAGCTGAAGTCTAGACATCTTAACTCTAGATGTGCCTTCATGAGTAGCCTTCAAAATATCCCAAGCAGCCTTAGCAGTTTCACATGAGTTGATCAGCCTGAATATGTTCTTGTCAACCCCATTGAAGATAGCATTTAGGGCTTTTAAATTCCCAAGGGCAAGCTCATCTTCTTCCTTGGTCCATTCTTCTTCAGGCTTAGGCTTTGAGGTGCCTTCTTTATCCTTGCCAGCCTCATTTTTCTCACATACCTCTGGAGCTTTCCATTCTTTAATGACAGCCTTCCAAGCTCTGCTGTCTAATGACTTTAAAAAAGTAGTCATTCTAGGCTTCCAATACTCATAGTTTGAGCCATCCAAGATAGGGGGTCTGTTGACGAATCCTCCAACCTCTTTGTCCATCTTTCACCAGAAAGTAACTTCCCTAGATCTCACCCAGAGACAAACAGGATGCCTGCTCTGATACCAATTGAAATTCTGGTACCAGATGTGTGATGTTAAGGTGCGATGTCACAACAACACACTCTGCAATAATGGACAGAATAAGCAACAGGAAAACACAAGGAATTGTTCACCCAGTTCGGTCTAACTACCTACGTCTGGGGGCTACCAAGCCAGGGATGAAATTCACTACGTGTAGATATAATTTACAGACTCAACACACCAGTTGACAATCTCCTAAATTTATACTCTACTAGTGACTTTCTACCTAAGAAACCACTTAGATATGAGAACACTACTCAATCCCCTAAAACACTCAAAGAACAACCTCTTTGAGATCCCTTGATCTTGCTTCCTAGCTTCGATCAATCAACAACTCTCTATTGCTTCACAGCTTCTAGAGAGGACAGAAAATTCAACACCTATTCAACCTAGAATAGTGTGATTACAAGTACTCTAAACAAACCCTAGACTCTAAGCCTCCAGCTCTTGATCTTCAATCTGTTTTCTGTACCTTCTTCCTTGGTCTTGTGCGCTTTATATAGCTCCTTGAATTTGGATTGGATTTGTCACAATATTTGATCAGATTTGTTAATTAAAAACTGAATCTTTTAAAACAGATTTTATCCCCAAAATCCTTTTAAATCTTCCACCTTTTAATTCTCCAACAAACCAGCAATCAAATCTCCCATGTAACAGAAAATATCTAGCCCAAGATATTCTCATCCAACGAGTCAACACTCTCCACAATTCCAGCTAATACGCGACCCTAATAACAACAAGCCCATGTTGTCATTAGCTTCAGTTCTGCAGGTCTGATGTTACAACATCACCTATGTGACATCAGACATCCACTTCAGCAACCTTAACACAGCCCAGTGTTAAGTGCAATGTTATGACATCAAGCCCATGACATCAAACATAGTTAACCTTCACAACTTAGTACAGCCCAGTACTAAGACTCAATGCTGCAACATCAACACCATGACATCAGCATTGAACACCTTGTTGTTTTACCAAAATTCCAGCCAATCCAGGAACTTACAAAAATCCTAGTTGAAAGACTAAGACGTGTAATTGGGAAGTTGGTTTCACCATCTCAGACATCATTTGAACCAGGTAGGCAGCTGCTCGATGGTGTATTAGTGGCAAATGAAGTCCATGATTATGTTACCAAGAAAAAGAAAAAAGGTTTCATGTTCAAGATTGACTTTTCACAAGCATATGATTGTGTAAGTTGGAGCTTTCTATTCAAGGTGTTAGAAGCAATGTATTTCAGTCCTCTATGGCAAAGATGGATAAGGGGTTTGATTTGTAATAGTTTTGGTTCAGTTCTTGTGAATGGTAGTTCTTTTAAGGATTTCATGTTTCATAGGGGCCTCAAACAAGGTGACCACTTACCTCCTTTCCTAATTGTTCCTGTCACTGAAGGCCTTGCCTTGCTTATCAAGAAGGCTAAGAATAATGGTATCTTAAGAGGTCTGAAGATTGAAGGTGAGACATCCATTTCTTTATTGCAATTTGCTGATGATACCTTGATAATGTGTGTGAGTCCTGATCCAATATATGGGCAATAAAATATGTGCTGAGAGGCCAAGAAGTACTGTGTGGGGTGAAAGTGAATTACAGCAAAAGTAAGTTAATGGGATTGGGAATAGAGGGTAACATGATTTAAGCAGCTACAAAATTTATGTCTTGTAAAGCAGGGCAGTTTCCTTTTAAATTTTTAGGACTGTTAGTTGGAGGTAGGCATAAAACATAAGTATTTTGGAAACTAGTCATATCATCCATTAAAACCCGTTTGTCTTCTTGGAGAGGTAAGAGGCTATCTATAGGAGGGCGTGTCACATTAATCAACTCTGTTATAACCAACATTCCAATCCATTACATCTTATTCTATTTAGCACCTGTCAAAGTTGTTAAGGAAATCATAGCTATATAGAGGAAATTTTTATGGGCAGGTGATTGGGACAAGAAAAGCGTTGCTTGGGCTAAATGGACTCAAGTTTGTAAAACAAGAAAGCAAAGTGGTTTAGGAAAAAAAGAGGTATCCATATTCAATAGAGCTCTAGTGGCTAAGTGGCTTTGGAGGGTAATACATGAACCAGAAGTATTATGGAGTGGAATCACTAAGGCTATGTATGGAGGTGACTTTCTTAGCCTTTTTCTAAACCAATCAGAGAACATACCAAGACAAAGGTCAAGATGGTGGCGTGACCTTGTTGGCCTAGCTAGGCCTATAAATGAGCAGGGAATTTTCAATCAGTTAGCTTGGAAAGTGGGAAATGGAGGGAACCCACTATTCTGAGATGGATGGGTGGAAAAGCTCTTAAAACACAATACCCGAATCTTTTTAATACCTCTCCATCTCAAAACATTCTAATCAAGGACTGTGGTGATTGGATAGTGACAATTAGACTTGGGATTTATTAGGCAAGAATGTTATTTTGCCTGACGTAGAAGGAGATGCTGGTACAGATTTAAAGCAGTTAGATAAAGAGGTTAGTTTTGATCTGCAAACTGAAGATGAGATTAAGTGGCCCAGAAGCACAGATAACAAATACAGTGTAAAGAACTGTTATGTGGCACTGATTCATAAGAAGGAGGAGGAGAGCATAGGTAACAGTTTGATGGAAGCTTTAGAATTCATGTGGAACATAGAGATCCCTCTCAAGGTCATGATTTTTGGTTGGAGATTATTTCTGAACAAGCTGCCAACTCGGGAGAATCTTATCATTAGAGGCATAATCAATGATCCACATCAACTGTCATGTGTATTTTGCTTTCAGGTTATTGAAGACCTAACACATATCTTTCTAACCTGCGAAAAAATCAAACATGTTTGGAAGGAAATTGAATCCTGGCTGGGAATTAAATTGCCTAAAGGATCTAACTACATTGAAGACTTCCTAAGATGGGCTAAATGTTCTGAGATTGGAAAATCATTAAGATACATATGGATGGTTTCCTGCTGGTGTATATGGAGGGTAAGAAACCAAGTATTATTTAATGATCATGTTGCATCTCCAAAGAACATATTTTATGAGATTGTATTGTGGTCATGGAGATGGAGAGAGCTGATCATGAAGCAGAAAACAATTGGACGTTTCTAGGAGTGGCATAAGATGCCTTTGGATTTATATAGATGTTAGGAGGAAAGGATCCCTAAGAAGGAGAAGATCAAGTCTGTGAAGGAATAGAAAGATACATCATTATAGAACATTTCCATATCTATTATGTAGTATGAATGTAGATCTGTTAATTCCTGCATAATTGTAGGAATATCATTTATAATTTGGTCTATTTATTGACCTTATTAATGAAATTTGAGTATTAGAAAGAAAAACACATAAGGTTAAAAGAAAAGAAAAGAAATATTAAAAATTTGTGAACAAGGCGAGAGCCGTTCACCACTCTCTCAAATCATACAAAGAATAGAGTTGTCAAAACAAACTAAATAAGTACAACAGTTTCTCATTTGCCCAGTACAACCGCAACATGTGCTACAACATTGGTCTCTAATTCTTGAAGGCCTACTTTTTTTATTTACTACAAAAATACAATTTACACTTGTTTTTAAGTCATTGTTTATTTTCAAAATATATTTTACATCAGTTTCTTAAAAAAATATGTAAAATCATAATTTGTTTTTAAAATCTAAAAGTTTATATAGTTTTTTTTTTAATTTAGTATAAATTTATATTTTTAGGCCTATTTCTTAATATTATGTGATCTCATAAGAAAAACAAAATTCACCCCATCCATCTGACAATCTCATAGTAAACACACATTGTCGGGTTGCAAGTCACCCCCTCAGGCCCAGCACCCCACGCGTAATCAGGTATACATTTATTTAATTATCTACATAAAAAGCTTTATGCGTAAATGTTTAAACAATTTAAGCTGATTATAAAGAAAATTTGGAGTAAACAAATGTGTCACAAATCTAATTAATGTCAATCTGATTAAAACATGTTATTTTATGTCTGTTAGTAAACCGTCTCAAGTTCATAATACTAATGCATATCTTTTTAACTATGTTATCAGAAGGACGTAAAAGGTTTGGAAGCCCGACTTGACATCAAATTTATAAAGAGATGAGGATAGTTTAATATATAAGGCTAAAAGAAAAGAAAATAAATATTAAAAATATTTGAACAATTTTTTTCTCAAATGATCAATGTTTGAAAAAAAGAGCACACTAGTGCAGAAAAAGTAATTTACACCCGTTTTTTTTACATTTCACACCCGTTATTAGAGGGTGTGAATTCAACGGGTGAGAAATGTCTGACAAATTTACACCCGTTTTAAAATGGGTGTAAATAGATGTTATATTACACCCTTTTTTTGTTGAAATGGGATGTAAATGTTTACTTATATACATTTATAGATGGTATATTACATCCTGTTTTATAGAAATCAGGTGTAAATGTTTACATGTATACGATTATAAATGGTATATTACACCTTTTTTTGTTTAAAACGGGTGTATAAATATGCAATATTACATCTATTTTTTAGAAAACGGGTGTAAATTTTTAAATAATTGCATTTAAATTAAACATATTTACTCCCCATTTGATAAAAATCAGGTGTAAAATTAGCAATGTTTACTCTATATATATTGGCAAGTTTACACCCTATTTTCTTTAAATAGGGTGTAAAAATATGAATAGCATTATCTCTGGGCGGGATTCTATTTTGCCAAAGTCTCCACAAGGAAACTAATTTCCCATGGCTTTATCCTTAATTTCACATTCACACCATACCATAACCAATTTTTCAATAAAAACCAACTTTAACCATTCATTTAACTTCGGATAAAACCTACAACCTTTAATCACTCTATTATTACAGTTTCTCATCCTAAGCATTGAGATCTACCCCCTCATAACGCCGAAACAATTTACTGCTAAATAACATCACAACAAAAAAATGAATCAAAGTATTAAGAAAAAGAAAGAAAATGTTTATTCTATTTTTTGAATTTGTAATACATTGAGACTAAACAACTGAAGTAGTCAACAAACAAAATGAAAATGAGAAATTACAAGAAAACTCTGAAATCAACATCTACTTATTTTCATACTGCGCCTCAAACGACTCTTTTTTTTATATACAAAACTACTTGCCACCAATTTACCTGGGCTGATGAATAGCCCATGGGCTAACTTTGGATATTTCTGAGCTTCAGCACATCCACCAGATCCTCTCCATTTCAACGATCCCAACGAGACCAACTCTTTCACGTCTTCGTGTTCTACACGCGCCATTCCTTCAACCTTCTATTTCCAGTTCCTGAAGACTTGTCTTAAATGCCATGGTGAAACTTTGCACAATCAGACCCATTAGGAAGAATTTGAATGGTATTACTGCTAGTAAGAATGCTAATCCACCCGTTGCCACCATCACCGTCTTTGCATGCTGCCATAACACCAAAAATTGTTTTTATGTTTGCTATTGACATTACATAAAAGTATTTCAACTATCACCAAGATATCTTATCTTACAAGAAATTGTACCTTCTCTGCCTTGGAAATAAGTATAGACCATATCTTTAACATTACTATGTTTTCTATCTGCATCAGCTCATAAACTGTGTACAATCTATGTTGGGCTCAGAAAATGCTATCCATTGTAGATTGATCAGAAGCCATATTAGATCTACTGATTACTATTTCATTGCATTGCTCATTAAGCTTTTTCTCTCTTGTGCCTCAAGCATCTTTACAATCACCCATACCAAGAATGATGCAGCTCCCTTTCCAACCCATTCCCTGCATTGCAAAACTCAATCATAAACAGTGTAAGACCATTTGATAGGTACATAATAGTATAAGAAAATAAGAACTTACATATAGGTGATTATTAGGGATGCAGCAAGAACATCAAGAGTATTTATTGGTCTTTCCCATGTGAACATTTCTTGTAATCAAGGGACCACATTTTTAAGAGGCTTTAGTAGTTCCTGTGCAATAAAATCAGCAAACAATGGTTAAGTCCATGCACAAACATGGATGTATCAACAAAAATTCTTACCGTTAGAACCAGAACACTGTCGATGACTCCTTCCTCCTTTAATTCTTCAGTGGTAGCTTTCGCAACAAGAGCTTTCTTTTCTTCCTCCCTAGATTATTTAATAGCACACTCCAACGAGGGAGTTAGAACCAGAACACTGTCAGTGACTCCTTTCTCCTTTAATTCTTCAGTGGTAGCTTTTGCAGGAACTTTCTTTTCGTCCTCCCTGGACTTTTTAATACCACACTTCAGTGAGAAACTATCATCCAAAACATCCATACTTTTGTCTGCTTGAATCGCCTCTTCTTCTATCGAACCGGAGACTACTGGGCCAGCAATGTTCATACTCCCTAGGATAGAACTTGCACTACATGGCTGTCCACTCTTAACCTTTTTTAGCACATCAGGAAGCTCTCCTAGTACATAATCACCCTTTGGTATTCCATTATATAAAGAAAATATTAAGAATTTTGTTGGGACAGGAGGTGATATTCTTAGCATTTCCCTTGCCGCATGAAGCCTTATGATTCCTAATATTGTCCTTGCATGCATCTCCCATGTTTGTATTGGACATTTTATCTGGTATTTTGATAAAAAAACTGGTGGAGAAACATTATTTCCCTTATCAATGCAAGTCAGTGGTCACGTCTTGTAAAACTTGTAAGCTTTGGAAACTCCAGCACAACTCCCTCCGATCTGGAAAATTCAAAAGATTGTTTTTTCACTCCACTAAGGTGGTATGAATACCACTATAATCGAAACTGCTATGCTATAATAATAGTGTACATATTTAACACAACAAAAGAGAGATATGGATATAATAGAAACTTATAATCTATAATAATATTGTAGTGTACTTACAAATCAGATGATTCAATCACTATGCCCTTGTCAAAAAGTTGGGCTCCCCATGGACCTGTGGCAGATGGTTTAACACTCTGCTCAATATCCTTAGATAGGTCTATTTTGAGAGCATCATCATACTTTATTACTCCCGAAGTCTCGAAGTAAAGGGAATAATTGGTTAGTGTAAGCCTACCTGAGTGACAATAAGAAGAGCAAAATTCACACTTCTATACATATAAATTAACTTAATTGATTCTAATGTCAATTCTCTAATGTCAATTCTGAAATATGATAGGCTACATTCTTACTTTTTCTTCTCAAGTTTATGCCTCACAAGAAATTCCGGGTTGCAAATGAATCCTAGCCCAAAAAGTGTTGAATTGAATAAACTCCTCATGTCATTAGACGCTTACACAACTTAGATGAAGGAAAAAATCGGGTACTACAACCAAGAGAATTGACTGTCTCATATATACTTATATTATTGGTAATATACAAATGCATTCGTCTGTTAAAAGTTCAACCTAAAATCATATCATGAACAAGTATTTTAAATCATCCACTGTAAGCCGATATTGACGACCACCAGTTTCATCCTCTCCAAATGAAGATGCAACCATCTTTCGCTTATTTTCCTGCAAATAAAAATATCAAACATCATATCTTCAAGTGTCCACAACCATAAATTTCTGTGATGACAATGAAAACAGCAGCTTACATGGAACAAAAGCAAGAAAAATACCTGCATAGCTAAAATACGGTCTTCAATCGTATCATTGACAGTTAAACACAAAAAATTTAACTTGACGAGTCTGTCCAATTCGATGCACTCTGTGTATGGCTTGATCTTAAGTTGTAGGATTCCACCATAAATCTAGCATGAGGACATAGCATGCTACCACCATGTTCATACCAAGACTAGCAGCCTTCATAGACATTATCATAACTGTTACTTGAAACACAACAGATCAAAAACCAAGGTTTCTCTATGTGAGGTTGGCTCAGTAACAATACTCGTGACATGAAAAATCTAGGACTTCGTGTTACAAACCTTAGGGAGTGTGTTAAAATCCTAGACAACATTATCTCTTGCAATGACAGACAATGTTCCATCGTGTCTTCTGTACTGAATTAAAGAATTCTTAAAAGATGTGCTTCAGGTAAATCTAGCATCCACATCCACTGAGAAAACACTATAGCTTTCTTCCCTAGAGAACCAATTGCATGACTGTCAGCAGATGTGTAGTTGCAATCAATATTTTCCTTACAAGTGCTCGGCACACAGTTTTCTTGGGAAGTACGATATTGTCGCTTAGACAATGACTGCAACACCTTAAGTGCAGCTTTCAATTTTGAAGAATTATATGGCTTTGTCGGAGAACAAGGTTCAGAATCCTCAACCACATAAGATTAATCAGATAAAGAACTATTTAGTGTGGCTTTGGGAAACACTGAAGACATGTTAAGCCAAGTTTTGCAATTGGTAGAAGGGCACCTATTGTCCTCACCAGTTAGATGTTCACAGATGCACTTGGTACGGAAAACATTACCACAAACTAAAACAACATCATCTTCAGGAGCATCATGCATAGAATCGTGTGATAAGAATGTCAAAGTAGAGAAGATAATGTACCAATGTACACTTTGTCGAGAGATGTGGTCTCAATCACGATGATTTATATAAAAGCATGAGCATACATACATTACAGATACCACAGAGAGCCGAAGAAGCCTCTAAGCATTTCAAAAGAAATTGCTGTTTTTTTCCGTGGAAGCTTCATGGCCGTCTCAATCTCAACTGAAGATTTCCAGAGTGTAGTAGAATTGTAAGGCTTAACAAGCTGAGGGTGGTCGCAAGCTTGTCTAAGGCGTAAAAGCAACGATAAAATGTGGACATAGTTTTGCTTCACAGTACCAGCATTGGCGTATTCCTATAACATGCATGCAGAAACATAAACTCATCAAGGGTTTCGAATAAAATAAGTTACACTTTTGAAACTTTTCAAAGGAATAAAGATAGACTTCACTTGAAATTGTGCACGTGAATCAGCCATTAGCTTGGAATAGATATCACGTTTCTCCTCTGAAAATTCCACTTTTTTCAACTTCACAGATTTATGTGGCAAATATATAATAGGCTTCCCATCAAGAATTGATTTTACATAAAATGATCACACTTGCATGGTCACAAACAAATTTCAATCTAATGCCAGCGATAATCATTCAATTGAATGAATTCTTGCATATTAAAATTGTTAACAGTGCAAGAAAAGAAGAATGTAAAATATATCATGAAAACATGTTCCAAATTTAATTTCTATCACATAGAAGGGAGTGCATAGATAAGGAAGGAATAGATATCACAACAAAAATGATTATTTTTTCAGAGAGAATAATAAACTCAGATGATAATTTACTTACTGATGTGAAGATCTAAAATTATCACATATGCAAATCTTACCTTTTGTCTGACGTTACATTAAAGTGTTTAAGATAGTCCGTGGCTTTCTATTGTTGGATTTGTGCTTATAGGAGTCTTGATTTTTGAACAGAATGTTGTGTAGTCAGCATAAGGATCATATCTTATAAATCTAAAGTAACTGTAGAGATCATCAATTGAATTTTGGATTGGAGTTCCAGACAAGCACCATCTGCCCTCAGCTCGAAGACCCCAGCAGGCACTTGAAACATAAGTTATGTGATTCTTAATACTTTAGGCCTTATCCAGGACAACTCTAAACCAGGCTACTTTCGCAAGAGGACGTACAACATCCTCAAGCATCGTGTTGTCCGAACCTTTTTCCTTGCCGCTTTTTGAACTAGAAGGGCATTTCCTTTTCTTACTCGACATAGCATGATCTTCATAAGTTTCTTTTTCATTCAGTGGCTGCTTAGGGACCTCCATTCTAACAATTGAATAAGTAGTCAAAACAACATCATACTTGGCAAGCTCATAAGGATCTTTGGTACGACTGCTTCCATGGTACACAAGCACAGAGAGATTTGCTTTGTAGGTTACTTTATTATGCAGTTCGTCAGCCCATGTTGCTGGACAATAGTTGGACAAACAGGGTTCCTACAAATGGTCGGCTATTTGTGTTCACCGACAAATTTACGCTATTATATGTATCTTGACATGCATTAGATTCGTTCTTCACTACATCATTCTCAAGAAGTGGATCATCATCCAAATCCAACGTTTCTATTACACTTTTTCTGCACTTTTGCACGTCTTGAGCAATGGACACATTTCCTTTAGTATTAAAGCAATAGTTGACACTATTTTCCCAATACCTTGATCATCTGAAAGAATTCCTCCAACACAGAATAAACTCGATGTTTCCCTTTGAACCATCCACAATAAAGCATCATATGACAACTTTTCTAAGTTAGAAAGTATGTATACCGAATTTGATATCAAACTTCAATGCATCATATGACAACTTTACTAAGTTAGAAAATGTATAACAAATTTGGTATCAAACTTCAATGCAGTCAAGATAAAATTAACAATAACCATGAAAAAATATTAATATAAGCATACACGGGGAATAACAACATATAGTGAGCCACAAGGCCACAACTTTATGAACTATTATAAGCATACACAAGATGCAAAACATGAAAAATAAAGTCATTAATAATGTATCATAATTTGATGGACCGATGTATACTACAAACCTATTGAAATCTCAAAAACTTTGACGCTCTCAGTTGAAGGATGACGTTACCCTTGCTCTTGTTCATGACACAGCGCCTTGATGAATACTCAAACAACAACATGAATATTCTAGCTGTTGCTTCCTGTTTAGAGAGGGGAGAGAACATCAAAGTTAAAAAACTCCAAAATAATCATAGCCTTACCAAAATCTCAACAACAATGATAACAACCAAGTTTTATCCCACTAAGTGGGCTTGGCTAGCCATACCCCATAACAGAGAGAAAAAAATTAATCCTAAAAATCTAACAAGGTTCAATCATAGTTAGAACTTATAAATAAATTATAGTAATATTTAAAACATATTTGGTTAACATCATGGCCTCCAAATCCTAAACCAAATACTAGAATAGAAAATTTTCATTACCTTTTCTAAACCTTGTATGTATCTAAATAAAGCAGTTCTCACATTACTCTGATGAACTACCTGGTAAATTTCAAAGTAACAATCCTCATAGGTGTACATAACAACCTGCATCAATGGTTTGACATCAGAGCATCGAGTGACTATACAAGCTCATCTTACAAGTTGGCCAATGTTTGAAGCCTTCACCTCCCTAATTGTAAACGATCGTCCTTTTGAAAAAGCTTTAACATAAACTTCACTGCAAAATAACCCACAAATGTTTCAGTGGGTCTCGCATATATTATTACAAAACCCTAGAAATTGAATAGCTCGGAAAAACTAGAGTCTTACAAGAAGCGTTTGATTTCAGGAGGCATCTTCTGGTGCGAGTCAGAACCATCAGCACCTTTAGTTCCTTCATCATATCTCGGAGTCATCAAAATGTCATGATTATCGTCAATAAACGCCTCAAGTAGATGGAGAAGGTGGTTTTTGGATTTAGGGTTCGCCATGACCTTCGTAAACACCCCAAGTATATGGAGGAAGGGTTTTGGATTTAGGGTTTTCCATACGAGATAAATTTTCTATTTATGATGATTCAATTCAATGAGAAGGTTTTATTAAAAGAGGTTTTTCGAGATTTAGTGAGAAGGATTTCTTAAGGGAAATTTTTTTATGATTCTATGAGAAGGAAGAGAAGAAACAGCAGATGGAATGATTATAGAGTGTTTTCTTTGGAGGAAGGGTTTTTTTCTTTATAAATATTCACTTAATAAAAGTTACACCCATTACAAACTTAATTAATTACTATGATTAATATTTTGAGTTATCCAATTAAATAATTTTTGTAGTCCATCTAAATTTACACCCGTTTTAAATTTAATGGAGATAATAAAAATTTAATTTTAATAATATTTTAAATTTACATCCGTTTTTTAAAAATAGGGTGTCTTATGTCACGTGTTAATAGTTAAAATGACACTTTATTTACAAAATTGACACCGTGTTTCTTATTTACACCCATTTTTAGTATAATGGGTGTAAATTTTAAAATTATATTCTTCATTTTACACTAGTGGCAGGACCTCTCGTATAAACCAATTCAATGTTGACACAAAAGAAATTAAAATTCATCTTCTATATTATTTTTTGTACATCGTTGGTTGAATTCTAGGAGTTCCCCCAAACACTTCATTGAAGAAAGAACTATAAACTATCCTTGATTTCTAATGGCTTTTGGACAAGGTAAATAGCTTCTTGTATGAAGCACTCAGAGGAACTCCAAGAAACAATCAACAAATAATTAAATTGTTAGATGTTTTACTAGCTTCTTGTCTTGGTTAAACAATTTAAGGCAAGTGCTCTATTTATAACAAAAGGTATGAAAAATTGTGTGGCCTTGTATAAAGTTAGTAATGTACCACAGAATAATGAACATAGACAAGATGTTTGGCAAAATGAATAATATTTTGAAAAATGAAAGAAATATTATTTCGAAGCCGTTAGATATACATATTCCATGATAAATAGTTCTTTTTATTTGAAGGAATAATAACATTGACTGAAATAGTTTAGAAGACTATGTTGGTAAACTTAAAATTGGTGATACCATGTCGCAGACTTTCACGTATTAGATTTCATGGGAAACATGAATATGTGCTTAAAGCATAAACATAGTATAATAGAATGTGGCCGCTCGATATCGGACGTTTTTTTATAATATTCTTGTGCTACTAATTCCCTTTTGTCCTATATTTAGTCTAAATTCATTAACTTTGCAATTTGCATATTATCTTCAGTTTTTCAAGAAAATAACATTTTTAGTAGTCCAATAGAAAGAGCATATTTGAGTTACGTAGTGAGCTGGAGATGCATGCAGTTCAACACGAATGATACTCTTAAAATATACTTAATTATTTGGTACTCGTGAGTTAAAGTTGAATACCGATACTTAAAAAGAAAAGTAACGTGATATTAAATTATAGTATTTGATTGCACTGTTAGGAATACTATGCTTTTCTGCATATATATAAATCTGCAGGTATATCTTTGAGGAAAATGTGTTGGCAACAAATTTCTTTGAGGAATATGTGACTTAATGTAATAAAAAACATTTCTTTGAGGAAAATGTGTTGGCAACAAATTTCGTAGATATTTCTTTGGATTTTTCTGCCAATTTACCATTTGACTATATTTTTGTAAATTCAGCAGAAACTTTTGCAGGAATTATCTGCGAAATTTGCTGCAGAAAACAATGTCCATTTATCTATTTTTTTAAATCTGCGCACGCGTAAAAATAGAAATATATGTTTTTGTTTAAATGAAATGGGTAGTTTCAAAGATCATTTCAAAAACTCTTATTCCTTTTATACATAGTTATAGATTAAGAAATATGCAGGAAAAACTCTTTTAGTAACTTTTTTAAGTAATTGTTTTTACAAACAAAAAGTAAAATATGATTTATTTTAAATAATACAATTATTTTGTAAAACAATTTTAATAAATTTAAATATTTTCTTAAAATACTAATAGTATTTATTTAAATAGGATTGTCAGGTCTTCAAACTCGTCAGTTCACTAATCACACTGATAAATTGGTCGAGTCACACCAATTTTACCTGGTAAATTAAACAAAGTTCTATACAAATAATTTATTTATTTTTATACTATTAATAACAAGTTTAAAAAATAAACTTTAAATAAAAAATTAATAGAATTTAAACATAAAAAATGCTAATAAATTAAATTATTAATATATGAAATGATTTAAGCTCACTTATATTTTACTTGAAATTAGAATGTTGCAATTAAATTAATAAATTTATATAACATTTTTAGTTCATTTTTATTATTTTTACAAATAATTTTAACTTAAAATTGACCATTTCACTTTATAAATATGTCAATGTTTTCTAAAATGAATAAAAAATTTTATTTTAATATCCAAAATTCATTTTAATATCGTTTACACTTAAATAAAGTCATTTTAAAAGTAATACAATGAATCTCTATAATTCATTTTAATATTTCTAATTCATCGGTTTCTATACCAATGTTACAGTCAATCCACTTGCACTTAAATAAAGGTCCTTTAAAAGTAACATAATCAATCTTCTAAATAACCCCAAAGTGTTACGCCCCAATTTTGAACCTGAATTGCCAACCATGCATATCATAACATTTTTATCATTTGTGCATTATTCATGACATCTAGCCATTGTGCAGCCAAGTACGTATCTTTGTGTTGCCTAAGCTCAAGTTCAGCAAGACTGAATCAATGATCAGTATCAAGTTATCAGGCTGTGGCAAAGGCAGTTTGTTGAATAATGGATAATCATTAGGGTCAGTTGAATTTCAATTAGGGTTTCAGTGCAGTGGCAACACAACTCATGTCTCGAGTCATCTGTGTCAGTGGCTATTTCGGAGATAAATGTAGATTGAATTCAAACATTTGTGTGTGAGGATCCATATTAGGGTTTTGTGCAAAGATCCAAGTTATCTGATGAAATCGAGTTACAGAGCCATCAAAAGTTAAGACATTTAGTCTATATTTCAAGTCATTTACAAGTCCTAGTTATGTGGTTCAAGTTCCTCTCATAGGAGAATTCAAGCGTCCGATTTAATTCAAGACAATTTCAAGTTGGAATCGGAATGTGGTGTCATTTCCCATGGAATTGATTCAGGATTTCAATGCCTTTTTGATATGAGCTTAATGAAGGGTTCAAGATGCTGAAAATTCAGTTTCGAGGATGATTTTGTTGGTCAAGAGTGTCACTTATTCAAGATTTCAAATGTCATAATCAAATTTCAAGATTCAATCTCATGTCAAGTCACAATCTCATTCAAAACTTCGATTCATTTGAATTTTCAGGTTCCATTCAAATTTTCACATTCATAATCCAATTTCTAGTGTCACTCAAGATTTCAAGTTGCATTTCAAAATCCAATTCATGACTCGAAATTTCAAATTCCAAATCCCGTGTCAAAATTTCAAGCTCATTCTATGTTTCAAATCAAGTTTCAAATTCCATGTTTCAAGTTTAATTTCAATTTTATATCAAGTTTCCTATTCCTATTCAACATTCAATTTTTTAGTTCATGTCAAGTCTTTAAACTTCCATTCAAGGGTCTAATGCATTCATTTTCTTTTCTTTCAAGTATCTATTTCATTTCATTTTAATTTCAAGTTGAATTCATCTATTTCATTTCATTTTAATTTCAAGTTGAATTCATGATAAATTTCCAAATTCAAAGTCCATTTTAAGTTAAGTTCAAGTCCCTAGTTCAAGACTATGGAAAATGATCAAATTCAAGTTCAAGTACATATCAATGTTCCATTTCAAAATTCAAATTGTCAATCTTAGGTCAAATTTCGTTTCATGTCCAAGTTTCAGTTCTAGGTCAATTCAATTTGATTGTCAATTCCAGTTCAAAATTTAATTCAAGTTTCAAGTCCAAGTATTCAAGTTTCATATTTCAATTCCATTTCAAGTTTCAATCCAAATCAAAATTCAAGTTTCAATCTTATATCAATTCTAATTCAAGTTCCAATGTCAATCAAGATTTATTTCTTCAATTCAAGTTCTAAGGTTTCAAATCAAATTCCAATTTTCATTCAAACATCAAGTCCTATTCAATTTTCAATTTTCAATCCATTCACAAGATTCCATTCAAAATTCGTATTCAATTTCGTATCAATTTCAAGTTCACTTCAAGTTTCGAATTCAATTCAATCTATCAATTTCAATTCATAATTTCAGAAAGATTCAAGTTTCCTATTTTTAATCAACGCTTTAATCATATTCAAGTGTCAATTCCAAATCATATCCAAGTTTCATTTCCATTTTTTTATTATTCAAGTTTGATTGTCAATTCAAAAATGCCATTCAAATTACAGTTTCATTATCAATTTACATTTCCATTATTCAAATTTCAATTTCAATTTCTTAACCACTTACCTCAAAATGCCCAAAACCATGCTACACATTGCCACAAAAAAAGTCTTTCTCCATGAGCCAACAATACACAGTGTGGATGTGAGGTACTGGCAGGTTTGAAAGCTGCAACTTGTTTCAAATAAGCCATTATCTACAAGCCAAGTCGATCAACCACTAATCACAAAACCTGCTGCAACTCATACCAAAAAGCATGTCACTACCCCACACAATAAACCAAGCAAAGGCGCAACATCACACTACCTGCTACCATTACAACAAGCCTGTCCCACACAAATTCACAAACCACACCACAAAAGGTACAAGCCTGATAAAACAGAAGCAGTACTTTGCACAAGTATTCTATATTGATGTACTTGTTGTAGAAATGAAATACAATCTTGGTCTTTATATAGACCCAAAAGTTCTATTATTCAAACAAACAATTAAAAGCTAATAATAGTCCACTATCTATTTGGTATTCCACTAACTCTAGATTTCTCCACTAACTAGATAATTAAAAACCCACTGACAAAACATTAAAGTTTATTCAACAAAACTCCCCTGTAAACTTAAATGTTTCTACCGTCCACCAAGCCCATCATCTTTTTTCCTCTGTCGAAAAGCTCTTTCGACAATGGCTTTGTGAGGATATCTGCTGCTTGGTCTTTGCTCGCTACATGCTTCAATTCGACATTTCCTTCTTTCACATGTTCTCGAATGAAATGAAAACGAACGTCAATATGTTTGCTTCTTTCATGATTCACTGGATTCTTTGCTACCTCAATTGCTGATTTGTTGTCCACGTGTATCACAGTTGTACCTTCCTGTTTTAACTCCATTTTTCCCAACAATCTTCTCAGCCATATTGCATGACAAACGCACCAAGATGCTGCCACATATTCAGCTTCACACGTCGAAAGTGTTACTATTGGTTGCTTTTTGGAAAGCCAAGTAAAAGCAGTATTTCCCATAAAAAACACATAACCAGACGTGCTCTTTCGATCATCAATATCACCGCACCAATCACTGTCGGAATAACCAATCAACCTGTAATCCTCTGCTTTTGAATAAAACATTCCAAGTGACACAGTTCCTTGAATGTATCGAAGGATTCTTTTTAATGCCTTCCAATGAGAATAAACTGGTTCCTCCATGAATCGATTTACAATTCCGACACTTAGCGAAATGTCTGGCCTTGTGCATGTGAGATAACGAAGACTTCCTACCAAGCTTCGAAATTTACTCACTTCGACACGATCTCCCCCATCAAATTTCGACAGCTTAGCACCTGGTTCCATTGGCGTCGAAACCGGATTACAACCTTCCATCTTATATTTCTTCAAGACTTCTTTTGCATATTTTTCTTGAGAAATAAAGATTCCTGATTCTTCTTGTCGAATCTCCAGACCAAGAAAGAATCTCATAAGACCTAAGTCTGTCATCTCAAATTCTCGTGTCATTGTTCCCTTGAACTCTTCTATCATCTGATCATTATTACCCATAAAAATGAGATCATCAACATAAAGAGCAACAAATAACATATTACCTCCATTCTTCTTTACATAAAGGGCATGCTCATAAGGACATTGTATGAAACCATTCTCCTTAAAATATGTGTCGATACGTGTATTCCATGCCCGTGGTGCTTGCTTCAGCCCATAAAGTGCTTTCTTCAATTTCAGCACCTTCTTCTCTTCTCCAGCTTTCATATAACCTGGTGGCTGTTCGACATAAACTTCTTCTTCGAGCACACCATTCAAAAATGCTGATTTGACATCCATTTGAAATATTGGCCATTTGAATTGAGCTGCTTGTGAAATAAGTAGTCGAATTGTCTCCATTCTTGCAACGGGAGCAAAAATTTCGTCATAGTCGATTCCTGCTTTTTGTTTGTATCCCTTCGCAACAAGTCTCGCCTTGTAACGTTCCACTTCGCCTTCGACATTCATCTTTTTCTTGAATACCCACTTCACACTAATGGGTTGACTTCCTTTTGGTAATTCGACCAGCTCCCATGTGTTGTTGTGATTAATCGCCTTAATTTCTTCATCCATGGCAGTTTTCCACTTCTTGTCTCGCAGCACCTCTTCAAAATTAATATTTTCAGCATCTGCCAAAAGACATACAAGATGTACCTCACTAGTCGAATCATACAAATCTTGTAGACTTCGCATTCTGGGTTGTCGAAGTTCATCTTCATTTTCAAAATCTTCAGGTTCTGTCGAAATGCTTGTTGGTACAGCGACTGATCCAGCTTCGACAATAACCTCTGTCGAACTGTTCCAGACCCACTTGCTCGCTTCGTTTATTCGAACATCCCTACTCACTATCACCTTCTTGTTTATAGGATCGAATAACCTGTACCCTTTCGTCTTCTCATCATAGCCAATGAATACGTACTTCTGACTTTTATCTTCAAGCTTCGTTCTTCGTTGATCTGGTACGTGTGCATAAGCCACACTACCAAATACTCTGAGATGAGAAACTGTTGGCTTCTGTCCGCTCCATACTTCTTGTGGTGTTTGATCTTCTAACTTCGAATGTGGACATCGATTCTGAACATAAATGGCACATTGACAGCTTCTGCCCAGAATTCCTTCGACATGTTTTTGCTCTTGAGCATTGATCGAACCATGTCGAGAACTGTTCGATTATTCCTTTCAGCTACACCATTTTGTTGAGGCGAATATGGTGCAGTTAGAAATCTCCTTATGCCCTGCTCTTCACAATACTTCATAAAAACTGTCGAAGTATACTCACCACCTCTGTCAGATCGAGCTGCTTTGATGTGTCTGTCAGTTGCCTTCTCCACCATCACTTTGAACTTTTTGAACACCTCGAATGCTTCAGATTTTTCTCTCAAGAAATAAACCCAGGTCTTTCGTGAGAAATCGTCAATAAAAGAGATTAAGTACCTTTTGCCACTGAAGGATTCTGGAGTGATTGGCCCACAGATATCAGTATGAATCAATTCGAGAATATCTTTAGCTTGATATTCTGCCTTCTTTTGAAATGAGGTTCTTGTTTGCTTGCTAAGCACACAATCTTCACAAAATTTTCCTTCATATTCCATGTCTGGTAGCCCGTGTACCATGTTCCTCTTCGCTAATCTTTTCAGACCAGCATGATGTAAATGACCAAAGCGTTGATGCCACAGCGACGCTTTGTCTTCGACATTGACTTGCAAACATTTTCCTCGAACACTCCTCAAGTTCAACTTGTACATTCAATTTCTCCCCTTTTCGACTTGAGCAATCAAATGCCCTAACTTGTCCTTCAAGTGCAATATTCGATCTTTCATGAATATCAAGTAACCTTTTTCTGTGAGTTGTCCCAGACTCAAAATATTTGTCTTGAGATCTGGTACATAATAAACATCTTGGATTGACCCAGTCAAGTCATCCTTCTGCAAGTAACAAATCGTACCTTTGCCTTCGACCCTCACTTTAGATGCATCTCCGAAGGATACATGACCATCTTCAATCTTTTGGATTTCTTTAAACAGATGTTTGTGACCACACATATGATTACTTGCTCCAGAGTCGAGATACCACATAGTGTCATTTTCTGCGTCTTCTTCCTTCTGAGTCATCAACAAAAAACCGTCATTCGCTTCGACTTCGAAAGCTAGATTGGTTGTTTCTTCTACTTTCTTTTCGACTCAACAATCTTTTGCAAGATGTCCCACTTTTCCACAGTTATAGCATTTGAAGGAGTTGCAATCCTTCGCATAATGACCCTGCTTGTTACATTTGTAACATTCAACACTGAAGTAGTTCGACCGACCACCTTTTTGACCACGTCCTCTGCCACACCAATTTTGCTGGCTAGAGTGTCCTCTGTCGAAATTGCTGCTTCGACCACCTCGACCACTGTCACGACCTCCATGACCACGTCCTCTTCCTCGAGAGCTTTGAGAATAGAGTACCTTTTCGTCTTTGACTGACTCCTTCGTTTGATTTGCTTCTTCGACTGCTTCCTCCTTCTTCTTCATCTTTCGTTGTTCATGTGCCTTGAGAGAACCAGCGAGCTCTTCGACTGAGAGCGTCGAAAGGTCCTTCGACTCTTCTATTGCACATACAATATTCTCAAACTTATCAGTTAAAGATCTCAGAATCTTCTCAACAACTCGTGCATCAGTCACTGCTTCGCCATTTCTAGTGAGTTGGTTCACCACCGTCTGTACACGCGTGATGTAGTCAGATACATTTTCTGACTCCTTCATCTGTATCCTCTCCAACTCTCCACGAAGAGTTTGGAGTCGAACTTGCTTTACCCTGTCTGCTCCTCTAAACACTTTTTCTAACGTGTCCCAGGCCTCCTTCGACGTAGTCGAACCGGCAATTTTCTCAAAGCCTGATTCGTCAACTGCTCGGAACAGCATATACAATGCCGTCTTATCCTTCGAACGCGTCTCTTTCAACGCCTTTTGTTGAGCCGCCGTATACTCCGTGGTGTCTGCTGGTTCTGTGAAACCATCCCTGGTCACCTCCCACGCATCTAGAGATCCAAGAAGAGCCAGTTCTCGTAATTCGCCTTCGTTAAACGCGGCAACGGCATTTGACTCATCGTATTCGCCATTAGCTCTGATGCCAATTTGATAAAACAAAAGCAGTACTTTGCACAAGTATTCTATATTGATGTACTTGTTGTAGAAATGAAATACAATCTTGGTCTTTATATAGACCCAAAAGTTCTACTATTCAAACAAACAATTAAAAGCTAATAATAGTCCACTATCTATTTGGTATTCCACTAACTCTAGATTTCTCCACTAACTAGATAATTAAAAACCCACTAACAAAACATTAAAGTTTATTCAACACCTTCAAGCCATCAAACCAATTTGAAACCAGTACAAACAACCATGAGGAACCTACAAGCAGGTCACACAAAAATCAGCCCCACAATACCACTACACACTACAGCAGCATGCTACACTACTATTCCCAGACAAACGCACCAAAACCCTTAAGTCATACGATAACCACAGAAAATACTACCAAAAACTTAACCTCCAAGATTGTTTTATAATAAAAGGAAGAAGAAATTGAGAACAAGAGGAGGACTCTCGGCAGAAAACAAAAAGGAAAAAGAAGAACAAAGAGAAATAAGAGGGGGTGGAAAACCGTAACAATATATAGAATCTTCTTCTGCATCTTCTCAAAGAGAAACAAAAAACCTGAAATATCCTTCATTTTCTACTTTACCCCAACCGTCTTCCATTAATCTCCACTATGTAAGCTTCAAACATGACAATAACATGATACCTCCTCACACCATACCATGATTCTTCACACCTAAAAGCTTTTTTATCCACCCCTTTACACAACCTCTGCCTTATACATACTGCCTCCTTCATCAAACAACAGCAACACATCACCCTCACTGTGAAACAACTCAAACAAATGACAAGCCTCAATATTTCCATTTTCAGCAAACCGATATCACCACCCTTCAAATCGTGAGAACCTCCATGTAACTTATTTTCCACCATCGACAACAGGGACCACCAACAATCTCCTTCCATTCTTCATCAACATCCAACCTTTAAAACCTTTGATAACCTTCCAAAACATACATAACATAAAACCACCATAAAAAGCCATTGTGGAAGCTCCAAGCAAAACCCACTCTACCATTTTTGAATCCAAACCTTCAACCTCATCATACTCAAAACATCTTCTTCTTCACTAAAAACATCACACAAAGCTCAATCTTCAACGTCCCTACAAAACGATTCGCACAACCTTTTTCAACTCAGAATAACAAAAAAAAATCAAAACAACTCGCCTAGAAGCTTCACTTCGAACCGCATTATCTTTACTGGGCGAAATCGATCTCCCTTTCCGATTAACACACCACCACCTCCCAAATTTTAGGCCTTCACTTTAATCAGCCAGACAACCACTCAAAATCGAACCTCCACCAAGCTCCTTCCACGAAGGAGAATTCGGCGAGAGCAAAGCTTTTGAGAGAAAGAGAGTGAACGCGAAGAATGGAGAGGAAGTGAGAGATTCAGAAAGAAAGAGCATCAAGTGGAGAAAAGAACGAGGTGCAAGAAAGAGATGAGGAATTTGAATTGAGGGAGAGAGTGAGGTCATTCCGGTGAGGGTTGAAGAAGCAGAGAGATTGAAGAAGGGAAAAGATCTTCACCGTGTGAAAAGAAGAGGTTTCACCTTTTTTATTCATTTTATTTATTTATTTTTTATTTTATCTTTATTTTATTATTTCATTTTAAAAACCTGACTTGGTTTGATGTGGGCTTTGAGCCCGTTTGAAAATTTTTCTTTTCTCAACAGACCACCATAAAGCCCGAACACCCTCCCTCTATTTTTTCTTTAAAATTTGTTTCTTTTCTTTTAATTTTAATTTTATTTGTTTTTCTTCACCTTCCCTTTTTTTAGTTATTCTATTTTTGTTTTAAAATCATGTTGACCTGTGTTTCATTGTTAATATAATTATTCCATTGTTGACCTTTATATTTCATTTTTTTTTATTTTCTTATTTTTGTCAATGACGACCAAATATCATGGAATAGTTAATTTTCAAAGAGACTTAATCTTCATTATTTCAAATATGTGGTCGAATAGTCATTTGGGTCATTCTCCATACTTTGGAATCGTGATATGTTGTCTTTGATTAATCAACAATAATTCTAGATAAAAAACGAGACTGTTATTCTTCACATTATCATATGTTCATCATATTAATCTTGTTATCTTGTCATTGTTCGTATCATTTTCATCTTCTTCAAAAAACACAAAAACATGATAATTTATCGGCACCCTAAAAGACTTTCAAGTGGTGGACTGTGGTTACCATCTTTGGCATCATTGAGTTGGGACACTGGACATAAACCCTAGCAAAGGAGCTGTAGATTGCGTTTATCTCTATTCTCTCTTACTTTAGGTTAGGACACTTGCACACGTACGACTTCTTCTTGGGATACTTGACAACGAGGCCCTTTATTTCTCGCATTCAATTTTCCCTTGTATTTCTTCATGTACCCCGCTCCCTTTGGATGTATTGCTTTCAATTTCTTGCTTTGTGTGGTTGTGGTTTTGTACTAGGAGCACTCTTAGGGACTAGGATCGACCAAACCCTTTCGCAAGCCCTTGATCCAACGTCAAGTGGCTCTTTCCTTTAACTTGTAAGTCGACCTCCTTGTGCGTCACCATCGACCATACCTTATACCATTAAGATCTCCATTTCCTTTAGCTCAAACCCGTTCACCATTAATAAACCCTTGATTCAACGTCAAGTGGCATTTTCTAAATCAAATTAACACACTTAATAACTATTGGACACTTTTCAATAAAAGATGAAAAAGGAGCGAGGTGTAGTCAACGTCTCCCTGAGAGTGAGGATCCGAGAGGTAGATTTCGTGATTCAAAGCTCTCGTCATCCTAAAATTAACCAACCTTTTCTCTCGCCCCAGTGCGATCGAGACATTTTCTCAGCTGTAATCAACGTTCTCCCGAGAATTAGGACACGAGGTGTAGTTCTCGACCGTCTGAACTTTCTCATCATTTCAAATACATCAACTCATCTTCCTTTTTGCCGCCGTGCGATCCTTTAAAACTTTTCATAAGTAATGAGGACACGAGAATAAGGAAATCCATTCAAAGTGGTGCAAGCGTCCTCTCCTCACTCGTTTGGGTAAAGCAATGTTTTCTGTCGAATGCGACTAAGTATCTTGCGATAAAATTAAACCAACAAACCTTTTTTGAACTAGGGACGCTTTGATTTCTCATTTGTCAAAGAGAATACATAGGCACATGGGACTCAATCCTTGGCGAGCAACTTTTTACTTTTCACCCCTTATTCCCCGTAGTTCCCCGAACTACGATTGCTCTTACTTCCTCATTGCACTATGAGGATACGTAGGCACGAGATTGCGATGATCTTGGTGAGCACCCTAGGAAGTAAACCATCTAGTCCCTATAACCCGAAAAGCATAACACTTAGAAGCAAACACTAACACGCACACCTAACCTAATGGTTCACGTTGAGTACAACGGGCATGAGGGGGTGCTAATATCTTCCCCTCACGTAACCCACTCCCGAGCTCAGACTCTATGGTTGCGATGACCATGTCTTTTCCTTAAGTTTTAAGGGTTTTATCGATATTTTCCCTTTCCCCTTATGGGAATAAATAAAGTTCGGTGGCGACTCTGTTAGTCCAGTCCCGCAGGCGTGCGATTGTACTTCGCGAAGGATCAGTGGTGACTCTGTGATGTACTAATCAACGATCGAAACTTCAGGATGGGGATGATTCTTTGTATACCCTTTATAAATCTTCATGTATCGCTCTACCAGAAACATCCACCGTAAATAAACTGGAACACAAATTCTAATCTCCCGTACAATATCAACAATTAAGTTATCCATAATGTAGAAAAACAATGGAGGGAAAAAAACCACTAATAGACACAATATAATTGCATCCGCATGTTCCAACTCATCTAAATTTCTAAGTTCAAAGACTTTACTACATATAGCATTGAAGAATAAGTACAATCTAATTATAGTTACTCTTACAATTTTTAGTATAATACCATGAATAACCAATGGTAGAAGTTGTTGCATCAAGACATGAAAATCATAAGATTTTAAGCCAACTAATTTGAGATTATTCATTGCGACACAAATTTTTTCATATTTGATGTGTACTCCCGGGGAACTTTGAAACTCTGCATACAATCACAATTTTTTTCTTCTTGTTTGGACAGCGTGTGACATGCTACGGGAAAACATGTTCTATTTCTTATATATTTTGGGGATAACTCTACTCCCATACCCATCACTACCATATCTTCACAAGATTTCTTTGTGTCTTTTGTCTCACCTTTAATGTTTAAAAGTGTTCCAATCAAACTATTATGTACATTTTTCTACACATGCATCACATCAAGACAATGTCTTACATCGAGGCTAGACCAATATCGAAGATAAAATAAAACCACATCTTTTTCTGAATATTTTTCTCCATGAGAGTTTGTTTTTCTTTCCAAAGACAACATTAATGTGTTGTTGTCTTTTATAAAATTTCTTCCCGTTTAAGGGCTTTGGAGCGATACCTAACTCCAGTTTTCCATTAAAAGCCTTTTGCAATCTACGGTATGGATGATTAGGTCTTAGAAATTTTTTATTCCCAATATAAACTTAATTTTTTTTCCATTTTTTAATTGGTGGAAGCATTATCATCTTCATATATTATAAACAATTTATTGCTCATAATGTTGTACCCATACAAATTACCGTATGTAGGAAAGTCATTGATTGGGCAAAAAAACATGGAACATATCTTAAAGTTACTTGTATACGCATCATCAACATCAACACCTTCCTTCGACAAAATTCTTTAATATTTGATAAATGGAATTAAATAAACATCTATATCGTTCCCTGGTTGTTTTGGACCCAAAATCATCATTGATAATATCATATATTTGCCCTTCATGCACAAACTAGATGTTAACTTGTAAATTAGGAGAAGAATAGGCGATGAAGTATGGTTCGTATTCAAATTAACAAATAGGTTCAATCCTTCGGTGGCAAGTCTAATCCTATGGTTCTTTGCATCAAGGGAAAAATATATAAATAACGAATCAATTTTCTTCCATTGCAATGAGATCATAATTGTCCATCTTCTTGTAGCGTGACTCCCCATACCTCGCACACTCCTTCAAGTTTTCATACTCTTTTCTATATAATATGAAATCATTAGGACATGCATGTATTTTGACATTGTCCAAACCCATTTGACGCAATATTTTCTTGGCCTCGTAACTACGGTTCAGCAACGTGTTACCTTCCATAAGCATTTACTACAACAATGCAAGAAATTAAGTGAAATGTTTATCTATCCACCCACTTCTTGCCTTAAGGTTAACTATTCTTAACACATCTGAAAATTTTCTAAAAATTTTGCATCCCTGATATAACGACTCTTCGAGGTCTCTTTGCAAAGTATCTACCACACGAGCTTTCTTAAAATCATCTACTCCATTATCACGAATCATATCTTCTAAAGTATCATTCATAAATTCATCATTTTCAACTCTATATGGCATAGGTCTTTTTTCCTTCACTTCAACATGCCATACCCATATCATTTAATATTGAATAATTCTACCACAACCTAAATGATTGAATATAACATCCCTTGGATGCTTTTCCATATTTCGGCAAATTTTACAAGGATAAAAAATCCCATTATTGTTAGGAAGGTTTTTTCCCATGAATTCAAGAAATTAAATCACTTTGTTCTCGTACTCTTTACTTAATCTATTGGCTCTCTTCCAACTACCATCTGTAACACCCCCAATCTATACCCCCAAATAAATAAAGCGATAACAGTTAATCAGAGTATATTTAAAACATTCACGGCATAGAAAGGGGCGCCACATCAATTTGAAACAAACATACAACACATGCTCATAAAGATATGCAACTATTCAAGTAGTAATACACCCACAATTCAGAAACAGAATGAAAGCGGAAAATCCGTAACTGAATCTCATATATATATATATATATATATCATAAAAGTTTATTTGTCATATACAACATCATACATGTACAATCCAAATGATACAAATACATAATACAAATCAATCACACTCGATCTCCCCGACTACCCGGTGCCACATATCAGAGTCGACCGACAAAAGAATGAAGACCTAAGCTTCACAAAACGACCTCCAACAATCTAATCTGCAATGCCTCGTAGAGCATTTAAAACAGCAGAAGGGTGAGAAACACAATCTTAATATAATTGCATACAAATATATATAACCGCAAAATACACATATAAATTATTCTCACCACAACTCATACTAGAATTCAACCACCAAAACAACACAATGTATATTTCATATAGCCATCACCAAGGTATATCAACCATGCACAATACAATTGTCACCAACACATATACATATATCAATTCATCGATTTCATCGCTTTAGGTCCTCTTATTTTTAAGGCGCACGATCCAATCGGATCGCTTTAAGTCCTCTTATTTTTAAGGCGCACGATGTTATAGCAGATTCCCTCTGGAATCGATTCGTCGCTCACACCCCAAAAAGGCACACGACATCAACAACATACATATCATGATGCTTGGCATACAATGACTCATGACATTCATATGCACACATATATGCAACCCTCTCAATCAACAATAATCATGCTTTACCATCAAGCCCAAAACAATGCATTTAATTGCCATACGGCCACAACCATCATCATACCATCTAACACATGTATTTACGTCATACAACAGCACACAAGTCATACCATATCTATCAAAGGCATATAGCATGATAACACATCAAATACACACCAATAAAACGGTAAAAGGCGACAAAAAGACCCATTCCAAATTCCCGACATAATTAAATCGACCAACAATCTCAGAACTAATCCTATAAGAAAGTGCATTTCATAAGCTTTCTAACGCACCCAACCGCGCACCGATCCGACTTACGGATCAAAAGTTATGAAGAAAACAAAATTGCACAATCTGCCATGTTCGCTAGGCGAACCTCTAGCGAGCATTCGCTACCACCTTCGCTAGGCGAATGTCCAGCGAAACCACTATCAGCTAAAAACAGACACAAAGTTCGCTAGGCGAACCAAGGCAGCAACAACCAGAACCAAAAAGACACAAAGTTCGCTAGGCGAACAACTTAGCGAACATTCGCTGACCTTCGCTAACTTGTTCGCTAGGCGAACACGCGAAAACGCATTCGCTACCACCTTCGCTCCAGGTTCGCTAGGCGAACCAAGGAAAACCCAGAATTCTACAGCGCTGTTTGAAAACCCAAAACCCATATTTTCCACCAAAATCTCTTTCTAATCAAAACATAACAATCAGAATATAACCCAATCATGGTAACAAGTAATCTACAACATCTACATCACATTTCAACCACGAAAACACCGATTCCTAATCATTTTATCATTTTCAACCTAGAAGTGAAAAAACATGGAAAGCAAGAGAATCATCCAAACACACACATACATAATCATACACAATCACAAGATAATCGAGTTCCGCACCCTTACCCGATTAATCGTGTTTTTGATAGTCGGTTGATTAGATTTCTTGAGCCACAAGTTTTCTCTCTTTTTCTCCTTTTCTTTCTCTTTTCTTTCTTCCTCTTTTTCTTCTCTTCTTTTTCTTTCCCTTACTATTTTTCTCTCTTTCTATTCTTTACTAACTTAATCAAAATAAAATGAAATGACCAAAATACCCCCACACTCAAATATATCGCAAATATTCCCAAAACGCGATAAAATATAATCACGATGAAAAATAACATATTATCACATAAAAGTCAGAAATAAAATAATATAATAATAAAATAGTCAAAAACGACTCAATTAAATAAAACTGACAAAACTGGGGCGTTACACCATCCATAATCACATACATATTTTGAAATTAAAATAAAAATGAACGTTATAAAAAAACAACAATAACAATAAACAACAACAACTATTAGTACCTAAAAAACAACACTACATTGTATATACCCTAAGTCTCAAAAACCATGACAATAACAACAATAACAATAACAACAATGATAGTTGCAACAACAACAACGACGACAATAACGGCAACAACAACTACTACTACAAATACATCAACAATAACAACTTGGGGAGAGTTTTACATACCACAAACGTCATGAGATAGCAAAGAAAAGTGTTGGTTTGAGGTTCGAGCTTCCATCCTTGTTGGAGAAGATGGTGTTTCAATTAATTAGGTGGAGAAGATGGTGTTTCAGTTAGTTACGTGGAGAAAATGGTGTTTCAGTTTGTTAGGTGTAAAAAATGGTGTTTCAGTTTGTCAGATGTAGAAGAATGGTGTTTCATTTTCTAAGGCGTAATAAGTCAATGAAACATAACATCTTGTTGAGTGAGTAAAATATTTTTTAGAGTTTACATCTTAGCTTTAAAAAAAAAATCGAGAGAACATAATCAAGTTAAAAACTTCGTTCAATTTAGTTAAATAAAATATTAATCCACATTTAATGTCGATTTTCTAAAAAAGTGAGGGATAAGATGATTTATAAAATAAAGGTGAAATTTTGGTTCTTAATAAAGCATAAATTTTTATGAGCTGGGAATCAAAGCTCAAACCATGAGCTACATATCCTGTAAGTTTTCTACAAAACTGAGGGATAAAATTAAACTTAAAAATAAAATAAAATAAAATGACGCGTTTTCAGGACATTTGACCTCACGTTTTCATTGGCTAAGATGAAAGCTTTGTCATGAAATATATTATTTATAGTAGTGTAATATTGCCAGGGAATTCTGGAATACTCTTGAAATAATATATGGAGATTCTCCAAGTATCAAACTAGAGAAGATGAACGCAGGAGGCGAAGAAAATGAAGATACCAATCATGGATGTTTTTCTAAATTTAGAAATATTTGAAATTATATTGGAAACTATATTACTAACAAATATCTAATAATTAAAAATTATAAATTTAATCCCATTCTTAAATCAAAAGATATGAGCCTTCATGAATTTCAGGAAAAATAAAGAAATAAGGAAATTGTAGAAAAGTTGAATTATCTAGTTCAATTACTAAAAGATGAAGGAATACAAACTGAAGAATCATCATCCTCATCATACTCCTATCATACAACTCATGTGCTATATTTCAAAAGAACATACTCAATAGTTGAATGATCCTCAAAAGATTCAACATCCAATGAAGGACCCTCTTGTTTAAGGAATGACAAAGAAGATGAAAAAGTTTCTTAAATACTTGAATGAAGAAGAAGAGTAGAGATTTCAACCTCATGAATAAATATTAAAGAATCCACTTCCAACAAAGAATATGAAATTTTCTTGAAGGCATCTTACGAGGGAGATACTATTCCGGGTGTCAAACCATCTTACGCTCAACTATTTAGAGTGGGTGATCAATTAGAGGTGGAAAATGCTAAACTAAGTAGTGTACCCTAGGTCTTAAGGAATCCCTAAGATATCTTAAGGAAATCAACAATTCTTTCAAAATAGAAATAAATAAGGATGAAAGCGGTGTGATTCCCTTATAAAAGAAGTAATGGATCTTTGTGAAACCTTAGAAAAGTTTACCGAAGGGAAAAAGAAGTTTGACCTAATTTTATCTAGTTAATGATCCTCTATGAATAAAAATTGTCTAGGATTAAAAAGTATGGAAAGTCAAGGAAAGACATAGATCATAAAGGAAAAAAGCGTCAAGTATATAAGTTCACACACTATAAAAAGAACACGTCATTTAACACCTTTTTTTATAAATTAAAAAAATCTAAAGATAACAACCTTAGATCTTTTGTATCTAAAGCTCCTGGGCCTAAGAAGATATAGGCCCTAAAGGAGAAACTTTAGTGTCTTACAAGTATGCTTTTTAACTTGGAGGTTTGACAATTATTAATAAAGTTATGCAAATAAATACTATACCTAAAAAGTATACAATATTTATGAAGTCTCTGATCCAAAGATGAACAATGATGGCAAATCTAAACCATTGTGATAAAAGAAAATTACTTGATAATATCTCAAAGTATACGATCCTCAGTGATCAGATAAATTGATATGTATGTAATGGACTTACTCGTGTTTTGGCTATTATCAAGTCTCGTATCCAACAGTGTGTAGAGAAGGATACACTATTTGGTGTTTTACCTCTTTGGAAAATATTTATCAAGAAAATTTGGTTAACCCCTCAAACTAATAACTTCAATTTTTTCCTCACCTAAATAAATTATTTTCTAACCCAAAAATTCGAGTTTTCTCGTGTTTCAAAGCCAAGCAAGAGTACAAAATACAAATCCTAAAATAAGATGTTCTGAATTAGGCCATAATAATTGAGTGGCACTTGTGACCAATCGATTAGATCATTTGAACACTCAAAAATCCAATCGTTGGAGCTTACCACAACAGCTAGTTGAGTGAGTAGTTATGATATCAAATACTTTCAATGGATAATTCTTAATCATTACCATTTCCAATTGATTGAAACATGTGTCTAATCGATTAGAGAAAAGCTATAAGTAGAGGTAATTTCTCATTCTTTTCATCTCATCATTTTCTCACTTGTTCATTGCATTAGAAACATGTTTTTTCATTCACTCACCATCATAACCTAAAAATGGCCCCAAAAAAACCCATTCTTACAAACCTTCATCCTCACACTTTTCCAAAGACTTCTCAAATCAAGCTCAATAAACCAACTTCAACCTCTACTACTTTGATAAATAACTTTTTTCCTTCCACGATCAAGATGAAGATCACTACAAGAATTACTCCTTCATTTAAGCATTCACTGTTGTAGGGCCGAGGAACTTTGTTTTTGAAAAACCTCAGGCGAGGTACCCAGAAATAGTAAGAATTTTCTACGTTAATCTCCCTTATAAAGATGTAATGATCTCCTCCAAAGTCAAGAAACATCACATCACCCTGTCTTTTGAATACTTCACTCAAGTGTGCAACCTACCCTTCACAAAATAAGATTATTACCAAATGGATCTTGAAGGCAATGAATTCAATTTTGATCCCACTTTCATTATTCCAACGTCCTTCAATGTTGGACCCATTATTCTAAACAATAGATTGAGTCACTACACAATGAATCATGTGTTATTATCCAGGAACGGTAACTACAACATCGTCCAAAACTCAGACATCCCTGTCGTTTGGTTCTTAAGAAACAAAGTCCCAAAAAAATTGGGCAGATGGGGTTCTTCACCATATGCTAGATAGCAAAAGGAAAAACAACTCCCTATGTAACGCCCTGTATAATATATATCTAGAATAATACCATACAAGTTTTTTATTTGGTACTAACACCATCATAAGTGCCTATTGGCATAATTCACATACTTGACCATTTAAAACATAATACAATCTAAGGTACAAGACATGGAAATTAGCTAAAAAATATAAAATCTAAGATCAATATACAATATCCTCAATTGTATACAACAAAAATAATACACATTGGAATAAGCTCAACTAAGCTTCTCTTGAAAAATCCAAGCATAGCTCCACTTGTAAATAAAACCTGCAAACCATACCTGTAATATAGCAACAATAGTGGGGTGAGATACATCAAATCTCAGTGAGTTCCCTATCTTATGGATTCTTTCGGCTTTACAGGGTTCTAGCCAAATCCTAACTCAAGTCAAGGGGAAGGGAAATGACCTTGAGTTCACAATCTCACAATTTCACAATCTTACACTATATGAAAACATGTCTTGAGTTTAACAACTCAAACTTTAGTTATCACTAATCGGTAACACAAACCAAGGCATCTTTCCCTGGCTAACCCTACAAGAGAGTTCAACATGGGTCACGGATCCTTAAAAGCGTAGACATTCATTCCCGACCAACCCTTCCGAAGAGTTCTCGACACGGGTCCCGGAAGCTAACATAGATAACTTTCCCCTGCCATCCTACACAAGAGGATCTCAACACGAGTCACGATTATCTACACACGGGTACTTTCCCCGGCCATCCTACACAAGAGGATCTCGACACGGGTCACTAATACCACCCACTAAGCAACTTTCCTCGGCCATCCCACACAAGAGGATCTCGACACGGGTCACGGTTACTTACTTAGTAAATACTTTCCCCGACCATCCTACACCAGAGGATCTCGACACGGGTCACTAATATTTATTAAGGGATAACACTAATAAATACTCTCCCCGGCCATCCTACACCAGAGAATCTCGACACGGGTCACTAAGACTTATTAGGGGATAACACTAATAAATACTTTCCCCGGCCATCCTACACCAGAGGATCTCGATATGGGTCACTAATATTTATTAAGGGATAACACTAATTAATACTTTCCCCAGCCATCCTACACCAGAGGATCTCGACACGGGTCACTAATATTTATTAGGGGATAACACTAATAAATACTTTCCCCGATCATCCTACACCAGAGGATCTCGACACGGGTCACTAATATTTATTAGGGGATATAAATTGTTCCAATTACGTGATAATATAGACAACGTGATTGTATTTGACAATTTCCAGGCCACATTCGCCCTTAGGCCACATTAGCCTTTCACAAAGAACACAAGGTTCACACACATGTTTCATGCTAGTGTCTTACTCTCTCTAGACCATTACTCGTCAAAGATGCACCTTTCTACATCGAATGTACGAGCATCGTCGTCTAGGTTATCTATAAATTTATAGTCACATTACTAGATCTTATCATTTTGTTTTTGGGGAATAGTTTCCTCGCTCTACCTAATTCATTTTAAGCATGCATATTCTCTCAGTCGTACTTAACAACGATTAGTTAGATATGGCATAACAAAAATATTACAAGTAAACACATATAATCACACATCACATAAAACATCACTTTTCAGGCTCCCTCCGATTCATTCAATTGGGTATCGAAATCAATACTTTTCAATTTTATAGCGTAGGATATTTCCATAGCTTTCCAATGACTATTACCATGCCTCGATCAGAGTTACGATCCAAAAGATATGGATTTTTAAACACTTTTCACAAATTCCATTTTTTTAAACATTTATACATTTTGTGAACATTTACATTCCTATATTTATCTTATTAATCCATGGCATATAACCATGTTTCTATCTCATCATCTCATATAGCATAAAATTAGCTTTCCAACGCTTCGAACGGGGACCAAAACGGACTTACAGTTCAAAAGATACAACCATTTTAATTTTCATTTTTCTGCCAATTGCAGTGGTAACCGGTTACTCACCACAGGGTAACCGGTTACTGGCTAGAAAACAGCCCCGAAATGTCATTTTTCAAACGGTAACTGGTTACTCACCACAGGGTAACCGGTTACCGTCGTAACAGAACCCAAAAATCATGTTTTTCTTCATTCTAAACCATACTAACTCATACCTAAACATATTGGGACATCAAAACAATTATGATAGGTTCAATCCACATATAACCCGACTATATTACTCGGTTTATTTCACGTTTTATCCGTTAGATTTCATTTTCTCTCAAATCTAACCTAAGTTTTTAACTTATAGTTCTAGAACTTATAGTGTCTAACTAGAACCCACCTGATAATCGAAGAGGAGGTTGAAGAAGATGATGAATCCAACTTTCTCTCTTCCTTCCTTGAGTTTCTTCTTCTCTTTTCTCTCTTTCTCTCCTTTCCTCTTCTCTTCTTCCACTTCTTTCTATCTTTTCTTTTCTTTTCTAACATATATATATATATATATATATATATATATATATATATATATATATAAACTTTATTATATAATATACTCCGATAGAGTAAAATATCTCCAAATTGATATTTTATCGTCTAACATCGAACGATCAATTATTAGAGTTACCTCAAAATCCTTTTCTTGAATTAAAATAATTGATCTCTTCAGAGTTCATCAGTTGCTCTATTGATCCCAATTGATAATACTTAAAGTACTTAGAGGATTCCATTAATCCAATTATCCCAAGATAGAGCACATAGATACTCATCTGATCTCATCTGATGTCCAATTGAGCATTTAAATAATACAGGGTATTACACCCTACCATATTTCAAACTAATTACCAAAATTATAAACTACTCCGACTATGATTTTAAAGAAGAATAACCTATCTATATACACACAAAGATGGGACAAGCTATTATAAGAAAAATGGGATATGCAATTCAAGAAGGAGAATTTGTCCCTTGTCAAACAAGAAGAGAAAGGGCGTGAAGAAACGCTCCTCCATCCAACATCCTTGATGAATTCTATGACAAGCAAAGGGAGATGAATGCAAAGATCAACAAGCTCATTGAGAAAATGGAGAGACACAATCTTATCTCTCCAACAATTTCTAGCTAGAATGATGACATTAAGAAAACTAAGTGTTTCTTTGATGTTTTATTCTTGTTATGCAATTTCCTTCCTTATTCTTTTAATTAAGCATAATTCCCTAATGTATTTCAATTTCTTTATAATATGAGTGTTTTGTTTCTTCTTGTGTAGGTCTTAATTGTCTTTGTTTTCATTTTTTTTTTTGCATTGCATCTTTACCCGCCTTTTTTATTTTTACAAAGAGGGAGAAGTATACTCTCAGGTGGAGTAGAGTATACTCTCTATTTAACTCAGGGAGAGTTTAATTACCCCAAAAATATATGTTTGGTTTTCTTTTACCACCTCCCCTGAGAGATGTGTTGTCATCATGAAAAAGGGGGAGAATGTGGAACCTTGTTTTGTAGGTGATATGTTTTTAACAAGGACATCAACTTTTGATGATGACAACTAATATCTTTTGACAAGTCAATCATAAACGAGTAAAGTGGATAAATATGTGAACCCAATTATTAAGGTTTGATGTGCTTGACTATTCGATGATGGAAATTAAATGGAATGTAACTAAAGTGTCATCGCAAGCTACTAAAGCAGTTGTCCATAAAAGAGAAAGAATCTAGCAAAGTCTTGAAGTTCTTAGGACCCTCCTAAATTAGTAGTGGGTGAACCAATTGTAATGAATGAAGGCTTTGTCAAAAAAGCGTGTGGATAAGGCATACACACACTAAAATATATTTTCAAACTATTTTTACCAAAGAAAATATCTTCAAAAGCATTTTGAAGTTGTTCCAGATGAATTGGGAGCTGTAAAAATATATAGGCAAATTTTTTACTTATCGAAATGATAAGCACTTTTTTTCTAATCAATTAGCTTAGTTCATAGTTAAATCCCAAGAGATTAGGATAACGCTTTAATCATGTGCAATGGATAGATCTCTTTTCCTTCCTTTTTAAACAGAAAATTGATTATATTTCAAACTTCTAATCCATTGTAATAAATGTCAATCGATTAGTTTGTCATAAAATGCAATTATTAAAATTCCTTTTTGAGCAACCTCTAGCCTATAAACATATTTCCCTTCCCTCATTTCATTTCATCCAGAATCATGTTTTAACATAACTCTCTCTCTCTCTCTCTCTCTCTCTCTCTCTCTCTCTCTCTCTCTCTCTCTCTCTCTCTTTCTCTCTCTTTCTCTCTCAAACTTTTTGTTTACTTTCTCTCACTAAAATTATAGCCAAAGTTCTTCTTTGAGAAATACCTTATGTGAATGAAAATAAGTTATAATTCTAGAACGCTAGAATTGTAAAATTGACCAAGGTCCAATTTGTTACCTTGGTAAAAACATGTAAAATATTTGGTTTAGTGACTGTGTTATTCGGTCTCTTTAGGCTTGAGGTTAAGCCGTGGTAAAATGTCTTTAGGTTCTTAGTCAGCCAATGGTAAAACAAAGATTACATTAAATCTTAGCCTGTGATAAATGCTTGAATAAGTTTTGAGATTAGCCCAATATTAAAATCTCTTAGGTTATTTGCCACCCCGTATAAAACTAAGGTTTAAGGTTCGTGAGCTTAACCTAAGATAAAAGCTTGCAAGTTTAAAGAAGCTTGAAGACTAGCCACTCCAAGATTTTTGTTTGTGGAGAGAAGACTAACCACTTCAATCTACTGTGTGGAGAGAAGACTAACCGCTTCAATCTATCATTTAGAAGAGAAGACTAAAACTCCAATATTCCAAGTCTTTAGTTGGAGATCAACCATATTTCCTTGTATAAGGGGGTTCGTGAATCTTTCCTACTAAAATCTATCAACATTTATTGAATACACTCAAGATCAGTTCTTAGGAAGAGGATTAGGTCCTTTTGCTTTTCACCTAACCTCTATACTTCCTAGTGTTCTTCTTTCCTTTAACTCTTTACTTTTACGTTATTTATTTTCTTCAATTTGTTTTTTTGCTGCTAGTTATTTAAATTGTTTTTACGCTCTGATTTTATTTCCCATAGTTTTTCAAAATCACTTTTTCTGAACCATACAACGCAACTCCTCCCCTTGTGTGTGAAGTGTGAAGTCCATCAAGGAAATGAATTCATTTCAGTCATGCAGGATAGATACATGGCTAAAATGGTCTGGAACAAATGTTTCCTCACCATACAAACACTCATCTCCATAAGTCTAAATCTAACAATAATTCAATCATGTTAGAAATCTATACTGATCTAAATCACCAAATGAAAAGACAACCTAAAGATAAGCTTAAAATATTTGAGAATATGTGAATGAAAATTCTTGATATCCAAGACATGATTAGGAATAACTGGAACTATAGTCCAAAGAAGGATGGCGAAGAACTACCTTTGCTCATTCTAGAAAAGAGATAAAGAAATTTAACAGAGATCTCAATCAACTTTAGAAGACTAGCACTCTTAAACAGAATCAGAAGAAGATTGTGTTATATAGGTCAACATTGATAGGATTCTCCACCAAGTAGAGATTTAGTTGGCTCAGAGGGAAAAAGTCCACTGGTTAAGTCCCTCAAGAATCCTTTCTGCAAAGAAGAGGTGTATGTTTCTATGAAAATGCTTAAAAGGATTGATGTTATAGGTCCTGATGGGTTGCCTGTTAGTTTCTATCACAATTATTAGGGGCATTATGGGAGAGGATATTAGTAACACTATTTTCAACATTTTTAACCACACGAAGAGTCAAAAGGATCTTAACAGGACTTACATTAGTCTGATTCCTAAAATAAAAAACCCTACCAAACCCCGGATTTTAGGCTAATTGCTTTATGTAATGTGATTATGAAAATTATTACTAGAACTATTGCTAACAGACCTAAACCTATTCTCCATACTTTTACTAGTGAAAATCAGAGTGCCTTTGTGCGCAAAAGACTGAGCACTGATAATACTATGGTGGCCTTTAAGGTGAATACCACAACTAAACCTGTATTTGTTTACCTTAAGGTGAATACTAAAAAAAGTATATGACAGGCTGGATTGAAATTTTATTCTTAAAACCCTTACTAGAATTGGTTTTCTTATAATACGACTAAGCTTGTTATGAACTTTCAGTACTATAAAAAACACATACAATCATGGTTGACAAAGATATATAATCATAGAGGACTAGCTATTGTTAAGTATCGTGTGGTTGTATATGTGTTACTTATAATCATGTTCTAGTGCCCATTGTAGAAAATTGGAATACGCGCTACCTATCACCATTGTTGTGATACATAACCGTTGTGAAAAGTTTAAAGGTCCTTGGTTCGATTCCCATATACACTATTATTTGGATTTAGATTATTCTGGATAGTGTTCAACATATAACCATAGTTAGATTTAGTAATTGTGATGAAATTACTTGTTTATATATATATATATATATATATATATATATATATATATATATATATATATATATATATATATATATATCTGCTGTTATACATTTTCTTAATTTTAACCTGTATTTTTTTTAATCATATCAGACTAGAAACATCAACATGCATTTGTGAATCATATCATACCAAAAATTGTATTACATCAAATCCAAAAGTTTTTATTACATCAAAACCAAAATGTAACAAAACAACCTACAATTTACACATGAGTACATGAAGTAATTGTATTTTTGGTGTTTTGGTTTCTTGTCTCTTGGTGTCTTGAATTTAAGCTCCTATAATTTCAAATAATCATACTTGTTACTAAATAAAAATAGAAATTTTTACTTACAGTAAATTATGAATAAAGAACAATATAATTACTTGTTAATTTTACCAGATGCCTTCTTTATGATCATTACGAATAACATGCACATATCTCTATTAACTTCATCATATGAGGTAGCCACTTGTGTTGTGTAAGAAGGAGTGGAAGGAATATCAAAATTTTCTTCACCACGAGGAATGTATTTTCCTTGGAGAACGATAGACCATCTCCCTGATATGTCTGAAGGGTCATTAATATAGAAAACTTGTGTTTGCTTGAGAATCCTTTATGAATGGTTCGGTCATATAAGTTGCCTTGCCTAAGTCAACCTGCGTGAATCCTAAGTTATCAACTTTTCACCATTATTATTAGGAATCCACTTGCATTTAAATAAAGTCAATTTTAAAATAACATAATCAATCTCCCAAATCTCCTCAATGACATTATAGAATGCTCTAGATGCGAATATAGAATTCTTATCTTTCGAACTAGAGAAATACCTGGATTCGGACTCAACCATAACCCCACTATTTTGCATTGTACTACGATAAGGATGATTGGGTTTTAGAAATTTATGATACCCAAGGTAAACAATATTTTTCCTAAACTCAAGTTGGTGATAACTGGTATTAGATTCACATATAGATCACACTTTATGTCCTTTGACACTGTATCCAACCAATTACCATGTGTTTGAAAGTTGTTGATTATGAAAAATAACATTGCACACATCTTAAACTTTTCACTAGAATATTCGTCATCAATTTCAATGCCTTCCTCTAACAAAAGTTTTAAATATTCAATTAATGGACTTAGATAAACATCTATTTTGTTTCCAAGTTATCATGGTCTAGAAATCATCATACTTAACAAATATACTTGCACTTCATGCATATCCAAGGAGATAGGATGTAAATCGTGTGAAGAACATGCCAGAAAGAATGGTTAGTACTCAGATTGCCAAAGGGTTTCATTCCATCGGTGACAAGCCCAAGCCTAAGATTTTTTGGCTCAATGCCATAATCCGGAAACAATAAATCAATTTTCTTCCATTGCAAAGAATCAACTACATGGCGAATGTTTCCATCATATTTTCTTTCATCTGCATGCCATCAAATATTCTTTGTGTCATTCCCATTAGGAAAAAGTCTGTTGAATCTTGAAATATTTCTACCAACATTTTCATTGCCATCCTCATTGTTGTCCATCAACTTGTAATGCGACACACCAGATTTCGGACATTGATCCAATTTCTCATACTCTCTCTTGTATAATATGCAATCATTAGGGTATGCATGTATTTTGATATACTTTAAAATTATTGGAAACAATATTTTCTTGGCATCATAAAAACAATACGACAATTTGGTATCTTTTGGTAGCATTTTTTTCAGAAAATCAAGCAATTCCGTGAAACTTTTTCCAACCACCCATTTTTCCTTCAAATTAAACAATTTTAACACCGCAGATAATCATATAAAACTTTTGCACCCTTTGTATAAAGGGGTGTTGTTAGATGTCAAGCATGCCTTATATTTCTTATTAATACTTGGCATTTTTCAACTCTTTTATGTTGAATTGTTGGATTTTATTCTTGAATTATTGCCATTCTTTAAACATTTTTAAAATATTTTTGGTGCTTGTAATGTGTGTGTTATTGTGCAGAAAAAGCCCTTAATTTATCAATGAAGTAAGATACATAAAAAAAGATCGAAGTTGCCAAAGAAATGAAGAAACTTCAGTATGTTTGCTTTGTGAACTTGCCAGTGAATGTTCGCTGGGCGAACATCTAGCGATGATCCATCGAACACTCCCAGACTTGGGGTAGTAAGAAAAGGGACCTAAGTTCGCTTTGCGAACTTTCCAGAGAATGTTCGCTGATTCATCGCTCCAGCGAAGGCCCGACAAAGGACACTAAGGATGAGGCAGTAGCTAAAAGGACCTAAGTTCGCTTTGCGAACTTGTAGGCGAATAGTTTGCTTTGCGAATAATTATTCGCATTGCAAACTTATGCTGAAACTCAGAGGCGGTTTAACAGATCAGAGGCACCTCAGGTGCCTATTTGGTAGTTCGCTAGGAAAATAAAAAGTTCGCAGTGCGAACTTGGCAGATTTCAAGTGATGTATAAATACACTTTTTGATATTTCTTGGGATCATAACTCATTTTTCTCACACCAAAACCTAAGTTTCTGACTTTTCTTCATCCAAGAGTGATATTTTACAAAGAGAAGCTGGATTTGCGTCCGATCTCGATTATTCGACGCGGATGGTTTTTCATCTCCTCCAGAAACTTGTGAAACATGCTACCATGACAATGTGTAGCTAAATACCTCTTGTGTCAAGATTAGTGGTACGCAATCCTATATTTTGTATGTATTGATCTTGATATTTAGTTTGTGATTTTTGTTGATGATTAATATATGGTGAAAAACTTTGTTTGTATGGTTTATATTTTGTTTTGGTTCATGATTGAGAAATATGTTCTAAAACTTGACCTAAGTTTCAATCCATCAACAATCATGAGGCTAGAGATAGTTTTGAGAGTTGATGTTCATAAATATTGATCTTGAATGTTATCATATTGATAGTTAGAGTGAGAGATCATCTAAGGATCAATATGATAAATCCCACAACAAGTGTTAGAGATAAACTTGTTGAGAGGATATGGGATTATATTCATCGTTAACAAGTTCACATACTTTATCGCGTAAATACGTATAAAGTGGATTATCGGACCCTAATCTTTGCATGCTTTTACCGAACCTTTAAAACCAATTTCTTTACCGTTGTTACTAAATTCTTATGCAAACGATCCGTTACAAATCAACCAAACTCTTTGTTACTTTAAAGCTTAAAACGATTTCGACTATAAAACGGCAGTAATATCCATACAAATACTTTTCAACAGAATGGCCCCGTTGCCGGGGATCGAACCCAGGTCACCCGCGTGACAAGTTAGAATACTCACCACTATAGTTTTGATGATGTCATTTTGTGCTTTCTTTGATCTTCAAATTGAAGTTTTCTTATTATTATGTTTTATGAATCAGCTTCTATTGTACTTTATCCACTATGTGGATTATAGGTACTGATGACTTTTGTTGGCATTTCTACACCAAGACATTATTACTATTATTATTAGTATTTTGTTATTCACTTGAATTGTTCAGCTTTCAGTCTTTTTTTTTTTTTGAAAATTTGTTTCTTTTTTTATTATTGTTGTTAAGAGTTAAATTCTTTAGTTAACGAATGTTCAACTCTTAAATTATGTTGGTATGCTTATTATTATGTTATGTTGGTATGCTTGTGGAAATTTAGTGTTTCCATTTTTGGGTGTGGAATTGAAATATTTTCTAGGTTGGTGTTGTTGTTCATTAAAGAAGATTCTTCCAAGTTTGGATGGCAATGATAGTACTTAAGCATCATGATGAATGTCCAAATTGATGTGGCCCGAATTATTGCTGAAGAAATGCGGGCTGTTTTCGAAAGTGGACTTAGTTCGACTTCAAGGAAGAACTGTCCTCTTTTCTTCCCTTGTTTAATCATGACTCTTTGTGTGCATGCAAGGCTAAATATGCCCACCCGCCGTCGGGTAATAATCCTGGCTGCTATTGATGATAGGTACGTGGACAAGTTCTGTAAACCGAAGGGGTTGCGAGGTGAGTCTTCAGGTGCTGGTACTGATGCCGGCACGGGTGCAGGTGACAGGTCGAGTGGTTCTTGATCTCAAGGATTTTTTCCGTATCAGCATGAGATATGCTAGTACAACTGGGACTGGATGGCGGCTTCTCAGTGCGCCATGCTGAATTTCACGATTTTATGCAAGTGTTGCAGCTGCAGATTCGAGAACCCTCCGTGGATCACTCTATGATGACTAGGGATCAATTCCTAGCTCTTGATGGTTGGCCTAAGGCCAGGCAAGTTTTTGGAGGGGGAGCAGAGGCAGCTGAGCCTGAGGATGTTGAGGATGTTGATGCTGATGCGGATGATGATGATGATGAGGTTGTGGAGGTTTTTGGATCTGAGTTTGGTGAGGAAGAGATTGAGGAGTCTAGTTCTGAGTCCGAGGAGGACTAGTTTTGATGATGTCATTTTGTGCTTCCTTTGATCTTCAAAGTGAAGTTATCTTATTATTATGTTTTATGTATCAGTTTCTATTGTACTTTATCCACTATGTGGATTATTTTGGATATTTGATGTACTTGTACCTTGATGAGGTACTGATGACTTTTGTTGGTGTTTCTACACCATGACATTATTACTATTATTATTAGTATTTTGTTATTTAGTTGAATTGTTCAGCTTTATTTTTTTTTTAAATTTGTTTCTTTTTTATTATTCTTGTTAAGAGTTGAATTTTTCAGTTAACGAATGTTTAACTCTTAAATTATGTTGGTATGCTTATTATTGTGTTATGTTGATATGCTTGTGGAAATTTAATGTTTCCATTTTTGGGTGTGGAATTGAAAGATTTTCTAGGTTGGTGTTGTTGTTAATCAAAGAAGATTCTTCTATGTTTGGATGGTAATGATAGTACTTAAGCATGTAATTATTGGCAAGGTACATGGTTACCTATTTCTAGGATTTAGAATGTGTTAGAACTTCTTGTCTTTTTGCAAATGTAATTTTGTTTCTTGTTGCAACTTTGTTTATTGCTTATGTCACTTAGGTCCAAAAACCAAAATGGTGAGAAACCTCCATGGTCTACTAAATGCAAAGGATTGCTGAAGAATTTTGTTTTATACTTTTAATTCATGCTTTATCTTATGATTTGTGTGATTTTGTGGAAGCATTAGAAATGATCAAGGCATTTGTTGATAATGAGCAAAACCCTTTCCAAACAGTGATTTACCTGTGAGTAGTGAGTATTCGTTAGCCCTTTAAGTTCATCATTGAATTTTCGAGAGATTCAAAAAAAAAATTCCTCTTGAACCTTGGAACATTGTTTTTATTGATTTCCTTGCTTTTTAAAGCAAGGAGCAGTCACTTAAGGTTTAGTTGAAAATATGTTGGGGAGAATGAAAAAGAAGATTGGTAAATTGCTCAAACTTTTGAAAAATTTCAAGCAAGCATGAAAAGAAAAATAAAATGTGAATATGAATGTGAAAAACAAAGAAAAAGAGTGCTTGCTTGAAAGAGAAAAATAGAGACCAAATAATTGTGCAAAAGGAAGTTTAAGAAGGTTTGTGATAAAGGAATGAAAATGGTGAATGAAGTTGAGATGTGTGAATACCTTGTATAGTGAATGTTCTTTTGCATCGGAAATTTCGATTCAATGGCCTTTAGAAATGACCATTAATTGTTAACCCGACCAAGCTACAACCTTAAATGCCCTTAGTGATCTTTTTGCTTCCATGATTTCTTTATTGATCGTTTAGTATTGTGTGAATAGGTTTGTATTTGCATCATTTGTCAGATGACCGAAATTGCCCCGCCTTTGTAAGCGTGTTTTTCCTTCAATTCTTTTTCAAAGAGGAGTGTTAGAGTGATATGAGCATTAAGTTTAGTTGTTACTTGAAACATTGTCTGATATTTGATTAAGAATCAAGTTCTTTTGCATTGTTCGATTGTAGGAATTTGTAATCGTTGCTTGTTTGCAATTGTTGTTTATTTGAGCCTTAAATCTTTTCTTGATTGAGTTAAATGCTTGAGAAAATCCTCTTGTTTTCAATGAGAGGCATAGTTTGCTTGAGGACAAGCAAATAGTTAGTTGGGGAGAGTTTGTTAGATGCCAAGCATGCCTTATATTTCTTATTAATACTTGGCATTTTTCCACTCTTTTATGTTGAATTGTTGGATTTTATTCTTGAATTGTTTTCATTCTTCAAACATTGTGAAAATACCTTTGGTGCTTGTAATGTGTGTGTTATTGTGTAGAAAAAGGTGGATGATGAGAGGAGTTTGGCTATCAGATTAGACAACATTCATTTCAACAGGAGAAAAATATTTGTTAACACCCCCATGTTCAACAGAAGAAAGGTGGAAGACGAAAAGGATTTTGGTATGAAACAATCTGTGATAACCGAACCAAGACCAAAAGCAACATCAAACAGTTAGAAGAATGTTACTCGAGGCAACACATATCCTGAGGTTGTTAGTGGAGGTAGTAAACATAACAGGAGGTTTCATTACAACTCTTATGACGTTAGAACTAACGAGAAAAAAGTAGCTAAGCTCACTTGGGCAGGTTTAACGTTTAAGATTGAAGATAAGGAGTTGAAACGGTTTGAAGATGTATATGTGGGTGTTATTAAGGAACCGGGGAATTCATATAATATCCAAGACGTGTTTAGTATAGAAGGATTTTTCCACATCAAAGTCACCCCTATGGGAGCTAAAATGTGTTTACTTGAAGATCTTGAGGAGAATGCTATGAAGAATCTAATAAAAGAAGAAGAAGTTTGGCTACTAAACTGGTTTGAAGACATTAGAGAATGGTCCCCATCAGAAGTGGACAAAGAACGACTTACTTGGGTGAAATGCTTTGGAATACCTTGTCATGCTTGGAGAAACTATTTTTTTCAAATACATTTCAAGCAGAATTGGAAACTTTATATGTTGTGATGAGGAAACTGATACTCATTCAAAATTTGATGTGGCGAGAATTTTGATTAAAACAAGATACACGAGTAATCTAAATGAGGTACTCAGTATTGAAGTTAATGGCATTCTGTTCAGTATCAAAATGGTTGAGGATAACCATGGACCGAAACGAATCGTAGTTCATGACAATAAGAAGTCAATATCCGTGGATTCTGATGAGTCAATCGTGGAGGAAACAGAAGAGGAGTCTGATGGAGAAGAGAATGAAGAAGAAGGATATATCAATGGCGATGGAACGGGTGAAGAAGATGAAACAACCAAGCAAGGAGATGAAAATGAAGATCTTGGAAGAAGTGTAGGCATGAACGTGGCAGACTCCGGGAAGAACATTAGCCGGGCTAGTAATGAAAAGCAGGTTAATTGTCATAATGACTCTGGCAACATGGGAAAGACAAAAAAGTCATTGAAAAAGGTAAGTTTTGGAGGTTGTAGAGAGGATTGTCATAACATAGAGAAGACAAAAGGGAAGGAGGCATTTAATGTTTGTGTATCCAAAGGTAGTTTGATGGGACAAGATGGAGAGAGCATGCCTGACAGGGGGAGATTATTAGGGAGAAAGATAATGAGCGAGGAAAAAATAACATGGATCTGCAGAATATTGGAGGGAATCAGATAGTAAATAACTTGGTGTTAGGCCCTAATACTTGTTCTGATAACATAGATGGAATTAGGCCCAATCCACTCCCAATATTGTTTTAAAGACAGTTGGGCCGACAATGTACATTTCACTTAGAAAAAAGAAATCTTTGAATGAGATTTATGAGAAGATACAGATCCCCTTTGCACCATCGTACTATTCTGCTCTATTTCACTCCTCAATTATTCTAAAACCAGTTAACTCTTTTTATGGACAAGTAGAAGATTCACTCTTTATATCAACTCAGAATGATGATAGTGAATCAAGATACTCAGGGGGATGCATTCTATGTTGTGAGTCCATATCTGATAATAATGTGGAAAAGGGTAATGATAGGGTAAAGAGAAAATTAGACGATTTTCCAAGTAAGGTGTGGACAATACTGAAGGACCTGGGTAGAGAAGGAGAAGAAGACAATGAAGCTCTTGAAGGAATCATAAGAGGGATGGAAAATAGGGATAAAACTAGATATGAAAGTTTGAAGGAGATTACAACAAGAATTCCATGAATATAACTTCATAGAACATCTGGGGGTGTAATTCTTCTATCAAGAGAAGAAGAGTTAAACAATTGATTGAGAAAAATAAAATTGAGTTTTGTCTAATACACGAAACAAAATGTCAGGCTATAGAAGAAGGCTTAGTTAGAAGTATCTGGAGTAGAGAGGAATTTGACTGGCCTGCAAGTGGCTCAAATGGACAATCAGGAGGTATGTTATCCATCTGGAATACAAATTCATTTTGTTCTGTGTTCAGTTTTTCTGGAAATGGTTATCTTGGGCTTCATGGCTATAGTAGGGGTAGAGCTATATATATAGTGAACATATACTCTTCATGTGTAATGTCTGAAAAAAGGAAGCTTTTGGGAGAATCTTATTAGATTGAAATCAGGATTTCCAAGAGGGGATTGAATTTTAGGATAAGGATTTTAATGCCATTAAGTTGTCAACCAAAAAGTAAGGGATAGGGATGTCTCAGATCATAGACCGGTTTCTCTAGTTTTAAATGATAGTAATTGGGGGCCTAAACCTTTCAAAACAATCAATGCCTGGTTTAACCATCCTGAATTTGTACCATTTCTTAAGGAAGTTTGGGATTCATGTCATGTTTTTGGTGATGCGGGTAACATACTTTTTAACAAACTGAAATTTCTCAAATCAAGACTAAAATGGTGGAATTCAAACGTATTTGGAATTATTGATCTCAAAGTAGATGAGAACATTGAGAAAATAAATGAGTTGGAAAATGAGATAGCTGATTTGGAAGATGATATTCCTGAGAGTATTTTGAAAGTTAGAAGTGATTCTATGGAGGAAATGTGGAGTAAATTACATCTCAAGGAGAGTATATTGCATCAGAAGGCTAGAACAAAATGGTTAATGGAGGGAGATAACAATTCAATGTACTTCCACTCGATTATCAATAACAGGAGGAGGGTAAACTCAATCTCAGCTTTGAACATTAGACTTAATGAAGAAGATAAGGCGGAGAAAGTAAAACATGTGATTCATGATCATTTTGCTGAGAAATACAAGAATAAGCTGATTGAAGGATTTCATATGGATTTAAGTGCAATGGAAAAGCTCATTGAGGAGGACAATGTAATGTTGACAGAGCCATTTTCACCAGAGGATATCCTGGAAGCTATTAAGTCTTGTGATGGGAATAGAACTCAGGGCCTGATGGATTCAATCTAAAATTTATTAGACTCACATGGGAGATAATTGGGAGAGACATCATCAATTGTATATCAGAATTTCATGAGAAGGCTATTCTGGCCAAATCTTTCTGTTCAACCTTTTTTGTCCTAATTCCAAAGTCAGACAACCCCCAATCTTTGAAGGAGTTTAGACCTATAGCTCTGATAGGTTGTATACACAAAATCCTGTCTAAAATCCTAGTTGAAAGACTAAGGCGTGTAATTGGGAAGTTGGGTTCACCATCTCAGACAACATTTGTTCCAGGTAGGCAGCTGCTGGATGGTGTATTAGTGGTAAATGAAGTCCATGATTATGTTACAAAGAAAAAGAAAAAAGGTTTCATGTTCAAGATTTACTTCTCACAAGCATATGATTGTGTAAGTTGGAGTTTTCTATTCAAGGTGTTAGAAGCAATGCATTTCAGTCCTTTATGGCAAAGATGGATAATGAGTTTGATTTGTAATAGTTTTGGTTCAGTTCTTGTGAATGGTAGTTCTTCTAAGGATTTCAAGATTCATAGGGGCCTCAAACAAGGTGACCCCTTATCTTTTTTCCTATTTGTTCTTGTCACTGAAGGCCTTGCCTTGCTTATCAAGAAAGCTGAGAATAATGGTATCTTAAGAGGTCTGAAGATTGAAGGTGAGACATCCATTTCTTTATTGCAATTTCCTGATGATACCCAGATAATGTGTGATGAGTCCTGGTCCAATATATGGGCAATAAAATCTGTGTTGAGAGACATAGAAGTACTGTTTGGGCTGAAAGTGAATTACAGCAAAAGTAAGTTAATGGGATTGGGTATAGAGGGTAACATGATTAAAGCATCTACAACATTTCTGTCTTGTAAAGTAGGGCAGTTTCCTTTTAAATTTTTAGGTCTGTCAGTTGGAGGTAGGCAGAAAACAGAAGAATTTTTGAAACTAGTCATATCATCCAATAAAAATCGTTTGTCTTCTTGGAAGGTAAGGAGGCTATTTATAGGAGGGTATGTCACATTAATCAACTCTGTTATAACCAACATTCCAATCCATTACCTCTCATTTTATTTAGCACCTGTCAAAGTGGTGAAGGAAATCATAGCTAAACAGAGGAAATTTTTATGGGCAGGTGATTGGGACAAGAAAAGCATTACTTGGGTTAAATGGACTCAAGCTTGTAAATAAAAAAAGCAAGGTGGTTTAGGAATAAAAGTGGTATCAATATTCAATAGAGCTCTAGTGGCTAAGTGGCTTTGGAGGGTAATACATGAACTAGAAGCATTATGGAGTGGAATCATTAAGGCTAGGTATGGAGGTGACTTTCATAGCCTTTTTCTAAACCAATCAGAGAACATACCAAGACAATGGTCAAGATGGTGGAGTGACCTTGTTGGCCTAGCTAGGACTACAAATGAGTAGGTAATTTTCAATCAGTTAGCTTGGAAAGTGGGCAATGGAGGGAACACACTATTCTGGCACTCGAGATGGATGGGTGGAAATGCTCTTAAAACACAATACCCGAATCTTTTCAATGCCTCTCCATCTCAGAACATTATAATCAAGGATTGTGGTGATTGGATAGGTGACAATTGGACTTGGGATTTATTAGGCAAGAATGTTATTTTGCCTAATGTAGAAGGAGATGCTGGTACATATTTAAAGCAGTTAGTTGAAGAGGTTAGTTTTGATCTGCAAACTGAAGATGAGATTAAGTGGCCCAGAAGCATAGATAACAAATACAGTGTAAAGAACTATTATGTGGCACTGATTCAGAAGAAGAAGGAGGACAGCATAGATAACAGTTTGTTGGAAGCTTTAGATTTCATTTGGAACATCAAGATCCCTCTCAAGGTCATGATATTTGGAGGAGGTTATTTCTGAACAAGCTGCCAACTCGGGAGAATCTTATTATTAGAGGCATAATCAATGATCCACATTACTTGTCATGTGTATTTTGCTTTCAGGTAATTGAACACCTAACACATATCTTTCTAACCTACGAAAAATTCAAACAGGTTTGGAAGGAAATTGAATCCTGGCTGGGAATTAAATTGCCTCAAGGATCTAACTGCATTGAAGAATTCCTAAGATGAGCTAAATGTTCTAAGATTGGAAAATCATTATGATACATATGGATGGTTTCCTGCTGGTGTATATGGAGGGTAAGAAACCATGTATTATTTAATGATCATGTTGCATCTCCAAAGAACATATTTTATGAGATTGTATTGTGGTCATGGAGATGGAGATAGCTGATCATGAAGAAGAAACAAATTGGAAGTTTCTATGAGTGGCATAAGATTCCTTTTGACTTGTATAGATGTTAGGAGGAAAGGATCCCTAAGAAGTAGAAGATCAGGTCTGTGAAGTAATAGAAAGATACATCATTATAGAACATTTTCGTATTTATTATGTAGTATAAATGTAGATATGTTTATTCCTGCATAATTGTAGGAATATCATTTGTAATTTGGTCTATTTATTGACCTTATTAATGAAATTTGAGTATTAAAAAAAACACATAAGGCTAAAAGAAAAGAAAATAAATATTAAAAATTTGTGAACAAGGCAAGAGCCGTTCACCACTCTCTCAAATCATACAAAGAACAAGGTTCTCAAAACAAACTAAATAAGTACACGAGTTTCTCATTTGCCTATCAAATAGAACCAGCCCAGTACAACTGCAACATGTGCTACAACATTGGTCTCAAATTCTTGATGGCCTACTTTTTTTATTTTCTACAAAAATACAATTTACACTTGTTTTTAAGTCATAGTTTATTTTCAAAATATATTTTACATAAGTTTCTTAAAAAAATATGTAAAATCAAAATTTGTTTTTAAAATCTAAAATTTTATATAGTTTTTATTTAACTTAGTATAAATTAATATTTTTAGGCCTATTTCTTAATATTATAATCACGCTGTCCAGGAGCCTCCACATACCATGAAACCATCCCCCTAATTAGTATCCTTCGAGTAGGAACCATCAAACCATCACTGCCACCCCTTATGGACTTACTAGGTTCTAGATTCAGCCTGAGATACATAATCAGAGATATCATATCATAGTAGGAAGGACCGTAGCAAGGATCATTGATCAGAGGATTTCTGTTACACAAGATCCTCAAAGAGGCAAGTGTAGAGCATACTTTCATCTCTATGAGGTAACTATGGATAGAACATAAGAATTTAAGCTTTCAGAGAGAAGAAGAATGTTTAGAACATGTTTAGACTAAAAACACACATTTTCTTGTATTTCAACATGAACAATATGTTACAAGAGTTCTCCTTATATAGGAAAGGAGAAACTTATCAAACAAGCAAGTAAACACGTTACAAGACTAGTGGCCGACACACTTATGCCACCTTTTGACTAAAACGAAGATAAGATAAGCTAATTACAAGACTAGTGGCAGACATGCTTTTGCCACCTTTTGACTAGACGGAGATAAGATAAACTATCCGTGACCCCACCACTAAGCATAATGGAGTAGCTTTCTAGTAGTCGAATACAAACTTTTTACTTATCACAGACTGTGATAAGATTCTGGTCCCACACGTCACATTAGTATTTGATAATTGGTTCATGTGATGGTGACATATTTGGATCAGAGTATTCTCCTTCTGAGAGATTGTTTGTCGCGTAATGTGACTCATACTCACAGTTGTCACTCATCATTTCTTCATACAGATTTTGTGCATAGTGATCTGGATCATGATGGGCTGAGTATAGTGCTAATTCTTCAAGAGCATCATCATCAAGATTGTCTAGGAGTGGAGGATAGAGTGAATACTCGTCCTGTTTGTTATCTTCTGTCATATCTTGATCGTTAATCCTTTGGTCATCCTTTTGAACAAATTCCTGAAAATTCATTTCTGTAAATTGTTCTTCAAGGTTCGTCTAAGATGTCTCATTGTTGATTCCTGAGCTTTCTCCTACTTCATATGTTAACCAAGTCGTCCACGGAGGTTTCCAACAGTGAGGATCGGGATCTTCTGATATTTCTACAGCTTGCCATTGCGGAGGAAGGTTTCCATGACTAATACAAGTTGTATTAATTGGACTCTTAATAGGATTATAAAGATTAATTAAATTAACATAATCCATTAAAGCTTTTAATCCTTCCAGGCTTGTGGGATAATCATCAATGGTTTCCCAAGCATTAATGTAACTTTTGCAAACTAAAAGTTGAGTTCTAGGATCAGTCTGATAAGGACGATGGAGGATATAAACAGTCTTGAATTTGTTAAGAACTTCAGAAGTTAAGTTCTGTTCTCTGAGATCAGTGATGGCTAGACTGAAATTTTCTCTCCACCAGTTTAATGGAGAAAACCATTATAGAGCAGTCCAAATTAAGGATCTGTGTTTCCTGGGATCTATAAGGTGTTCGTCTATTGCAATGGTAGGGATTAGGACAGGCATCGCGTATAAACTAGTAGCACACCAAAGATACCGTAGTTGATTTTTTGTAAATCTGAAAGCATGATTTATCAAAAATGGTAGATGGAAGGGAGTATCTGGGAAGAAAGGCGTATGGTCAGGAAGACGCTTCTTTCTAATGATTCTGAATAGAAAGAAAATGAGATTGTTACTGGCATATTCCTTGAGTTGGGATACTGAGAAGGAGTAGTTGACTCCTGGAGGAGATTCTTGGTGACCGAGGCAATGGTTGGAAGGGATCGGACCATTAAGATTAATGGAAACGTATACCTGGTAGTGATGATCTGGATAGGTTTCATGGGTCTGGATAATAAATCGGGGATGACATTCTGGTTTCCTTTGATGTGTTTTACTGAGAAATCATATCTGGAAAACCAATCTTTAAGTCTTAAAGTTTGTGGATCTGGAGTCATCGTGATCTTGAATTCCAGGATTTTAGAAAAAGATGAATTATCCATCTGGACTTTAAAGTGGTAACCTCTGAGGTGGAAATCAAACTTCTGGATTCCCATCTTTACTGCAAGGGCTTCCTTGTAGGTGGTGTGGTAATGCTTCTCTGCATCTTTGAACTGTCCACTGGCGTGGCCGCAATAGTATCTCTTGCCACCTATTTCTTCGATTAGAACTGCTCCCCAATAGTGGTCACTGGCATCAGTATGGAGGACTCGTTTCCCTTCTCCAGGGATTTTGAGAGCAGGAGGAGATTGGGCTATTTCCGTCAAAGCTTTTATAGCTTTGGTTTGTTCTTCTCCCCATGGTGGTAGTTTCTTCTTCAGCAATTGAGACAGAGTACTGGTGTGGCTGGCTAGTTTTGGAGTGAAATCTCTGATATAATTAATTATACCGAGAAATTGCTAAATCTGCTTAACAGTAAGATTCTCATCTGGGAAATTCAACAACTCTTGAGCAATGTGAGGTTGAGGCTGATATTTTCCATGAGAGAAATGCATTCCTAAGAAATCAATTTTGGTTTGGCATAATTGGTTCTTTTTATCAGAAAGCATTATTCTGTGTTGTTGGGCTATCTTAAGGAATCGGCCCAATAACTGTTTGTGAGCCTTTTCGTCATTGGAGAATAGTAACACATCATCAATGTAGATGAGAGTATTGCGGAGAATGGGCTCAAATATCTTTTTCATGGCCTTTTGGAACAGTGATTGGGCAACCTTAAGCCCAAAAGGTAAAACAGTCCATTGGTACTGGGCATTAGGTATGCAAAAGGCTGTTTTTGGACGATCCTTTGGGTCAACACCCAATTGCGAAAAACCTGACATCAAGTCAAACTTTGAATAGATCTGGGCGTCCTTGATGAACACATTCAGAGATGAGGTCTTAGGAATGGGGAACTTGTCATCTTGAAGGAAATGGTTCAGAGGCTTGTAATCGATCACAATTCTTTTCTTTCCTCTGACCTTTTCAGATCTTTTCTCTACATAAAAGGCTTGGCAAGCCTGTAGCGGGGAAATTTGTGAGTATAAGCTATTGATTAACTTAACTCAAAAATAAGCAAGAGTCGCCACTGCACTTTTATTTTATCCACGAAGGGAAAGGAAAAATAGCGAACAAAACCTAAAGAGTTCTAAAACAACAAGAACAAACAGAGAAAGGGTAAGGGGGTTGGTTATGCAATGGGAAGGTGTTAGCATCCAAAACGTCTATAGTACTCTATAGGAGCCCTTTGAAACATCTATCGCTTTTTGGTCTGAAAATGGTTTGCTTGTAAAGAGATTGGGAGGGACGAGAGGAGAATTATTTTTTAAGATTTTTGTGTTTGGAGAGACTTATCGCCTCATGCCTACATACCCATGATGTGCAATGTAGGATCAAAACCCCGTAGTTCGTGGTACAAAAAACGAAAATTTGTTTGTTTTGGTTGATTTTAAGTGTAAAGACAAATCGTCATTTCTAAGCGAATAATTCCACTTAAAGAAATGAATCATGTCTAAACTTATGAAAAAAGTTTAAAAAGAAAAAGTGCACAAAGCACAAAAAGAGTTTGATGAGTTTCTATATTTTTTATGTTTTCATGAAATAGTCATAATATGGTTAAATGGATTGACATTTATTAAAGAAAAGCAAGTTTTAAAAGTCACTTGACAAAAGTCAAGGTTTTATTATGAAAGAAGTGATAGTTTGAAATCAAGAAGGTTTTAAAAAAAGAAAGAGAGTTTTGAAAATTGAAGAATGGGTGGAGAAGAAGTGACTATCCTAGTGCATAAAATAAAAGCTAGGGAAACGAAGGATCTAACCAAATTGGCCAAATAAAGGCAAGTCTTTAATCAATACTCCAAGCAAAGGGATAAGAAGTCCTAATTCTAGGTCCATAAGTCCAATATTACTTCAAAAAGAGGTCCATGAAGAGATCACTCCAAAGCATAGGATAGTAACCAATAGTCCAAGATGAGGAGAATTAAGTTTTTTATGGTTTAAGCCTTTATTAATGTTTTTGAGTCCAAATGGACAAAGAAAAAAAGGCATAAGCATAAGCATGTGTCCAACGGACAAAGTGAAAATTGCGAAAACATAAACATGTGTCCAACGGACAAAGGAAAAATTGCGGAAGTATAAACATGATATGAAATGAAGCATAAAAATAAAAGAGATAGGGAGCGAGAAGGAAACATAAACAAAATCAATACAAAATATTGTTAGTAAGTTAGTGATTAGTAGTTAGTGTTAATGATCAATAACAATTGAATAGTCGCACTTAGGTCAAGGTTGATGAAACTCATTAAAGGATTCATAATACCAAAGCCTCCTAACAACAAGTTTCATGAGTTTTGAACCATAAGACAAATAATCAACCATTCTTGATAGTTTTCCGATACGGGACAAATATTGTGCTATGTTAAGCAATCGCCGAGTAATTTACGGAGTAATTACCCTACAATGAGGTCGGTCAATAGCTCTTTGTGCAAATGCATGCTAGATGAACGATATATAGATCGTCATCCGAAAGCAATACCGCACGAAAAGAAAAGTGGTAACGATCTAGTCTTGATCAAAATTCAACAACAGAATTCCAAGATCTTTTAGACTTTCATCTATCAAAATAAAAGAGAATTAGATGAAGAGGAAGCCAAATTAAACCACACAATTATGTGATCTAAGGCTAAGAACAAAGGAAGAGGGAAGAAAATGGAAAAAAGAACTAAAACAGTCCCAAAACAGAGCCAAAATAGCATTCTAGACACTGGTTAATCGGTTAACACATTGGTTAATCGGTTAACCAGTGCAGATTTTGAATTTCTGCGCAAAATAGGGTGTTAATCGGTTAACCAACTTACACTGTGTTTGGTTAATCGGTTAACACTACACCAGAAGCAAAAAAATGTGCAAAATTCAGCATGATGTTCTTTTAAAACATTTTTCAAACACCTTATGATCATGAATTGAATTTGCACGAATTTTACAGTAAAAATAGACAGAGAAACCTGCAATCAAACAACAATATACGATCCAAAGGATAAAAAACAAGCAACACCAAGGTTCTACATCTTGAATGATGAATATGAAGCTTTAACAATGGTGGAAAGTTAATTACCACTCCAAATCTGAAAAATCCTTCCAAATTGCAGCAAGATCTACACTCCAAAGCCTTGATCTATGAACAAAAACAAGAATGGATGAAGGTTTAGCTCTAAATTAGTAAGAATCAATGTGAATTCTTACTAACTTATGAAAGAAGAAATTGAGCTTTTGGTGAATTTTGGTAGTTGGGGAGAGAATTTGCAAGAGATTTCTTGGCTATCAAAAGCTTGTGAAATGAGTGAAATGAAGCCTCTATTTATAGAGTTTAGGTTTGGGAATTTTGTGGTTTGGAATTAGGTTTGGGTGATCAAAATTAGGATTGGAATTCAAATTTGGAGGGAAATTAAAAGAGTGGTGATTAGTGGAGGTGTATGATAATAATTAATATTGATGATGTAGGGAATAAAACTGAGATAGAATATTCCAAAATGATGAAAATTGGTGCCAATTGCTAAAAATTTGAATTTGCTGCCATTTTTTTCAAAATTCGCACACGTTAACCAATTAACCAATGTTTTAATCGATTAACACAGTGAAAATTTGGGAAATTTGGCTTTTTAACGTGTTGTCCTGACTCTGGCTCGATTTTTCTTGCTTGTCAAAGAATGCATGGAAATAAACACATGAACCTGGGAATCTCTTGAATAAAAATCAGTTAAATCTTGGAGACTCTTGATCAAATGAATTTTTGAATTGTTTGCAGATCAACTTTGACTTTATTCAGGTGAAATCCATTCGAGCTGCGTGACTTATTTTTTTGTATTTTTAACCTGTTCTTCACCTGAAAATGTTAGTGAAAGAAAACGAAATATTTTTGGGTTTTAATTAATGGTTAGTAAACATAAACAATTAAACAATAAAACAACTAACAGACACACACAAACCGCAAAGATCCCTGCAAGGCACAATCCTATAGAAGAGGGAACCAATGTGTGATCTTGTTTGTGGTATGAAATGCAAAAGAAAAGCAAAGAATCTTAGGGGCAAAAATTAGGGTATTACAGCTGCCCCTATTTAAGTTTCTTCTATCCGGAGGTACGAAAATTGACATCTTTGTCTCGACGAGATAGAAGAGACTTAAATATAACAACAAACCAAATTTTTGGCCCTAAGAGACCACAAAAATGATATGATAATGCAAATGATATGCAGACACAAGACCACTGTGGGAAAAACGCCACAGGAGACAAACAAACCGGGGAGCAAAGAGAAAAGACTCCACAGGGGGAAAACAAAAGAGGGAAAACACATCCCAACAGGGGAGGAAACAAATCTCCACTAGGGAAGAGAAAGGAGTAAGATTCCAACTGAGGGAAAATTACCAACACCAGAAATAAAAGAGGGATAACATCGTCCCAACATGGAGTGAAGAATCTCCGCTGGGGAACAGATCGTCTAATACCAAACATCCGGTAATAGCATGATCAAAAGGAAAGATTGCCAACTACCAACCAAGTGATAGTTAAAACAAGGCAGTCAAGGGTGTGAGAAATATTACCTACTACCAGCAAAAGGGTAGGACGACAGAGGTAATAACCTCAAAAGAGATCGAGAAATATCGCCTACTACCAACTAAAGGGCAGGATGAAAAAGACGATAAACTCGAGCGTGGAGAGATTACCAACTATCAAACGAGTGATAGCTACGACGAGGTAACCAAACCGGGCTATATTACCTACTACCAACAAAGGGCAGGACGACAAAGGTAATAAGCTGGCTATATCACCTACTACCAACAAAGGGCAGGACAACAAAGGTAATAAGCCAAAAGAAGGATTACCAACTATCAACCAAGTGATAGTTACGACGAGGTAATCAACCAAGGGTGTGAGAAAAATAACCTACTACCAACAAAAGGGTAGGATGACAAAGGTAATAACCTCAAAAGGGATCGAGAAGTATCACCTACTACCAACACAGGGCAGTACGACAAAGGTAATAAACTCGAACAAAGAACGGAGAGATTACCAACTATCAAACAAGTGATAACTACAACAAGGTAATCAAACCTGGCTATATTACCTACTACCAACAAAGGGAAGTACGACAAAGGTAATAAACCGGCTATATCACCTACTACCAACAAAAGGTAGGACGACAAAGGTGATAAGCCCAAAGCAAGGGACCAAAATTCAATCCGGGATTAAACCAAAGAGAAACAGTCAAACAAGACTCATCCCGAGGAGGAAATATCTCGATTGGGGACTACTTCCATCCTGACAAACGAACTGGGGAGGAAACTGAATCAAAATCTTCCACGAGAAACAAACTCAGTGGGGAATCAACAAAGATAGGCATTTTTATGCTTACGGGTCGACACTCTAATGGAGGGAGGACACACATGCTCTGCGGGGATAACAACACCAGAGAGCAAAGAAACACCAGCACAAATGCAAAAATGCACAATGCAACAACAGGATGTTATTCACAACAAAAGAATGCACATGCAATGCGTATGAGTATGAGTATGCTGACAAAACAGACATAAAGGGTAAACAGAGGGTGGAAAAACATCACAACACCATCGAATACTCGGTTAATCTCAATAAGATGGAGATACCATTAGCCACTCTGCTAGGCATTTAGCTGAAGAAATCCTGCAAAAGCCATCAAAGGAAAATAAATCCTACTACAAGGCTAAAATCTTGCGGGAGAAAAGAAAATACTCCTTGGGGAAAAACCCCAAATATCAATCTTTTAACATCATTGATCCACAAAGAGGATAAAACATAAACTCTGCTTTGGGGATGGAAGGAAAGCTGTTGGGAAATCATAACAACCTAAATCTTTCGGACATTTCCTGGGGTTCATAAAGAATTAACAGGAACTTCCATTCCAAAAGGACGAATAGATTTGCTGCGGAGAAATAATGCATCCGCTGGGGATCTGTAGACATATAAACATCTACGCCAAATCCATCGAAAATACCAGGCAGATCTGCTGGAGACACAAGAGAAAAGCTCTCTGAAGATTAACCAATTCTGAGCAAAACAACCTGGACTTGTTAAGGAAAACAACAACAAGGTCAAACTGTGGGGGATTTTAGATCAATACTCATCATGAATGAGAGAAAACCCAATAGGTGACTAGTACATCAATATTCCTTGAATAGAGATACCATCGGCAACTTCACTAGGGAACACCCGAAATAGTGATGCACGATCTTCTCTGAAAACCAACAATCTAGAGAGAAATACGTCCTGGACTTGTCGGGGAAGATAACGCTGCTCTGCGCTTGGGAATATCCAAAGCAACAATAATACACCTAGAAGGTAAAACACTTAGTGGAGATTCCTCATATGCTTTCTGCTAGGGACAGCGAAAATGAATCTCTGTGTGGGGACCACCATTAAGGAGAAGGGGACCTCAAAACTACTCAACTGCTTGACCATAACATAATCAGTTGCAGAGGATTCAGATCAAAACCTAGCTGGGGAAAAACCAAACAGCATTGACCCTTATGAATTCAACGCATCATAACACAACCTTGAAGGGACCTATCATCTTGTCAACAACTGATCACATTCATAGGAACAAACTCTGCTGAGGAAATATCAACAAAATCTACTGGGGAATATCGACAAACTCTACTGGGGAGCTATCAATAAATTCTGCCAAAGGGGCGAGAACGAACCTTGCTGAGGAAAACATTGATCCTACCAGTCTTGGAATAACCGTTGATGTTCCTTTTTGTATTCATAAATCAAAGGGAAATGTTTTTATGATTTCCAAAAATTTAATCAATTATTTTCATTTTGTTTCAAAAATCATCATAAAAAATAAATGAAATTTTGCAAACAGAAACAAAATAAGAAATGCAAACAAAGGGACAAAGGCCCAAATTTTATTAATAGAATGGAAGTCCACAAATGGCGTAACTCCATAGATCATTACAAAGTTTGAAAAATGGTAAATACATGGAAAGGGTTCCATTGAAATACAATGACCACTATTCTTCCTAACGACTTTGAATTCCTCTGTGCTCAAAACTTCAGTTGAGGATGATTGAAGCAAAATCCTTGACGGACAATGTTGCTTTCAAATGATCAAGACTGGCCAGATGCAGTTACTTGCCATAATCCCTAACTTTTGCCCATATTGCCCTTTCGGGTTTTCAATCTACCGAGATGATTATTTCTGTTTTTGTCTCTAATTTTTGCCTGGACCACCTTTTCGAGTTTTCAGCCCACCGAGACGCTCATTTTTGCCTAAGCCGCCCTTTCGGGTTTTTAACTTAGCGAGGTGTTGTTTTATTTTTTAGGCGAAGTATTTCTTGACTGCATCGGCATTCATAGGACGAGTGAACTCTTCACCATCCATAGTTGTAAGAAGTAATGCACCGCCAGAGAAGGCTCTCTTGACAACATATGGGCCTTCATAATTAGGAGTCCACTTGCCCCTAGAATCACTGGTAAAAGTCGAGATCTTTTTTAGCACGAGGTCGCCTTCTCTGAACACACGTGGTCGAACCTTCTTATCAAAAGCTTTCTTCATTCTCTGTTGATACAATTGGCCATGACACAATTCAGCCTCAGACAATTCAGCTTCGATAAAAACTCTCACAGAAGGGATTTCAACCTCTACTGGGAGCACTACTTCCATACCATACACAAGAGAGAAAGGGGTTGCCCCTGTTGAAGTGCGGACGGATGTACGATACCCATACAAAGCATAAGGGATCATCTCATGCCAATCCTTGTAAGTAACAACCATCTTCTGAACAATCTTCTTAATATTCTTATTAGCAGCTTAAACAGCGCCATTCATCTTAGGTCTGTAAGGAGAAGAATTATGATGCTCAATCTTAAACTCGTCACATAATTCCTTCATCATCTTGTTATTCAAATTCGACCCATTATCAGTGATAATCTTGCTCGGAACACCAAACCGACAGATGATATGGTTCTTGATAAACCGGACCACTACTTGCTTGGTCACATTGGCATATGATGCCGCTTCCACCCACTTGGTAAAATAGTCAATAGCCACCAATATGAAACGGTGTGTTCGACTCTTTAGGCTCAATCATTCCAATCATATCAATGCCCCACATGGAGAAATGCCATGGAGAAGAGACAACATTGAGAGGAATTGGAGGCACATGAATTTTGTTAGCATAAACCTGGCATTTATGGCACTTCTTCACAAATTTGCAACAGTCAGATTCCATTGTCAGCCAATAGTAACCTGCCCTCAACATCTTCTTAGCCATTGCATGCCCATTGGCATGGGTACTAAAAGATCCTTCATGAATTTCTTTCATCAAAATGTCTGCTTCGTGTCTATCCACGCATCTGAGCAAGACCATGTCATAATTTCTTTTATACAGCACATCATCATTCAAGAATAAACTACAAGCCAACCTTCTCAAAGTCTTCTTATCTTTCTTGGATGCCCCAAGCGGGTACTCTTGATTTTGAAGAAAGCATTTAATATCATAATACCATGGTTTATCATCAACAACCTCTTCAACCGCAAATACATGAGCTGGCCTATCAAGCTGCATAACATCGATTTTGGGCACATCATTCCACCGATTCACCATAATCATGGAGGATATAGTGGCTAAAGCATCCGCCATTTGATTTGCTGCTCTGGGTACATGGTGAAACTCAACCTTATTGAAGAAAGTTAACAACCTTCTTGCATAATCTCGATAAGGAATCAAATCAGGTTGACGTGTCTCCCATTCTCCTTTAATCTGATTAATTACTAGGGCTAAATCTCCGTATACATCAAGAATCTTGATTCTTAAATCAATGGCTTCTTCCAAGCCCATAATACACGCTTCATAATCAACAGCATTATTTGTGCAAGTGAACATCAACCTTGCAGTGAAAGGAATGTGAGAACCATGAGGAGTAATAATTATTGCCCCAATACCATTGCCATATTCATTAACAGCTCCGTCAAAAATCAGACCCCAATGGGATCCAGGCTCAGGTCCTTCATCAAGTAATGGTTCTTCACAATCTTTAACCTTTAGATACATCACATCTTCATCAGGAAAATCAAACCTGATAGGTTGATAATCATCAATTGGCTGGTGTGCCAAATGGTCATCCAAAACACTTCCTTTTATCACTTTTTGAGTTCGGTACTCGATATCATATTCTGACAACAACATTTGCCAACGAGCAATCCTCCCAGTTAAAGCAAGGTTTTCAAAGATATACTTGATTGGATCCATTTTGGATATCAATCAAGTTGTATGATTCAACATATACTGGCGGAGGTGCTTGGAAGCCCAAGCTAAAGCACAACATGTCTTTTCAAGCATTGAATACCGAGACTCACAATCAGTGAACTTCTTGCTTAAATAATAAATGGCAAATTCCTTTCGAACAGATTCATCTTGTTGACCCAGAACACAGCCCATAGACTCTTCCAGCACAGTTAAATGCATGATCAAAGGTCTTCCTTCCACAGGAGGAGACAAAGTCGGAGGTTCAAGCAGATACTCTTTAATTCTTTCAAAAGCTTTCTGACAATCCTTTGTCCAGACACAACCCTGATCCTTGCGGAGAAGCTTGAAGATCGGCGCACAGGTGGCAGTCATATTGGATATAAATTGGGAGATGTAATTCAAATGTCTCAAGAATCGTCTTACTTATTTTTTAGTTTTGGGCGCAGGCATTTCCTGAATAGCTTTAACTTTACCAGGGTCAACTTCAATGCCTTTTTGGCTGACAATAAAGCCTAACAATTTTCCAGAACGGACACCAAAAGTGCATTTATTAGGATTTAAACGGAGCTTAAACTTTCTCAAACGCTGAAACAACTTCAATAAGTACTCAATATGATCTTCTTCAGTCTTCGACTTACAAATCATATCATCCACATAGACCTCAATTTCTTTATGCATCATATCATGGAACAAAGTAGTTATAGCTCTCTGGTACGTTGCACTAGCATTTTTCAAACCGAAAGGCATCACTCTGTAACAGAATGTTCCCCAGGGTGTAATGAATGTTGTTTTTTCCATATCCTCGGGTGCCATCTTTATCTAATTATAACCGAAAAATCCGTCCATAAAAGAGAAGATACTGAATTTAGCAGTATTATCTACCAACATGTCAATGTGTGGCAATGGAAAATCATCTTTTGGACTGGCTTTATTCAAATCTCTATAGTCGACGCACATTCAGACTTTTCCGTCTTTCTTTGGAACAGGCACAATATTGGCCACCCATTGAGGATACTCGGAAGTCACAAGAAAACCAGCATCAATCTGCTTTTGAACCTCCTCTCTGATCTTCACAGCCATGTCAGGATGAGTTCTTCTCAATTTCTGCTTCACAGGCGGACATTCAGGCTTCAATGGCAATCTATGCTCCACAATATCAGTATCAAGCCCAGGCATGTCTTGATAGGACCAAGCAAACATGTCAACATATTCTCTATGAAGCTCTACAATCCTCTTCTTAACATCTAACTGAAGTAGTGCCCCAATCTTGACTTCTTTTATATCATCTTCTGAACCCAAATGAACCAATTCCATCGGCTCTTCATAAGGCTGAATGGCATTTTCCTCGTGCTCAAGCAACCGAGAAATTTCATCTTGAATCTCTTCAATATCCTCTTCTTCAGCTCCAAACACAGGGAAATCAAAGTTGGGAGAGGGCATATGGTCATTGTTTACAATGGGTTTAACAATCAATCTGCAGAATGGTTTATGTTTGATTTTAGAATATGAACAAAAGTGAAAGTATCATGGAGAAAAAAGTGATCATCACATTATTTTTTTTTTTTTTTGGTTTTTTATGTTACCATTTTTCAGAAATAAAGCAAAAAGGGAAAACATAACACGGATAAACAAAATAACATTTTATTGATGATGATAAAATTTGAAACAAAGCCCTCACAAATTCACTTTCACCTTGGGCAGAATGAAAGGATTTTTGAAAGAAACAAAGGACAAATTACTTTGAAATATGAACAACAGTAGGAACATCAACAGCTATCCAATTCTGGCAAACTTGTCCATGTGTCACAAAATTGGGAAGCTCTTCCTCTTCATCATCTTCAATGATGGCAACAGTAGAGTGATCTTTGTTGATGAATCCGGCGCTGTGAAAGGCCTCATTAATACGCTTTAAATCTCTTCTGACTGTACCAGGCGTAAAGCCAAAACCAGTTTTGCCCAAGTTATCAACCACATCAATGACCCGGCCCCAACCGTCAGATCGACCAGTCTTTAACACGTGCAGAGCATCTTTCAAAGAAGACATGGGTAACTCATTCTTCTTAACAGCTTTGTCATCAACAGAAAAAGCTTAGAACGGAGTTCTAACAGTTTTAACAGCATCAACATACGCAAAGGATGAAAGGTGGCTCACCAGCATTGCTTGCTCACCTCCAACAATTACCAGCTTATCATTCTTAACAAATTTCAATTTCTGATGAAGAGTTGAGGTCACTGCCCCAACCTCAGGAATCCAGGGTCGGCCAAGCAGACAACTATAAGCAGGACGAATATCCATTACTTGAAAAGTAATCTGAAAGAAGCATGGTACTATTTTGATCGGAAGATCAACTTTGCCAATCATGGTCTTTCGAGATCCATCAAAAGCTTTAACAACAACCCCACTATACCTCATGGAAGGACCTTGGTAAGAAATCTTTGATAAAATATATTTTGGCAACACATTCAAAGAAGAGCCAGTATCAACCAACACATTGGAAAGCGCATCTTCTTGACAATTCATGGAGATATGTAAAGCCAAATTGTGATTTCTCCCCTCCTCGGGTAACTCTTCATCACAGAAACTCAAATTATTACATGCTGTGAGGTTAGCAACAATTCCGTCAAACTGATTAACAGTCACATCATGTTCAACATATGCTTGTTCCAATAGCTTCTGCAAAGATTTCCTATGAACTTCAGAATTCATCAGTAAGGACAACACTGAAATCTTGGACGGGGTATGCAAGAGTTGATCTACAACACTGTAATCACTCTTCTTGATCAATTTCAATACTTCATCCTCAAAAGCCTTCGAACCACTAGATTGACCAGAAGCATCGACATTAGTCTCATCTTGAGTTCGTTTGCCAGCAATAACATTCTCCACAATCTTTGGAGGCTCAGGAGCAAAAACTCGACCACTCCGGGTCACTCTACTCACATCAGTGATGCTTACCACAGAAGACAAAGAAGGAATGGGAACTTCCTTACCATCTTCTACCATGGTAGCATTATACTTATACGGAACATCCTTGTCAGATTCATAGGGTACCGGACAGGGCAACCGAATAACTAAAGGCGTAACAGCAGTCTTCTGACTATCATAAGAGATAACAACTCTTTCAGGAATATTAAAGCGTGGTGCAATAACATTTACCTCATTCTGATATTCATCCCTTTTTGCAGTGACTTCAATCAAATTTTCATCCATCATCCTCTGAATGTTCCTCTTCACTATCACACAACCACGAGGATTCACGGAACAAATACAACAAGCTGCATAGTCATGATCAATATCATGGTATTCACTCAAAAGTGAATGCATTTCCACAAGAGTTCTTCGGATCCAACGGATATCAAAGATTTTGAATGTACCAGGACAACCATAAACCATATTGACAGATGCCTTGCCGTGATTGGGCAGCGGATTCGATTGTACATTAGGGTTGGAATCTTCGAAAGACAAAATACCACTCTTAGACAACCTTTGAACCTCCATCTTCAATGGATAAAAGTCCTCAGTACCATGTCCCACTCCTCCCTGATGGAAAGCGCAATGAGCTTTGGGCTTATACCACCATGGCAAATCTTTTGGAACAGCAGGTGGTGCACGGGTCTGAACAAGATTCTTCTGAATTAAACAAGGAAGCAAATTTGTATAAGTCATCGGGATCGGGTCAAAATCCTTGTGAAAATGGCCTCGCTGATTATTCTGTTGATTAGAACATTGTTGCTGAACAGGAGCTGCTTGAACAACAGGAGCTGAACTGATAATAGGAGTAACAGATGCAACATGTTACTGACATTGATTATTCTTACTGTAACTCTTTTTGCTCCCTCCATGGGAAATAGCATGAGTCTCACCCTCATTCTTCTTGGAAAATCCTCCACCATACTTCTTGGAATTACCAGCAGAATTATCATTTTTTGACAAACGTCCCTCACGGACACCCTCTTCCAATCTCATCCTCATATTAACCATCTCAGTGAAATCACTTGGGGCACTAGCAATCATATGCTCATAGTAGAAAGGACTCAGAGTTTTCAGAAAAATCTTAGTCATCTCCTTTTCTTCCAAAGGAGGGTTGATCTGAGCAGCAATCTCGCGCCACCTCTACGCGTATTCTTTGAATGTCTCCTTATCTTTCTGAGCCATTGCCCGAAGCTGGTCACGATCAGGAGCCATATCCACATTATACTTATACTATTTCACAAACGCCTCACCCAAGTCTTCGAAAGTACGAACTCGAGTACTGCACCAGACAAACTATCTTAAAAGTAGTGAATGAGAAGTTGATCATTATCCTTCTGAGCCGACATCTTACGAGCATACCTAGTCAAATGACTCATCAGACAAGAATTACCCTTATACTTTTCAAAGTCAGAGACTTTGAACTTATGCGGGATCTTCACATTAGGAACCAAGCATAACTCATGAGCATTCTTTCCAAACAACTCTTTACCTCTCAGAGCTTTGATCTCTTACTGAATTTCAGCAAACTGGTCTTGAATCTCTTCCATTCTATCATACGCACTGTCATTCTCACTTGGAGCAGTATGGGAAATCTGTTCTTCACCAAAAGGAACAGTATGAACCACATGCGGTGGTACAGTTATCACAGGTTGAACGGTAGGAACAACTGGAACTTCAGGAGGTGGTGTTGGTTGATAACCCTCAGGAACAAAGTTAACAGGCATGCCCTAGGGGAAACAAGGGGGCATGGAGTACTGAGGAATACTAGCAAGTACCACAGAGATAGGCGTGGGGACAACCTCAGAAATGACTGTCCTTTGCACAGGAGTTGAAAGTGGAGGAGGAGGTGGTGGTGGCTGATTATGAGCAGCCACCAGGGCTTCCATCTTAGCAGTGAGTCTTTCCAAACCATCCTTCAGAGTCATCACTTCCTCACGAAGCTCACGGTTCTCTTGTTGCAGTTGATCCATTTTCTTCTTCAGATTAGCCTGAGTATTATACTGGTGCGACAGCTTGGCTGAATGAAGACCAAAGGAAACAATAAGACACCTAAAAAAAGGAAAGAAACAATGTAGAATGATGCAAATGCTAATGCGAAATGCAAAAGTTTCAATCAACTTTCAAGGATTTTTAAAATATAAAGCAATTGCAAGCATCGTAATAACCTTTTTTTTTTAAATACTGATAAACATCTTATTTTATTGAATATTTTTTGTGATGTTTGCAAAAGGAAAATCTCTAAAATCCTTGAAAATTGACTGAAACAGAATGTCCATGAGTGCATGTATGCAGCAACCACAAACAAGATCACACAAAGCACATGGGTTCAAGGTTCCGACTCACGAGCATGGAGCCGAGGTTAAGAACTAACCCACAAAGGTATGTACTAAGGGTATAACACCTGCCGAACAAGGTTCTAAAGAAGTTCTCAGAGTCTACAACCTAGCTTTCGGATGTTATCGATTTCCCAACTTTCTTGGTAGTCAATAATATTCTCAAGAGAGTCTCGTCTGAGTGTGGTATCGCGTAACAACTGATTCAAGTCTGCACCTGAATAGCCACCGCACCGCGTCCTAATAAGGCCAAGTTGGGTTAAAGGATTCTAAAGTTCCTAGTTTCGGGTCCCCGGATCAAGAAGCATAACGGGTTTGCCATTTCTGGTCTGCCATTACTACCTCTTGGGAGGAGTGCCTCTACAGAGTCCTCGGGAATGGCCGCCAGATTCGACAGTTTCCCAAGTTACATTCCATCATCTGCACCAAATGCGCAGGATAGAACATTACCAAAGAAAACCTCGTCTGGATGTGGAGTTTTCGTGTATACTAAGTCTGGCCAAATGCCACACAAGTCACACTACTTTCCACCCTAGTCTTAGGTGTATACTCAAGCCTGGGTATTGGGCTTATCTCACCACACAGAAGAATTCCCAAACAGAACAAGCAATTCAGACGAAAAGCTGTAAATAAATCAAAGTAGGCTAAACCCCTCAAGGGATGGACCAATAAGAGGTCAATCTGTCCTTAGTAGAGTCGTCACTTTTCTGTAGTGGGGAAATTTGTGAGTATAAGCTATTGATTAACTTAACTCAAAAATAAGCAAAAGTCGCCACCGCACTTTTATTTTATCCACGAAGGGAAAGGAAAAAGATCGAACAAAACCTAAAGAGTTCTAAAACAACAAGAACAAACAAAGAAATGGTAAGGGGGGTTGGTTACGCAATGGGAAGGTGTTAGCACCCAAAACGTCTATAGTACTCTATAGGAGCCCTTTGAAACAGCTATCGCTTTTTGGTCTGAAAATGGTTTGCTTGTAAAGAGATTGGGAGAGATGAGAGGAGAATTATTTTTTAAGATTTTTGTGTTTGGAGAGACTTATCGCTTCATGCCTACATACCCACGATGTGCAATGTAGGATCAAAACCCCGTAGTTTGTGGTACAAAGAACGAAAATTTGTTTGTTTTGGTTGATTTTGAGTGTAAAGACAAATTTTCATTTCTAAGCGAATAATTCCGCTTAAAAAAATGAATCATGTCTAAACTTATGAAAAAAGTTTAAAAAGAAAAAGTGCACAAAGCACAAAAAGAGTTTGATGAGTTTCTATATTTTTTATGTTTTCATGAAATGGTCATAATATGGTTAAATTGATTGACATTTATTAAAGAAAGGCAAATTTTAAAAGTCACTTGACAAAAGTAAAGGTTTTATTATGAAAGAAGTGATAGTTTGAAATCAAGAAGGTTTTAAAAAAAGAGAGAGAGTTTTGAAAATGGAAGAATGGGTGGAGAAGAAGTGACTATCCTATTGCATAAAAAAAAATAGATGGAGACACTTCAAAGAAATATTAAAAGAATTCCATCCTTAAGCAAATTGGCCAAATAAAGGCAAGTCTTCAATCAATACTCCAAGCAAAGGGATAAGAAGTCCTAATTATAGGTCCATAAGTCCAATATTACTTCAAAAAGAGGTCCATGAAGAGATCACTCCAAAGCATAGGATAGTAACCAATAGTCCAAGATGAGGAGAATTAAGTTTTTTATGGTTTAAGCCTTTATTAATGTTTTTGAGTCCAAATGGACAAAGAAAAAAAGGCATAAGCATAAGCATGTGCCCAACGGACAAAGTGAAAATTGCGGAAACATAAACATGCGTCCAACAAACAAAGAAAAAATTGCGGAAGCATAAACATGATATGAAATGAAGCATAAAAATAAAAGAGATAGGGAGCGAGAAGGAAACATAAACAAAATTAATACAAAATATTGTTAGTAAGTTAGTGATTAGTTGTTAGTGTTAATGATCAATAACAATTGAATAGTCGCACTTAGGTCAAGGTTGATGAAACTCATTAGAGGATTGATAAGACCAAAGCCTCCTAACAACAAGTTTCATGAGTTTTGAACCATAAGACAAATAATCAACCATTCTTGATAGTTTTCCGATACGGGACAAATATTGCGCTATGTTAAGCAATCGCCGATTAAATTACGGAGTAATTACCCTACAATGAGGTTGATCAATAGCTCTTTGTGCTAATGTATGCTAGATGAACGATATATAGATCGTCATCCGAAAGCAATACCACACGAAAAGAAAAGTGGTAACGATCTAGTCTTGATCGAAATTCAACAACGGAATTCCAAGTTCTTTTAGACTTTCATCGATCAAAATAAAAGAGAATTAGATGAAGAGTGTTGCACCCCAAATTTTACCCTCAGATCCTCCGATCATTTATCATAGCATTTTTAATCCGTTTTTTTTTTAGTTAAACATTTCATTGGTCATTAATCATGCACTTTTTGTCAATTTTATAATTCCATTTTAGAAATTAGTTTAATTATCTCAAGATTTATTCAGAATTGATATAGTTTTTTTATATATTGTTTAAACTTATTTTATTTTCAATATAAATCATTTTTAAACTTAGTTTAATTTTAATTTTAGTTTAGCTTTATTTTTTTTATTTTTTTAGTTTGATTTTAATTAAGTTAATTTTAATTTAGTTTGTTTAATTAGGTCGATTAATTCTAATTTAATTTTTATTTTAATTTCAACTTAATTAGTTTTTCTTTAGGTCAGTTAAAATAATTTTTTCATTAATTCTAATTTAATTTAAGTTTATTTAATTTTTACTTTAATTTATTTTATTTTATTTCAGCAAATTTGTGTACTAAGCTTTTAACAAACTTTTGATTTTCTACAGTAGATTTTTTTACCATTGTTTTGGTAATAGTACAAGGTGTCTAAGACACCAGCTTCCTGCTATGCGCCACCTACTTCACTTTTTTTTTTATATTTTTCTTTTTATATGTTATCAAATCACCTACAAAAACTTCCATCATAGACCTTCTAAACAACACGCCACAGCTTTAGGCTTTCTTTTTCTCACGTTCTCTTTAATTCCCCAATCTTCTCCTGCAAATCTCCCTCATCACGTTACAACCATACTTTCTCTAATCATCTTCATCAATCATAAAAACTCCACCATGGAACCTCAACCGTAAGCATTAAACACCACCATTAATACATTCACATAAATATTCCTACCGTCACCACATGCAACTCTTCTTTTTTCTTCTAAAAAACACACGACTGAAGCAAACAGTTACAACCACCACGTACCGTGAACTCCGACGATGTTTCTTTTCAAAGCGCGGAACCACGCAAGCCTCATCACCGCCACTCCTTGAAGCTCAAGATCTGATTTCATTTTTTTGACTTAAACTCACTGCAGAGCTTCGAATCGAACAGAACTTTTACGGTTCAGATCTTGCACCCGAACTGTCATCATCTTTATCGTTTCCATAAGCTTCGAGCAACAGCACATGCTAGCAACATATCACTCAACTTGCGGTTTGAAGTTTGATTTTTCGCATTTTTCGGTAATGGCTTCGAACTCTTCCTATACCTTCGGTGTCATGTTATTGTTTACTGCTTGAGTTTTCTCTTATGATTCGTTTATCTTGTATTCTTATGATGGTATGTTACTAAGCTTGAGTTTACAAGTTTGTTGGTATATGTTATGTAATACTTTTGTCGGTTAGGACGGCATGTCGATAGCTTATAGTCGTGTGCATGTTACAGCGGTCTCGTTTGCGTCGCGTTTTGTCTTGAAGAAGAGATGTTGTTGTTGTTACATTGATATGAGATACTGTTATGATATTCAGTCTGGCTCTATTAGAGTCATTATTCCACTCACTACGTACTGACTTTTAAGTTCTTTTATAATCTGGGTTTTAAGATTTTTTATAATTTTCATTGATGGGAAAGTTTCAGTTTTCTTAAAAATTATATTTGGGAGAGTGTTTAGATGTTTGTGTATATAGGCATTTGTTTTGTATGTGTGGATTTGTTATGCAGACATAGTAGCAAGACAGAGAGAGAGTTTGTTTTGTGCTAATATTCCAGGTATTTGTTCTACTACATATATTTTGTTTCCTCTTTTTCTTTCTAAGCTTGCCACGTGTCATTCCTACATCGGCCATTGTAAAAATTTGAAACACGGTTGCCTTGTATCTCTTTTACAGTGAGTGAGTGAAATTAGGATACTAAAGCCATTTACTTATTTAGAAATAAATCACTAATTCAATGTACATGTATATATACTTTTTTTTTCTATTCCCGTTGCTTTTCATATGCTAGTATACACCCTTAGTTCTAGGTAATTATTTATTTTTTCTGGTTTAGATACTTAATTTCATATCTATTTATTTGATTAATTTTGATTTTAATTGATTGTGCAAGTCTTAATTATTTAATTGCTTTGTTTTAATTAGTTAGGTAATCATTCTTAAATCACACCCTCCTTATCTTGTTAATATTTTTATAAAAAAAATTTATGTTAATTTTAGTTAAAAATTTTGTAAATAATATTCTTGTTAAATATTCTTGATAAAAACTCTTTTAATAGTGTTTTGTAATTATTTTGTTAAATACTTTTTTATATAATTTTGTTAATTATTGTGGCCTATGACATCACCAACATCTTGATTTGTTGATTTATTCAAGTCACAATCTTGATTTGTATGAGGCCCATTATCTTTTTGTTGGTCAATGAAGGTTTAATCAAGAGATCTTCGATTTATCGATCTAAATCCTTATTTAGACGAGGCCGACTTTATTTCCATTTCGAGCCCACTTTTCTTTATTATTTGGGCCGATGATATTATAGAAATCACGACTTAGTCGATTTATCAAATTACTAAATGTCGTGATATGTATGAGGCCACCTTCATTATTTTATCGGTCGATGAAAGTCGAATATCATAGATTATCAGTTTCTCGATTAAATCATGATTAAGACGAGACCGACTTTATTTCAACTTCATTATGTATTTTCTTGTATCTTCATTTTCATTTTTGACCGATGAAGTCTTTCTATTCACGAACGTTGTTAGCGAAGCGACGAACCTTCATTATTTCAAATCTGTAGTGAGTGATCATTGAGATATCTTTCTATACTTTGAGATCGTGATAGGTTACCTTCGACTAATCAACGAGAGTTTGTGACTCAAGACGAGGTCTCCACCTTTTCTTTTCGTGTGGCATGATTTCATCGGAGAATGATCTTCTATATCATTTCTCTATCGTGTCTTAACACAAAGATCAAATTGTGCATCCTCTTATAGTATGGTCCTTCTCATAGACCGTACTACGACGGATCATCACTACATTGGACCCGATTCATCGATCCAATAAATTAATCAACGATCACTAAATTTACTTTCAGTCAATATATATATATATATATATATATATATATATATATATATATATATATATATATATATATATATCTTGATTTATTCTTTATGTCAATTATTATCCTTGTTAATATTATCATTGTTCATATTTATATCTTGTGTATATTGTTCATTTTATTTGTTCATTTAAAATACACTAATAAATATTGAAACCCTAAAAAACTCAATTGACCGGACTGTGGTTACTATTGTGTTTTGGACTGAGGACTTAGATTTAGGACTTTTACCCTATGCTCTTGGAGTTGGTATTCTGGTCTTCGAATCTTGCTTGGCTGGTTAGTGGCCCATCAGTGGGAAGTGTTTATGCACTATTCTGGTCAGATCTTTCTATCTCTTGCTCATTTACATTGATTCATTTTTTTTATGTCTGCTTGTATATATGTTTGCCTGAAATTGTTTTTTTAGCATGTTAACATGATACTATGTGGATACTATCAGTCTTTGATTTATTATCACTTGACTTTGATGTCACTGTATATACCATGTTCATATCTTGTTCATTCTATCTTAATCATATTCATGTTCATATCCTGTTCATATTATCTGGATTATATCTTTGTTCATATTCACACTGTTTATATCATATTCGTGATTGTTCACACTTGACCCTCCTTCCAAAGGAAAGTTCCTACTTTGATTCCTAAGTCACAAATCTTTCCCATTTCTTCCTTGGCCTCATAAGAGCCGTTTCCCTCATAGTTTAGTAATAGGATGGAGTTATCATGAACTCCATGTGATTCTCACTATCATGAGAACTCACTTTACCTTTTACTAAGACTTACAGAGTTATCATGAACTCTGTGTGGTTCTCACTATCATGAGAATTCACTTCCTCCCTTCATAACGTAGACTTAGAGAGTTATCGCGGACTCTACGTGAGCTTATGCTCATTCCCTTTGGAACGTTGGCCATAGTCAATGTTTCCTCTTCTTTCACCCTTAGTTAGGTGAACTACGGTTGCTCTGATTCTTTAGTCAGATACGTAGGCACAAGATGTGACGTCTTGGCGAGCAAACTTAGTGTACATAATTAGGTATTTACCTTTAGCATTTCTCTTTAGCAAGCAAACATAATGTAACATAACACAAACTAAACAAGAGGTTCCTGTAGAGTACTACAGATACTTAGGGTGCTAATACCTTCCCTTAGTATAACCAACCCCCGAACCTTAGATCTCCCCCTTTTAGGTTTTCTTCGATCTTGAACCTTTCCTTTGGATAAATCAAAGTTAGTTGTAAAAGAAAATGATGCAGGTTAATTAATAGCTTGTTATCCGATTTTCACCGCAACAAAGAGGAAGCCAAATTAAACCACACAATTATGTGATCTAAGGCTAAGAACAAAGGAAGAGGGAAGAAAATGGTAAAAGAACCAAAACAGTCCCAAATCAGAGCCAAAATAGCATTCTGGACACTGGTTAATCGGTTAACACATTGGTTAATCGGTTAACCAGTGCAGATTTTGAATTTCTGCACAAAACAGGGTGTTAATCGGTTAACCAACTTACACTGTGTTTGGTTAATCGGTTAACACTGCACCAGAAGCAAAAAAAATGGGCAAAATTCAGCATGATCTTCTTTCAAAACATTTTTCAAACACCTTATGATCATGAATTGAATTTGCATGTATTTTACAGTACAAATAGACAGAGAAACCTGCAATCAAACAACAATATACGATCCAAAGGATCAACAACAAGCAACACCAAGGATCTACATCTTGAATGATGAATATGAAGCTTTAACAATGGTGGAAAGTGAATTACCACTCCAAATCAGAAAAATCCTTCCAAATTGCAGCAAGATCTACACTCCAAAGCCTTGATCTATGAACAAAAACAAGAATGGATGAAGGTTTAGCTCTAAATTAGTAAGAGTCAATGTGAATTCTTACTAACTTATGAAAGAAGAAATTGAGCTTTTGGTGAATTTTGGTAGTTCGAGAGAGAATTTGCAATAGATTTCTTGGCTATCAAAAGCTTGTGAAATGAGTGAAATGAAGCCTCTATTTATAGAGTTTAGGCTTGGGAATTTGGTGGTTTGGAATTAGGTTTGGGTTATCAAAATTAGGATTGGAATTCAAATTTGGAGGGAAATTAAAAGAGTGGTGATTAGTGGAGGTGTATGATAAGAATTAATATTGGTGATGTAGGGAATAAAACTGAGATGGAATATTCCAAAATGTTGAAAATTGGTGCCAATTGCTGAAAATTTGAATTTGCTGCCATTTTTTTCAAAATTCGCACGTGTTAACCGATTAACCAATGTGTTAATCGATTAACACAGTGAAAATTTGGGAAATTTGGCTTTTTGACGTGCTGTCCTGACTCTGGCTCGATTTTTCTTGTTTGTCAAAGAAGGCATGGAAATTAACACATGAACCTTGGAATCTCTTGAATAAAAATCAGTTAAACCTTAGAGACTCTTGATCAGATGAATTTTTGAATTGTTTGCAGATCAACTTTGACTTTATTCAGGTGAAATCCATTCGAGCTGCGGGACTGATTTTTTTTTATTTTTAACCTGTTCTTCCCCTGAAAATGTTAGTGAAAGAAAACAAAATATTTTTGGATTTTAATTAATGGTTAGTAAACATAAACAATTCAATAATAAAACAACTAACAGACACACACAAACCCCAAAGATCCCTGCGAGGCACAATCCTATAGAAGGGGGAACCAATGTGTGATCTTGTTTGTGGTATGAAATGCAAAAGAAAAGCAAAGAACCTTAGGGGCAAAAATTAGGGTATTACAAAGCCCACTCAGATTTCATGGGTTCTATAAGACCTTGTTTGAGTAGCTGGCTGCATTCTTCTCTTGCCAAGGCACAGAGGGACTCATTCCAGGATGAGTGGCCTATGTGGGATTGATATCCTCATTAAGCTTGAATGGAAGTTGGACAAAGAAGTCTTCATTCTTCCATAAGGGATCTAGATGAAGGAACTTTTCATGGCTATCTGCACAGAGCTTGAGAAGTTTTGACTTAATTTCTTCATATCCCGTAGGGATATTTGACAAGGAATACAACTTCATGATCTAAGAGAATGGTCTGAATTCTCTCTTGTATTTGATTCCAGTGGCAAGGATTTGGAGTCTCTTGGCTGCCACATAAACATCAATTCCAATGACAATATCTTTGGCTGGAAGCTTTGTTCCTATGACCTGTGTCCAGATAATGTAATCAGGGAAGAACATGATTCTTATCTTGTTTTTTGTCATCAAGTTCGTTGTGAAGGTCTCCCTGTCTGCTGCCGTAAAGTAAGCTTTATGAGTTTTCCACAACTCAGTTGGCAAGATGTTGGGGTTCATCATTGTCACTTGTGCCCCGGTGTCCATGTACGCCATGACCTCCTTGGGTCGAGAGAACTTTGCAGCTAGGACATGGATTTTCACACAAGGTAGAGGAGGAGTAGGAAGAGAGCTTCCTATTTCCTTGTAGGAATATATGGGGAAAAAATATTCGCCTCCTGAATCAGAGAGGGAGGTTTCTTCAGAGGAGTAGTCTTGAAGGGCGAAGATTGTTTCTTCGTCAGCTGAGCTTTGTTCAGAGTAAACTGACTCCAGGTCTCCTTCAACAGGATGGAGGGAGTTTATCAGTTTAGCAGCCTTGTGCTTATTGTTAGGACATTCTTTGGAATAATGTCCCTTCTGTCCACAGATAAAACATCTTTGTGATTTTCCCTTTCCACGAAAGGGTTTCTTCTTGAAGAACTTGACCCCTTTTTCCTCTTTCTTTTGTAATCCTTGTAGGATTTGTACTTCTGCTTATGATGTTTCTTCTTGGTGGGACAGCTACACTTTTTGTCTTTGCATTTGATCTCCAGATATGACTTCTTACAAGCCTTGTTGTATTTGGAATTTTGACTTAAGACCTCTGAAAATTATTGATGAAGTCTGCATAACTTATCTAGGGCTTCTAAAGTCATTTGATGGATTTGTCCAAGACTCATGGAGGGAATGTCTTTATGTGCTGCAGCTATCATTTTGTGGAGTTCTGGCTGAATCTCCTGAGGCAAAGATGCTACGTAAGTGTTCTTGAGGCTGGTATCATTAAAACCGTTCAGAGCATAAAATCTCTGAAGCATCGATGATAATGCTTATCTATGTCCTTGGTTTTGAGAGAACAACATTTCATCTCAAAGTACTTTTGTCTGTACTTTCTATTGTGAATGTCAACATCACCGATGAATACTTGATGTATAACACCGAGAAGAATGGATGAAGTTTGCAAATGGTGTAACTCATCCTGTTTGACAGCTCCGATGTTAATGTACCACTCTTTCATTGTTCCCGTCATACAGCAACAAATTCTTCAATTACTTTATAGGGATCAACAGTGGGTTTCATTAGTTGAGTGTCAAGCCAAGCACCAAAATAAAGGATCTTTTTTCTCCATTTACTGGTTGGTATATCACCAATGGTGTACCAGGGTCCACCTGTTGGTTTGGTCTTTTCAGCTTATGGAGTTTCTTGAGAGGATTCTTCAAAGAAGGTGTCTTCCTCCTTTATGTTTACCATGAAGAGCCTCGGAATAAGGTCCTTAACTGGTTCAGTTCCTAGAGATTCGTCTTCTATGGACTATGTCTGTTGTGTCTCATAAGAGTATATGCTTTGATATGACTTGTCTTCATCCACTTTAGAGGATTTGTCATTTCTGGGCGTAGATGGTTCTGTGGCCAAATGATCTTCTTCTTGTGATGTTAAAGTGTCAACAGCGGACTGGTTTTCTGGAAAAGATTCATGTTTTGTTGTGATGGCCAAGGCCTCAAAGGTTTTGTCAGGATCCTCTTCATTCCTGAGGAATGTAGTAAGAGGTGTTTCAGGAACATCCTGAGAGTCTGATGACGAAGTGCTCATTTGAGTAGTCTGCCTTTTGGATCTCGAAGTTGAGGCTTCTTGGGGCTTGGTAAATCTTAGTCTCCTAGCTTCTGGTGTCCAATATTTTGGTGATGAAGCAGTTAGGAAACCAGATAAGTCAGGCTTCGCAGGCCTGGTTGGAGAAGCAGTTAGGAAGCCCGATAGATCGGGTTCTGAGGGTCTTGTTGGTCTAGAGTAATAAGAAGGATAAGCAAGAATGCCATGGAATCATTCTTGAACAGGCTTTTCTTCTTGCTTATGGTTCTTCCTAACATAATCTTCTATCTCTCTCATTTGAGCTTTCAGTTTGCTCATTTCTTTCCCCTTTTGGTGAAGTCATAACTGATGACTTCGGCGCCATGTATTCGGCTGAGTTCTTGATCTAAGGAGGCCACCTGGGCTTTGAGAGATTTATAGCTTCTTCTTAGCTTAGTGGAAAATCCCTTGAGATATTCTTCTGTATCTCTGGTAATCTTGTCCATCTTTTTATCCAGATTTTGAAGCATCTCATTTTGTGCCACCATGTTCTCGGATTGCTAGTTGAGAACTTCTTCTGCTTGGGTCAAAGGCTTCATCCTTCCATCAGCTTGAACTTCAGAGGGATTGATGAACGACTTTGATGTCCTGTTGGTGATAGGATCTATTTTCCTTTCTAGAGGAGGAAAATGCTGGCCATATTCTGGTATAGTGGTTGTATACATGAAGCAAGGGATTGGTTGAGCTTGCTGAGGAGGTTCTGCCGATCTGCAATGGTTCTTAGGAGACCATGATACTAGAGTAGGATCATCAGGAGGCAAAAGTCCTTCCTTTATGAGGATTGCAAGGCCTTCCTCAAAGATAGAAAACATATTTTTCTTTCTACGGATTCCTATCCATGGGCCATCTTCAGGGTCTGATCTTCTTTGAGGAGGAGGTTGTGCTTTGCATGCTCCTTTCTTCTTAGGTTTTGGGCAAATGATATCTCCGTCGATATCATTGTCATTCATCCAGCAGTCGCAATCAGGGTCGCACATGGAGGGATCAACATCCCATATGAAGTGTCCTTTTATCTTGTCCGTATAGATGGGCTTAGCATCTGATGTAACGACATGAATAGGGCACCAGGTTACTTCAAGAGCTGGTCTGATCATCATATGTTTGGAAGATTTGAGAAGACGAACTGGGTTCTTCCTCAGGTTTCTTGAATATTGTTTTGACCGTCTTGGCGGGGTATCTTCGGAACGAAACTTCCTGGGACTGGATTGGCCTTTTATTCTCATGGAGTCTTTCGTAGTTAGTCATCCATTCTAGAGGAATTAGATGAGTTAACTCTTTTCTATCAATTCTTCTAGGAATCTGGACAATCGAGGGTATTTCTTCTTCTCTACCGGCCATAACCAGCAAGGAATCGGAAGAACATCCTGCAGTGGGAAGATCTATGGCATGGTTCTGCAGACGGTAGATGATCTGGTGGTGAAGAATAGCCACCATAGCTTTAGGGACTTGGTCGGATCGAGTTATCTGAATGTGAACTTTTAATCTGGTAGACAGGGTACTGTCACTGAGGTTGACGTTGTAGTTGGGATACACCGTAAGAACAACACTTCCAGCATGAAGTGAGGTTAACACAGTTCCTATAAGGACGTTCTCATAATTGAGATAGCTAGAATCTAGCAAAGCTATCTTGGCAAAGACTGGCTGGTTCTTCCTTCCATGTAGTGAAAGGATAAGTCTGACGGCTCCAAAATGGAGAGTTGTGTAACCTTCACGTTTCCATCCGTTGATGAGATCTTGGGAGATCTCCAGATCTACATATTGTTCTTGGTTGGTAGCCCTTAGGCTACACTGATCCAGTCTCGATGTCTGGATGTATTCTTTGACGTTGTTGGGTCTATTTGAAGATATGAGGTTTCTGATGGATCTAGTGATGGTATTATGCCTTCTGAATATGTTGTAAGGATACAGAAGTGGAGGAACAGTCTCAGCAATCTGAGCATCTTCCGGGACATGGGAATATTCTATTAAGTTTTCGATTTTCTTTGAGAGAGTCTTTTTACCGAGTTTGGGAAGCGGGAGGGGTGAGGTAGTGACAATAGGTTGAGTGTTTGGAGTTTCAGTTGTATTCATGATAAACTGGGTTTCTCTCTTACTCACTCTCATTCTCATGTTCACACCATATTTCGAAGCCATTAGATATACATATTCCATAATAAATAGTTCTTTTTATTTGAAGGAATAATAACATTGACTGAAATAGTTTAGAAGACTATGTCGGTAAACTTAAAATTGGTGATGCCATGTCGTAGACTTTCACGTATTAGATTTCATGGAAAACATGAATATGTGCTTAAAGCATAAACATAGTATAATAGAATGTGGCTGCTCGATATCAGATGTTTTTTTTATAATATTCTTGTGCTACTAATTCCCTTTTGTCCTATATTTAGTCTAAATTCATTAACTTTGCAATTTGCATATTATCTTCAGTTTTTCAAGAAAATAACATTTTTAGTAGTCCAATAGAAAGAGCATATTTGAGTTACGTAGTGAGCTGGAGATGCATGCAGTTCAACACGAATGAAACTCTTAAAATATACTTAATTATTTGGTACTCGCGAGTTAAATTATAGTATTTGATTGCACTGTTAGGAATACTACGCTTTTCTGCATATATAAATCTGCAGGTATATCTGCGAATTTTATTGTGGCTAAATGTAATAAAAAACATTTCGTTGAGGAAAATGTGTTGGCAACAAATTTCGTAGATATTCCTTTGGATTTTTCTGCAAATTTTCCATTTGATTATAATTTTGTAAATTCAGCAGAAACTTTTGCAGGAATTATCTGCGGAATTTGCTGCAGAAAACATTGTCCATTTATTTATTTTTTTATTAAATGTGCGGACGCGTGAAAATAGAAATATACGTTTTTGTTTAAATAAAATGGGTAGTTTCAAAGATCATTCCAAAAACTTTTATTCGCTTTTTACATAGTTATAGATTAAGAAATATGCAGGAAACACTCTTTTAGTAACTTTTTTAAGTAATTGTTTTACAAATAAAAAATAAAATATGATTTATTTTAAATAATACAATTATTTTGTAAAACAATTTTAATAAATTTAAATGTTTTCTTAAAATACTAATAGTTTTTTTTTTAATATAAATACTAATAGTATTTATTTAAATAGGATTGTCAAGTCTTCAAACTCATCAGTTCGCTGATCACACTGATAAATTGGTCGAGTCACACCAATTTTACTTGGTAAATTAAACAAAGTTTTATACAAATAATTTATTTATTGTTATACTATAAATAACTAGTTTAAAAAATAAACTTAAAAAAATTAATGGAATTTTAAACATAAAAAATGCTAATAAATTAAATTATTAATATATGAAATGATTTAAGCTCACTTATATTTTATTTGAAATTAGAATGTTGCAATCAAATTAATTAATTTATATAACATTTTTAGTTCATTTTTATTATTTTTACAAATAATTTTAACTTAAAATTGACCATTTCACTTTATAAATATGTCAATGTTTTTTAAAATGAATAATATTTTTTATTTTAATATCCGAAATTCATTTTAATATCGTTTACACTTAAATAAAGTCATTTTAAAAGTAATACAACCAATCTCTATAATTCATTTTAATAATTCTAATTCTTCGGTTTCTATACCAATGTTACTGTCAATCCACTTGAACTTAAATAAAGCTCCTTTAAAAGTAACATAATCAATCTTTTAATAACTCCAAAGTGTTACACCCTAAATTTGAACCTGAATTGCCAACCATGCATATCGTAGCATTTTCATAATCTGTGCATTATTCATGACATCTAACCATTGTGCAGCCAAGTACGTATCTTTGTGTTGCCTAAGCTCAAGTCCAGCAAGACTGACTCAACGATCAGTATCAAGTTATCAGGCTGTGGCAAAGGCAGTTTGTTGAAAAGTGGATAATCATTATGGTCAGTTGAATTTCAATTAGGGTTTTGGTGCAGTGGCAGCACAATTCATGTCTCGAGTCATCTGTGTCAGTGGCTATTTTAGAGATACGTGTTGATTGAATTCAAACATTTGTGTGTGAGGGTCCATATTAGGGTTTTGTGCAAAGATCCAAGTTATCTGATGAAATTGAGTTACAGAGCCATCAAAAGTCAAAACATTTAGTCAATATTTCAAGTTATTTACAAGTCCTAATTTTGTGGTTCATGTTCCTCTCATAGGAGAATTCAAGCGTCTTATTCAATTCAAGACAATTTCAAGTTGGAATCGGAATGTGGTGTCATTTCCCATGGAATTGATTCAGGATTTCAATGCCTTTTTGATATGAGCTTAATGAAGGGTTCAAGACGTTGGAAATTTAGTTTCGAGGATGATTTTCTTGGTTAGGAGTGTCACTTATTCAAGATTTCAAATGTCATAATCAAATTTCAAGATTCAATCTCTTGTTAAGTCACAATCTCATTCAAAATTTCGATTCATTTGAATTTTCAGGTTCTATTCAAATTTTCACATTCATAATCCAATTTCAAGTGTCACTCAAGATTTCAAGTTGCATTTCAAAATCCAATTCATCACTCAAAATTTAAAATTCCATATTCCATGTCAAAATTTCAAGCTCATTCTTTGTTTTAAATCAAGTTTCAAATTCCATGTTTCAAGTTTAATTTCAATTTTATATCAAGTTTCCTATTCCTATTCAACATTCAATGTTTTAGTTCATGTCAAGTCTTTAAACTTCCATTCAAGGGTCTAATGCATTCATTTTCTTTTCTTTCCAGTATCTATTTCATTTCATTTTAATTTCAAGTTGAATTCATGATAAATTTCCAAATATAAAGTCCATTTTAAGTTAAGTTCAAGTCCCTAGTTCAAGATTATGGAAAATGATCAAATTCAAATTCACGTACATTTCAATCTTCCATTTCAAAATTCAAATTGTCAATCTCATCTCAAATTTTGTTTCATGTCCAAGTTTCAATTCTATGTCAATTCAATTTGATTGTCAATTCTAGTTCAAAATTCAATTCAAGTTTCAAGTCCAAGTATTCAAGTTTCATATTTCAATTCCATTTCAAGTTTCAATCCAAACCAAAATTCAAGTTACAATCTTATCTCAATTCTAATTCAAGTTCCAATGTCAATCAAGATTTATTTCTTCAATTCATGTTCTAAGGTTTCAATTCAAATTCCAATTTTCATTCAAAATTCAAGTCCTATTCAATTGTCAATTTCCAATCCATTCAAAAGATTCCATTCAAAATTCGTATTCAATTTCGTATCAATTTCAAGTTCACTTCAAGTTTCGAATTCAATTCAATCTATTTTCAATTTCAATTCATAATTTCAGAAAGATTCAAGTTTCCTATTTTTAATCAAATCATCAATCATATTCAAGTGCCAATTCCAAATCATATCAAAGTTTCATTTCCATTTTTTTATTATTCAAGTTTGATTGCCAATTCAAAAATGCCATTCGAATTCCAGTTTCATTATCAATTTACATTTCCATTCAAATTTCAATTTCAATTTCAATTTCATTACCACTTCCATTAAAAAGCCCAAAACCATGCTACACGTTGCCATCAAAAAAGAAAAGTCTTTCTCCATGAGCCAACAATACACAGTGTGGACGTGAGGTTCTGGCAGGTTTGAAAGCTGTAACTTGTTTCTAATAAGCCACTATGTACACGACGTACACCCAGCTGCAACTAGCCAAGTCGATCAACCACTAATCATAAAACCTGGTGCAACTCATACCAAAAAGCATGTCAATACCCCACACAATAAATAAAGCAAAGGCGCAACATCACACTACCTGCTACAATCACAACAAGCCTGTCCCACACAAATTCATAAACTACACCACAAAAGGTACAAGCCTTCAAGCCATCAAACCAATTTGAAACCAGTGAAACCATGAGGAACCTAAAAGTAGGTCACACAAAAATCATCCCCACAATACCATTACACACTACAACAGCATGCTACACTACTATTCCCAGACAAACACACCAACACCGTCAAGTCGTACGATAACCACAGAAAATACTACCAAAAACTTAACTTCCAAGATTAATTTATAATAAAAGGAGGAAGAAATTGAGAACAAGAGAAGGACTCTTGACAGAAAACAAAAAGGAAAAAGAAGAACAAAGAGAAATAAGAGGGGGTGGAAAACTGTAATAACAGACAGAATTTTCTTCTTCTGCATCTTCTCAAAGATAAAAAAAAAAACCTGAAATAACCTTCATTTTCTACTTCACCCCAACCGTCTTCCATTAATCTTCACCATGTAAGCTCCAAACATGACAATAACAAGATACCTCCTCACACCATACCATGATTCTTCACACCTAAAAGCTTTTATTTCCACCCCCTTTACACAAAACCTCTGTCTCATACATACTGCCTCCTTCATCAAACAACAGCAACACATCACCCTCACCGTGAAATAACTCAAACCCATGTCAAGCCTCAATATTTCCATTTTCAGCAAACCGATATCACTACCCTTCAAATCGTGAGAACCGCCATGTGACTTATTTTCCACCATCGACAACAGGGACCACCAACAATCTCCTTCCATTCTTCATCAACATCCAACCTTTAAAACCTTTGATAACCTTCCAAAACATACATAACATAAAACCACCATAAAAAGCCATTGTGGAAGCTCCAAGCAAAACCCACTCTACCATTCTCGAATCCAAACCTTCAACCTCATCATACTCAAAACATCTTCTTCTTCACTAAAAACATCACACAAAGCTCAATCTTCAACGTCCCTACAAAACGATTCGCACAACCTTTTTCAACTCAGAATAACAAAAAAAAATCAAAACAACTCGCCTAGAAGCTTCACTTCGAACCGCATTATCTTTACTGGGCGAAATCGATCTCCCTTTCCGATTAACACACCACCACCTCCCAAATTTTAGGCCTTCACTTTAATCAGCCAGACAAGCACTCAAAATCGAACCTCCACCAAGCTCCTTCCACGAAGGAGAATTCGGCGAGAGCAAAGCTTTTGAGAGAAAGAGAGTGAACGCGAAGAATGGAGAGGAAGTGAGAGATTCAGAAAGAAAGAGCATCAAGTGGAGAAAAGAACGAGGTGCAAGAAAGAGATGAGGAATTTGAATTGAGGGAGAGAGTGAGGTCATTCCGGTGAGGGTTGAAGAAGCAGAGAGATTGAAGAAGGGAAAAGATCTTCACCGTGTGAAAAGAAGAGGTTTCACCTTTTTTATTCATTTTATTTATTTATTTTTTATTTTATCTTTATTTTATTATTTCATTTTAAAAACCTGACTTGGTTTGATGTGGGCTTTGAGCCCGTTTGAAAATTTTTCTTTTCTCAACAGACCACCATAAAGCCCGAACACCCTCCCTCTATTTTTTCTTTAAAATTTGTTTCTTTTCTTTTAATTTTAATTTTATTTGTTTTTCTTCACCTTCCCTTTTTTTAGTTATTCTATTTTTGTTTTAAAATCATGTTGACCTGTGTTTCATTGTTAATATAATTATTCCATTGTTGACCTTTATATTTCATTTTTTTTATTTTCTTATTTTTGTCAATGACGACCAAATATCATGGAATAGTTAATTTTCAAAGAGACTTAATCTTCATTATTTCAAATATGTGGTCGAATAGTCATTTGGGTCATTCTCCATACTTTGGAATCGTGATATGTTGTCTTTGATTAATCGACAATAATTCTAGATAAAAAACGAGACTGTTATTCTTCACATTATCATATGTTCATCATATTAATCTTGTTATCTTGTCATTGTTCGTATCATTTTCATCTTCTTCAAAAAACACAAAAACATGATAATTTATCGGCACCCTAAAAGACTTTCAAGTGGTGGACTGTGGTTACCATCTTTGGCATCATTGAGTTGGGACACTGGACAGAAACCCTAGCAAAGGAGCTGTAGATTGCGTTTATCTCTATTCTCTCTTACTTTAGGTTAGGACACTTGCACACGTACGACTTCTTCTTGGGATACTTGACAACGAGGCCCTTTATTTCTCGCATTCAATTTTCCCTTGTATTTCTTCATGTACCCCGCTCCCTTTGGATGTATTGCTTTCAATTTCTTGCTTTGTGTGGTTGTGGTTTCGTACTAGGAGCACTCTTAGGGACTAGGATCGACCAAACCCTTTCGCAAGCCCTTGATCCAACGTCAAGTGGCTCTTTCCTTTAACTTGTAAGTCGACCTCCTTGTGCGTCACCATCGACCATACCTTATACCATTAAGATCTCCATTTCCTTTAGCTCAAACCCGTTCACCATTAATAAACCCTTGATTCAACGTCAAGTGGCATTTTCTAAATCAAATTAACACACTTAATAACTATTGGACACTTTTCAATAAAAGATGAAAAAGGAGCGAGGTGTAGTCAACGTCTCCCTGAGAGTGAGGATCCGAGAGGTAGATTTCGTGATTCAAAGCTCTCGTCATCCTAAAATTAACCAACCTTTTCTCTCGCCCCAGTGCGATCGAGACATTTTCTCAGCTGTAATCAACGTTCTCCCGAGAATTAGGACACGAGGTGTAGTTCTCGACCGTCTGAACTTTCTCATCATTTCAAATACATCAACTCATCTTCCTTTTTGCCGCCGTGCGATCCTTTAAAACTTTTCATAAGTAATGAGGACACGAGAATAAGGAAATCCATTCAAAGTGGTGCAAGCGTCCTCTCCTCACCCGTTTGGGTAAAGCAATGTTTTCTGTCGAATGCGACTAAGTATCTTGCGATAAAATTAAACCAACAAACCTTTTTTGAACTAGGGACGCTTTGATTTCTCATTTGTCAAAGAGAATACATAGGCACATGGGACTCAATCCTTGGCGAGCAACTTTTTACTTTTCACCCCTTATTCCCCGTAGTTCCCCGAACTACGATTGCTCTTACTTCCTCATTGCACTATGAGGATACGTAGGCACGAGATTGCGATGATCTTGGTGAGCACCCTAGGAAGTAAACCATCTAGTCCCTATAACCCGAAAAGCATAACACTTAGAAGCAAACACTAACACGCACACCTAACCTAATGGTTCACGTTGAGTACAACGGGCATGAGGGGGTGCTAATATCTTCCCCTCACGTAACCCACTCCCGAGCTCAGACTTTATGGTTGCGATGACCATGTCTTTTCCTTAAGTTTTAAGGGTTTTATCGATATTTTCCCTTTCCCCTTATGGGAATAAATAAAGTTCGGTGGCGACTCTGTTAGTCCAGTCCCGCAGGCGTGCGATTGTACTTCGCGAAGGATCAGTGGTGACTCTGTGATGTACTAATCAACGATCGAAACTTTAGGATGGGGATGATTCTTTGTATACCCTTTATAGATCTTCATGTATCGCTCTACCAGAAACATCCACCGTAAATAAACTGGAACACAAATTCTAATCTCCCGTACAATATCAACAATTAAGTTATCCATAATGTAGAAAAACAATGGAGGGAAAAAAACCACTAATAGACACAATATAATTGCATCCGCATGTTCCAACTCATCTAAATTTCTAAGTTCAAAGACTTTACTACATATAGCATTGAAGAATAAGTACAATCTAATTATAGTTACTCTTACAATTTTTAGTATAATACCATGAATAACCAATGGTAGAAGTTGTTGCATCAAGACATGAAAATCATAAGATTTTAAGCCAACTAATTTGAGATTATTCATTGCGACACAAATTTTTTCATATTTGATGTGTACTCCCGGGGAACTTTGAAACTCTGCATACAATCACAATTTTTTTCTTCTTGTTTGGACAGCGTGTGACATGCTACGGGAAAACATGTTCTATTTCTTATATATTTTGGGGATAACTCTACTCCCATACCCATCACTACCATATCTTCACAAGATTTCTTTGTGTCTTTTGTCTCACCTTTAATGTTTAAAAGTGTTCCAATCAAACTATTATGTACATTTTTCTACACATGCATCACATCAAGACAATGTCTTACATCGAGGCTAGACCAATATCGAAGATAAAATAAAACCACATCTTTTTCTGAATATTTTTCTCCATGAGAGTTTGTTTTTCTTTCCAAAGACAACATTAATGTGTTGTTGTCTTTTATAAAATTTCTTCCCGTTTAAGGGCTTTGGAGCGATACCTAACTCCAGTTTTCCATTAAAAGCCTTTTGCAATCTACGGTATGGATGATTAGGTCTTAGAAATTTTTTATTCCCAATATAAACTTAATTTTTTTTCCATTTTTTAATTGGTGGAAGCATTATCATCTTCATATATTATAAACAATTTATTGCTCATAATGTTGTACCCATACAAATTACCGTATGTAGGAAAGTCATTGATTGGGCAAAAAAACATGGAACATATCTTAAAGTTACTTGTATACGCATCATCAACATCAACACCTTCCTTCGACAAAATTCTTTAATATTTGATAAATGGAATTAAATAAACATCTATATCGTTCCCTGGTTGTTTTGGACCCAAAATCATCATTGATAATATCATATATTTGCCCTTCATGCACAAACTAGATGTTAACTTGTAAATTAGGAGAAGAATAGGCGATGAAGTATGGTTCGTATTCAAATTAACAAATAGGTTCAATCCTTCGGTGGCAAGTCTAATCCTATGGTTCTTTGCATCAAGGGAAAAATATATAAATAACGAATCAATTTTCTTCCATTGCAATGAGATCATAATTGTCCATCTTCTTGTAGCGTGACTCCCCATACCTCGCACACTCCTTCAAGTTTTCATACTCTTTTCTATATAATATGAAATCATTAGGACATGCATGTATTTTGACATTGTCCAAACCCATTTGACGCAATATTTTCTTGGCCTCGTAACTACGGTTCAGCAACGTGTTACCTTCCATAAGCATTTACTACAACAATGCAAGAAATTAAGTGAAATGTTTATCTATCCACCCACTTCTTGCCTTAAGGTTAACTATTCTTAACACATCTGAAAATTTTCTAAAAATTTTGCATCCCTGATATAACGACTCTTCGAGGTCTCTTTGCAAAGTATCTACCACACGAGCTTTCTTAAAATCATCTACTCCATTATCACGAATCATATCTTCTAAAGTATCATTCATAAATTCATCATTTTCAACTCTATATGGCATAGGTCTTTTTTCCTTCACTTCAACATGCCATACCCATATCATTTAATATTGAATAATTCTACCACAACCTAAATGATTGAATATAACATCCCTTGGATGCTTTTCCATATTTCGGCAAATTTTACAAGGATAAAAAATCCCATTATTGTTAGGAAGGTTTTTTCCCATGAATTCAAGAAATTAAATCACTTTGTTCTCGTACTCTTTACTTAATCTATTGGCTCTCTTCCAACTACCATCTGTAACACCCCCAATCTATACCCCCAAATAAATAAAGCGATAACAGTTAATCAGAGTATATTTAAAACATTCACGGCATAGAAAGGGGCGCCACATCAATTTGAAACAAACATACAACACATGCTCATAAAGATATGCAACTATTCAGGTAGTAATACACCCACAATTCAGAAACAGAATGAAAGCGGAAAATCCGTAACTGAATCTCATATATATATATATATATATATATATATATATATATATATATATATATATATATATATATCATAAAAGTTTATTTGTCATATACAACATCATACATGTACAATCCAAATGATACAAATACATAATACAAATAAATCACACTCGATCTCCCCGACTACCCGGTGCCACATATCAGAGTCGACCGACAAAAGAATGAAGACCTAAGCTTCACAAAACGACCTCCAACAATCTAATCTGCAATGCCTCGTAGAGCATTTAAAACAGCAGAAGGGTGAGAAACACAATCTTAATATAATTGCATACAAATATATATAACCGCAAAATACACATATAAATTATTCTCACCACAACTCATACTAGAATTCAACCACCAAAACAACACAATGTATATTTCATATAGCCATCACCAAGGTATATCAACCATGCACAATACAATTGTCACCAACACATATACATATATCAATTCATCGATTTCATCGCTTTAGGTCCTCTTATTTTTAAGGCGCACGATCCAATCGGATCGCTTTAAGTCCTCTTATTTTTAAGGCGCACGATGCTATAGCAGATTCCCTCTGGAATCGATTCGTCGCTCACACCCCAAAAAGGCACACGACATCAACAACATACATATCATGATGCTTGGCATACAATGACTCATGACATTCATATGCACACATATATGCAACCCTCTCAATCAACAATAATCATGCTTTACCATCAAGCCCAAAACAATGCATTTAATTGCCATACGGCCACAACCATCATCATACCATCTAACACATGTATTTACGTCATACAACAGCACACAAGTCATACCATATCTATCAAAGGCATATAGCATGATAACACATCAAATACACACCAATAAAACGGTAAAAGGCGACAAAAAGACCCATTCCAAATTCCCGACATAATTAAATCGACCAACAATCTCAGAACTAATCCTATAAGAAAGTGCATTTCATAAGCTTTCTAACGCACCCAACCGCGCACCGATCCGACTTACGGATCAAAAGTTATGAAGAAAACAAAATTGCACAATCTGCCATGTTCGCTAGGCGAACCTCTAGCGAGCATTCGCTACCACCTTCGCTAGGCGAATGTCCAGCGAAACCACTATCAGCTAAAAACAGACACAAAGTTCGCTAGGCGAACCAAGGCAGCAACAACCAGAACCAAAAAGACACAAAGTTCGCTAGGCGAACAACTTAGCGAACATTCGCTGACCTTCGCTAACTTGTTCGCTAGGCGAACACGCGAAAACGCATTCGCTACCACCTTCGCTCCAGGTTCGCTAGGCGAACCAAGGAAAACCCAGAATTCTACAGCGCTGTTTGAAAACCCAAAACCCATATTTTCCACCAAAATCTCTTTCTAATCAAAACATAACAATCAGAATATAACCCAATCATGGTAACAAGTAATCTACAACATCTACATCACATTTCAACCACGAAAACACCGATTCCTAATCATTTTATCATTTTCAACCTAGAAGTGAAAAAACATGGAAAGCAAGAGAATCATCCAAACACACACATACATAATCATACACAATCACAAGATAATCGAGTTCCGCACCCTTACCCGATTAATCGTGTTTTTGATAGTCGGTTGATTAGATTTCTTGAGCCACAAGTTTTCTCTCTTTTTCTCCTTTTCTTTCTCTTTTCTTTCTTCCTCTTTTTCTTCTCTTCTTTTTCTTTCCCTTACTATTTTTCTCTCTTTCTATTCTTTACTAACTTAATCAAAATAAAATGAAATGACCAAAATACCCCCACACTCAAATATCACGCAAATGTTCCCAAAACGCGATAAAATATAATCACGATGAAAAATAACATATTATCACATAAAAGTCAGAAATAAAATAATATAATAATAAAATAATCAAAAACGACTCAATTAAATAAAACTAACAAAACTGACAAAACTGGGGCGTTACAACTCTCCCCCACTTAGAAATTTTCGTCCTCGAAAATATACCTGAAATGAACAACTCCGGATACGACTCCTGCATCCGACTCTCCAACTCCCAAGTCAAATTGTCCTCTGCAGCGCCTCCCCACGCTACCTTCACTAGTGCAATATCCTTGCCCCTTAACCGCTTCAACTCGTGATCCAAAATACTCACCGGTAAGGCCTCAACCACAAGGTTCTCCCTTACCTCATCCATCGGAATCACATGCGACGGATCCGGAACATACTTCCACAGTTGTGATACATGGAACACATCATGCAAATTTGACAGATTCGGCGGCAACGCCACCCGATAAGCCACAACACCAACTCTCGCGGATATCTGGTAAGGACCAATAAACCGAGAAGTAAGCTTCTTCGATTTCAATGCACGACCAACACCCGTTACCGGCGTAACTCTCAAAAATACATGATCACCCTCTTGGAACTCGAGATCTTTCCTTCTCCGATCATGATAACTTTTCTGCCTATTCTGAGAAGCCTTCATTTTCTCGCGAATAAACTTCACCTTATCCGTAGTCTGTTGTACCAATTCCGGTCCAACCACCAAACTCTCACTAGATTCGTGCCAACACAAATGTGTTCGACATCTTCGTCCATACAATGCTTCAAACGGTGCCATTCCAATACTCGAATGGAAACTGTTATTATACGTGAATTCAATCAATGCAAGATAACTATCCCACGCACCACCTTGTTCAAGAACACACGCTCTCAACAAATCCTCTAACGACTGAATCGTTCTCTCCGTCTGTCCATCCGTCTGCGGATGATAAGCCGAACTCAATCTCAATTTAGATCCTAAAGCCTTTTGTAAACTTTCCCAAAATCTCGAAGTAAACCTCGGATCTCGATCCGAAATAATGCTCAACGAAACCCCATGCAACTTCACAATCACACAGATATAAATTTCCGCCAATCTCTCCAAAGAAAAACTGATGTCAATCGGAAGGAAATGAGCCGATTTAGTCAGCCTATCTACAACCACCCAAATAGCATTATGCCCTCTCTGAGTATTCGGCAACCCTGTCACAAAATCCATCGAAATGCTGTCCCATTTCCACTCAGGAATATCCAACGGCTACAACAAACCACTAGGCCTCAAATGTTCGACCTTCGACTTCTGACAAGTCAAACACGCATACACAAACTGAGCCACATCTCTCTTCAATCCAGACCACCAGAAAATCTTCTTCAAATCCTGATACATCTTATTCGCTCCCCGATGTATACTCAAATTACTCCGGTGTCCTTCCTCCAAAATCATCCTTTTCAACTCCGAATCATCAGGAATGCAAATCCTACCACGAAATCTCAAAACACCTTGATCGTCCACTTTAAAGTCCTCATTTCCACTTTTATCTCCAACCGTTATCAAATCCACAAATTTCACATCCAATTTTTGTTTCTCGCTAACGGTCAACAGAAAATCATTAGTAACCTTCAACATACCAAGCCTTACGCTATCCGCCGTCAATTCACATACCAAACTCAAATCTCTAAACGATTCCAAAAGTTCCCACTCCTTAACCATCAAAGCGGACATATGTAACGATTTCCGGCTCAACGCATCGGCTACCACATTAGCTTTACCAGGATGGTAATTCAAGCCAAGGTCGTAGTCCTTCAAGAATTCCAACCATCTATGTTGCCTCATATTCAATTCTTTCTTATCAAACAAATATTTTAAGCTTTTATGATCACTAAAGACTTCGAATCTTGCACCGTAGAGATAATGCCTCCAAATCTTCAACACAAACACCACAACCGCTAACTCAAGATCATGAGTAGGATAATTTTTCTCATGAATCCTCAATTGCCTTGAAGCATAAGCTACAACCTTACCTGCCTGCATCAACACACCACCTAGACCAATCAAAGACGCATCACAATAGACCACAAACGGTTCATTAGGATACGGTAAAATCAAAATCGGAGCTGTCGTCAATCTCCTCTTCAGCTCACTAAAACTTTCCTCACACTGAATATCCCAAATGAACGCTTTGCCTTTACAAGTCAACTGGGTCAAAGGAAGTGCCAACTTAGAAAAACCTTCAATAAACCTTCGATAATATCCGGCTAATCCCAAAAAGCTTCTAATTTCAGTAACAGATCTCGGAGCCTCCCATTGTAGAACTGCATCTACTTTAGATGGATCCACAGCAATACCGTTACCTGAAATTACGTGTCCAAGAAAACTCACTTCCGACAACCAGAATTCACACTTGGACAATTTAGCAAAAAGTTTCCTTTCCTTCAAAACCTGCAAAACAATACGCAAATGCTCCGCGTGCTCCTCCCGAGACTTAGAGTAAATCAAAATGTCATCAATAAACACAACAACAAAACGATCCAAATGCTCGTGAAAAATACGATTCATGTATTCCATAAACACACCTGATGCATTAGAAACCCCGAACGGCATCACAGAATATTCATAATGACCGTATCGTGTCCTAAAAGTCGTCTTCTGAATATCTTCTTCTTTCACCCTTATCTGATGATACCCCGACCTCAAATCAATCTTACTAAACACGCACGCACCAACCAACTGATCCATCAAATCATTAATTCTCGGAAGAGGATACTTATTCTTAATCGTCACCTTATTCAACTGGCGATAATCAATACACAATCGCATACTTCCATCTTTCTTTTTCACCAATAAAACTGGAGCACCCCAAGGAGAAACGATTGGTCTCACAAACCTCTTTTCCAACAATTTATTCAATTGATTTTTTAGTTCAACCAACTCAGATGCCGACATTCTATAAGGTGCCATAGACACAGGTCTAGTACCAGGAACTAGATCTATAGAAAACTCCACCTCTCTCTCTGGTGCCACATCTGAAATATCCTCAGGAAACACTTCCGGAAATTCACACACAACAGGAAACACATCAAGTGAAAATTGACTATCCATAGTCAATGATGCAAACAACCCAAACAACCGAGCTTCATCCGCCAAAAGTTTCTTCAACTCTTTGGTAGATAAGAAACTCGAGTCTTCGTCTTCCTCAAGAGAAGGAAATCTTACTAACTTATGATAACAATCAATATGGACCCTATTGAACTGCAACCAATTCATTCCCAGAACCACATCTAAACCCTTCAATGGCAAACACACCAAATCCATCTCAAAGTCTTTACCATAAATGGTCAAAGGACAACTTAGACAAACCAAAGAAGTAGTTACTGACCCCATTGCTGGAGTATTAATAACCATCTCTCCACCCATCGAAGACAACACAAGATTCAAACGCTTCGCGCACTCAGACAAAATAAACGAATGAGTCGCTCCAGTATTAATAATAGCAACTAAAGGCGTACTATTAATAAAGCAAGTACCTCTTATCAGACGATTTGCACTTGAAGTCTGAGTCCCTGACAACGCAAAGACTTTCCCATCAGCTGGAGCCTGCTTCGATTTCGGACACTTTGTGCTAATATGACCAACTTCGCCACAATTGAAGCACTTCACCACATTCTTCCTCTTGCACTCGGCTGCGACATGCCCTAAGCCTCTACAATTAGAACACTTCCTAATATCTTTCCTACAATCAAACTGCTGATGTCCTAGATCACCACACCTAAAACATTTTAGAGGACTAGACATTCCTCCCCCACTTGGCCTTCGGTCAAAAGTACCCCTTTGTCTACCCTTATCAGCTGGTGTCACATAAGGACCACCACGCACTTGTTGCTTCCCTTTCCTGTCGGTTATACTCTTATAATGAGTAGAACGAGCCTTACTATCTTCCTCAAAAATTCTACAACAATCCACCAAGTCTGCAAACCTTCGAATCCTCTGATAACCAATAGCATGTTTAATCTCAGGACACAACACATTCTCAAACTTAACACACTTAGAAAACTCCGCAGTCGCTTCCGCATAATGTGGGTAAAACTGCACCAGCTCCACAAACATAGCAGTATAGTCAGCAACAGACATACCACCTTGTTTTAATTCCAAGAACTCTAGAAACTTCCTAAAGAACTCCCGGCTAAAAACTTCCCAAGTGATCTCTTCCTCCTTTGCAGCTTCCAACACATGACGTGTACTAGCCCACCAATCATCAACTCCTTCCAGCAACATATGAGTACCCAGTCTCACCTTCTGATCCTCATCACAATCCATCACTCGGAAAATCCTTTCAATCTCTTTCAACCAAATCTGTGCACCATCAAGAGCATATCTTCCTTTGAAGATAGGCGGCTTATTCTTCCTGAACTCATCATTACCCGCAGCATTCGGTGCACCCTGCACAGCCCGAGCCATAGCCTGCATCGCAGCAGCTAAAGCAGCGTCGTTCCTTCCAGCCATATTCTGTTCATTTCCAATAACAACAACTATGGTTAAACAAACATCTCACCCAAACACAACGACCAACAAGGACTGACACAACTGACACGGACTGGCTCTGATACCACTTAATGTAACACCCCCAATCTATACCCCCAAATAAATAAAGCGATAACAGTTAATCAGAGTATATTTAAAACATTCACGGCATAGAAAGGGGTGCCACAACAATTTGAAAGAAACATACAACACCTGCTCATAAAGATATGCAACTATTCAGGTAGTAATACACCCACAATTCAGAAACAGAATGAAAGCGGAAAATCCGTAACTGAATCTCATATATATATATATATATATATATATATATATATATATATATATATATATATATATATATATATATATATATATATATATATATATATATATATCATAAAATTTTGTTTGTCATATACAACATCATACATGTACAATCCAAAAGATACAAATACATAATACAAATCAATCACACTCGATCTCCCCGACTACCCAGTGTCACATATCAGAGCCGACCGACAAAAGAATGAAGACCTAAGCTTCACAAAAAGACCTCCAGCAATCTAATCTGCAATTCCTCGTAGAGCATTTCAAACAGCAGAAGGGTGAGAAACACAATCATAATATAATTGCATACAAATATATATAACCGCAAAATACACATATAAATTATTCTCACCACAACTCATACTAGAATTCAACCACTAAAACAACACAATGTATATTTCATATAGCCATCACCAAGGTATATCAACCATGCACAATACAAATGTCACCAACACATATACATATATTAATTCATCGATTTCAACCACAAATCCACACACAATCAATTCATTGATGATTTATGCAAATGCACAGAGACCGACACAACGGCTCTATGCAATGCACATGCGGTACCGACCATCCATCAAATCTCAACACTAGTTCACTCTGGAACTCTGCTGGAATCATCACTTGTTACTTAGGATTACTCATGTAACACCCCGTCGGGCAAACGATGTTCCCCTTCGCTTTAGGTCCTCTTATGTATTTAAGGCGCACGACGTTTATGGATTGCTTTAGGTCCTCTTTGTATAAGGCACACAATTCAATCGCTTTAGGTCCTCTTTGTATAAGGCGCACGATCGTCTATAACCATCGCTTTAGGTCCTCTTATTTTTAAGGCGCACGATCCAATCAGATCGCTTTAAGTCCTCTTATTTTTAAGGCGCACGATGTTATAGTAGATTCCCTCTGGAATCGATTCGTCGCTCACACCCCACAAGGGCACACGACATCAACAACATGCATATCATGATGCTTGGCATACAATGACTCATAACATTCATATGCACACATATATGCAACCCTCTCAATCAACAATAATCATGCTTTACCATCAAGCCCAAAATAATGCATTTAATTTCCATACAGCCACAACCATCATCATGCCATCTAACACATGCATTTACGTCATACAATAGCACACAAGCCATACGATATCTATCAAAGGCATATAGCAAGATAACACATCAAATACACACCAATAAAATGGTAAAAGTCGACAAAACGACCCATTCCAAATTCCCAGCATAATTAAATCGACCAACAATCTCAAAACCAATACTATAAGAAAGTACATTTCATAAGCTTTCTAACGCACCCAACCGCGCACCGATCCGACTTACGGATCAAAAGTTATGAAGAAAATAAAATTGCACAATCTGCCATGTTCGCTAGGCGAACCTCTAGCAAGCATTCGCTACCACCTTCGCTAGGCAAATGTCCAGCGAAACCACTATCAGCTAAAAACAGACACAAAGTTCGCTAGGAGAACCCCTTGGCGAACCAAGGCAGCAACAACCAGAACCAAAAAGACACAAAGTTCGCTAGGCGAACAACTTAGCGAACATTCGCTGACCTTCGCTAACTGGTTCGCTAGACGAACCCGCGAAAACTCATTCGCTACCACCTTCGCTCCAGGTTCGCTAGGCGAACCAAGGAAAACCCAGAATTCTGCAGCGCTGTTTGAAAACCCAAAACCCATATTTTCCACCAAAATCTCTTTCTAATCAAAACATAACAATCAGAATATAACCCAATCATGGTAACAAGTAATCTACAACATCTACATCACATTTCAACCACGAAAACACCGATTCCTAATCATTTTATCATTTTCAACCTAGAAGTGAAAAAACATGGAAAGCAAGAGAATCATCCAAACACAAACATACATAATCATACACAATCACAAGATAATCGAGTTCCGCACCCTTACCCGATTAATCGTGTTTTTGAAAGTCGGTTGATTAGATTTCTTGAGCCACATGTTTTCTCTCTTTTTCTCCTTTTCTTTCTCTTTTCTTTCTTCCTCTTTTTCTTCTCTTCTTTTTCTTTCCCTTACTATTTTTCTCTCTTTCTATTCTTTACTAACTTAATCAAAATAAAATGAAATGACCAAAATACCCCCACACTCAAATATATCGCAAATATTCCCAAAACGCGATAAAATATAATCACGATGAAAAATAACATATTATCACATAAAAGTCAGAAATAAAATAATATAATAATAAAATAGTCAAAAACGACTCAATTAAATAAAACTGACAAAACTGACAAAACTGGGGCGTTACACCATCCATAATCACATACATATTTTGAAATTAAAATAAAAATGAACGTTATAAAAAAACAACAATAACAATAAACAACAACAACTATTAGTACCTAAAAAACAACACTACATTGTATATACCCTAAGTCTCAAAAACCATGACAATAACAACAATAACAATAACAACAATGATAGTTGCAACAACAACAACGACGACAATAACGGCAACAACAACTACTACTACAAATACATCAACAATAACAACTTGGGGAGAGTTTTACATACCACAAACGTCATGAGATAGCAAAGAAAAGTGTTGGTTTGAGGTTCGAGCTTCCATCCTTGTTGGAGAAGATGGTGTTTCAATTAATTAGGTGGAGAAGATGGTGTTTCAGTTAGTTACGTGGAGAAAATGGTGTTTCAGTTTGTTAGGTGTAAAAAATGGTGTTTCAGTTTGTCAGATGTAGAAGAATGGTGTTTCATTTTCTAAGGCGTAATAAGTCAATGAAACATAACATCTTGTTGAGTGAGTAAAATATTTTTTAGAGTTTACATCTTAGCTTTAAAAAAAAAATCGAGAGAACATAATCAAGTTAAAAACTTCGTTCAATTTAGTTAAATAAAATATTAATCCACATTTAATGTCGATTTTCTAAAAAAGTGAGGGATAAGATGATTTATAAAATAAAGGTGAAATTTTGGTTCTTAATAAAGCATAAATTTTTATGAGCTGGGAATCAAAGCTCAAACCATGAGCTACATATCCTGTAAGTTTTCTACAAAACTGAGGGATAAAATTAAACTTAAAAATAAAATAAAATAAAATGACGCGTTTTCAGGACATTTGACCTCACGTTTTCATTGGCTAAGATGAAAGCTTTGTCATGAAATATATTATTTATAGTAGTGTAATATTGCCAGGGAATTCTGGAATACTCTTGAAATAATATATGGAGATTCTCCAAGTATCAAACTAGAGAAGATGAACGCAGGAGGCGAAGAAAATGAAGATACCAATCATGGATGTTTTTCTAAATTTAGAAATATTTGAAATTATATTGGAAACTATATTACTAACAAATATCTAATAATTAAAAATTATAAATTTAATCCCATTCTTAAATCAAAAGATATGAGCCTTCATGAATTTCAGGAAAAATAAAGAAATAAGGAAATTGTAGAAAAGTTGAATTATCTAGTTCAATTACTAAAAGATGAAGGAATACAAACTGAAGAATCATCATCCTCATCATACTCCTATCATACAACTCATGTGCTATATTTCAAAAGAACATACTCAATAGTTGAATGATCCTCAAAAGATTCAACATCCAATGAAGGACCCTCTTGTTTAAGGAATGACAAAGAAGATGAAAAAGTTTCTTAAATACTTGAATGAAGAAGAAGAGTAGAGATTTCAACCTCATGAATAAATATTAAAGAATCCACTTCCAACAAAGAATATGAAATTTTCTTGAAGGCATCTTACGAGGGAGATACTATTCCGGGTGTCAAACCATCTTACGCTCAACTATTTAGAGTGGGTGATCAATTAGAGGTGGAAAATGCTAAACTAAGTAGTGTACCCTAGGTCTTAAGGAATCCCTAAGATATCTTAAGGAAATCAACAATTCTTTCAAAATAGAAATAAATAAGGATGAAAGCGGTGTGATTCCCTTATAAAAGAAGTAATGGATCTTTGTGAAACCTTAGAAAAGTTTACCGAAGGGAAAAAGAAGTTTGACCTAATTTTATCTAGTTAATGATCCTCTATGAATAAAAATTGTCTAGGATTAAAAAGTATGGAAAGTCAAGGAAAGACATAGATCATAAAGGAAAAAAGCGTCAAGTATATAAGTTCACACACTATAAAAAGAACACGTCATTTAACACCTTTTTTTATAAATTAAAAAAATCTAAAGATAACAACCTTAGATCTTTTGTATCTAAAGCTCCTGGGCCTAAGAAGATATAGGCCCTAAAGGAGAAACTTTAGTGTCTTACAAGTATGCTTTTTAACTTGGAGGTTTGACAATTATTAATAAAGTTATGCAAATAAATACTATACCTAAAAAGTATACAATATTTATGAAGTCTCTGATCCAAAGATGAACAATGATGGCAAATCTAAACCATTGTGATAAAAGAAAATTACTTGATAATATCTCAAAGTATACGATCCTCAGTGATCAGATAAATTGATATGTATGTAATGGACTTACTCGTGTTTTGGCTATTATCAAGTCTCGTATCCAACAGTGTGTAGAGAAGGATACACTATTTGGTGTTTTACCTCTTTGGAAAATATTTATCAAGAAAATTTGGTTAACCCCTCAAACTAATAACTTCAATTTTTTCCTCACCTAAATAAATTATTTTCTAACCCAAAAATTCGAGTTTTCTCGTGTTTCAAAGCCAAGCAAGAGTACAAAATACAAATCCTAAAATAAGGTGTTCTGAATTAGGCCATAATAATTGAGTGGCACTTGTGACCAATCGATTAGATCATTTGAACACTCAAAAATCCAATCGTTGGAGCTTACCACAACAGCTAGTTGAGTGAGTAGTTATGATATCAAATACTTTCAATGGATAATTCTTAATCATTACCATTTCCAATTGATTGAAACATGTGTCTAATCGATTAGAGAAAAGCTATAAGTAGAGGTAATTTCTCATTCTTTTCATCTCATCATTTTCTCACTTGTTCATTGCATTAGAAACATGTTTTTTCATTCACTCACCATCATAACCTAAAAATGGCCCCAAAAAAACCCATTCTTACAAACCTTCATCCTCACACTTTTCCAAAGACTTCTCAAATCAAGCTCAATAAACCAACTTCAACCTCTACTACTTTGATAAATAACTTTTTTCCTTCCACGATCAAGATGAAGATCACTACAAGAATTACTCCTTCATTTAAGCATTCACTGTTGTAGGGCCGAGGAACTTTGTTTTTGAAAAACCTCAGGCGAGGTACCCAGAAATAGTAAGAATTTTCTACGTTAATCTCCCTTATAAAGATGTAATGATCTCCTCCAAAGTCAAGAAACATCACATCACCCTGTCTTTTGAATACTTCACTCAAGTGTGCAACCTACCCTTCACAAAATAAGATTATTACCAAATGGATCTTGAAGGCAATGAATTCAATTTTGATCCCACTTTCATTATTCCAACGTCCTTCAATGTTGGACCCATTATTCTAAACAATAGATTGAGTCACTACACAATGAATCATGTGTTATTATCCAGGAACGGTAACTACAACATCGTCCAAAACTCAGACATCCCTGTCGTTTGGTTCTTAAGAAACAAAGTCCCAAAAAAATTGGGCAGATGGGGTTCTTCACCATATGCTAGATAGCAAAAGGAAAAACAACTCCCTATGTAACGCCCTGTATAATATATATCTAGAATAATACCATACAAGTTTTTTATTTGGTACTGACACCATCATAAGTGCCTATTGGCATAATTCACATACTTGACCATTTAAAACATAATACAATCTAAGGTACAAGACATGGAAATTAGCTAAAAAATATAAAATCTAAGATCAATATACAATATCCTCAATTGTATACAACAAAAATAATACACATTGGAATAAGCTCAACTAAGCTTCTCTTGAAAAATCCAAGCATAGCTCCACTTGTAAATAAAACCTGCAAACCATACCTGTAATATAGCAACAATAGTGGGGTGAGATACATCAAATCTCAGTGAGTTCCCTATCTTATGGATTCTTTCGGCTTTACAGGGTTCTAGCCAAATCCTAACTCAAGTCAAGGGGAAGGGAAATGACCTTGAGTTCACAATCTCACAATTTCACAATCTTACACTATATGAAAACATGTCTTGAGTTTAACAACTCAAACTTTAGTTATCACTAATCGGTAACACAAACCAAGGCATCTTTCCCTGGCTAACCCTACAAGAGAGTTCAACATGGGTCACGGATCCTTAAAAGCGTAGACATTCATTCCTGGCCAACCCTTCCGAAGAGTTCTCGACACGGGTCCCGGAAGCTAACATAGATAACTTTCCCCTGCCATCCTACACAAGAGGATCTCAACACGAGTCACGATTATCTACACACGGGTACTTTCCCCGGCCATCCTACACAAGAGGATCTCGACACGGGTCACTAATACCACCCACTAAGCAACTTTCCTCGGCCATCCCACACAAGAGGATCTCGACACGGGTCACGGTTACTTACTTAGTAAATACTTTCCCCGACCATCCTACACCAGAGGATCTCGACACGGGTCACTAATATTTATTAAGGGATAACACTAATAAATACTCTCCCCGGCCATCCTACACCAGAGAATCTCGACACGGGTCACTAAGACTTATTAGGGGATAACACTAATAAATACTTTCCCCGGCCATCCTACACCAGAGGATCTCGATATGGGTCACTAATATTTATTAAGGGATAACACTAATTAATACTTTCCCCAGCCATCCTACACCAGAGGATCTCGACACGGGTCACTAATATTTATTAGGGGATAACACTAATAAATACTTTCCCCGATCATCCTACACCAGAGGATCTCGACACGGGTCACTAATATTTATTAGGGGATATAAATTGTTCCAATTACGTGATAATATAGACAACGTGATTGTATTTGACAATTTCCAGGCCACATTCGCCCTTAGGCCACATTAGCCTTTCACAAAGAACACAAGGTTCACACACATGTTTCATGCTAGTGTCTTACTCTCTCTAGACCATTACTCGTCAAAGATGCACCTTTCTACATCGAATGTACGAGCATCGTCGTCTAGGTTATCTATAAATTTATAGTCACATTACTAGATCTTATCATTTTGTTTTTGGGGAATAGTTTCCTCGCTCTACCTAATTCATTTTAAGCATGCATATTCTCTCAGTCGTACTTAACAACGATTAGTTAGATATGGCATAACAAAAATATTACAAGTAAACACATATAATCACACATCACATAAAACATCACTTTTCAGGCTCCCTCCGATTCATTCAATTGGGTATCGAAATCAATACTTTTCAATTTTATAGCGTAGGATATTTCCATAGCTTTCCAATGACTATTACCATGCCTCGATCAGAGTTACGATCCAAAAGATATGGATTTTTAAACACTTTTCACAAATTCCATTTTTTTAAACATTTATACATTTTGTGAACATTTACATTCCTATATTTATCTTATAAATCCATGGCATATAACCATGTTTCTATCTCATCATCACATATAGCATAAAATTAGCTTTCCAACGCTTCGAACGGGGACCAAAACGGACTTACAGTTCAAAAGATACAACCATTTTAATTTTCATTTTTCTGCCAATAGCAGTGGTAACCGGTTACTCACCACAGGGTAACCGGTTACTGGCTAGAAAACAGCCCCGAAACGTCATTTTTCAAACGGTAACTGGTTACTCACCACAGGGTAACCGGTTACCGTCGTAACAGAACACAAAAATCATGTTTTTCTTCATTCTAAACCATACTAACTCATACCTAAACATATTGGGACATCAAAACAATTATGATAGGTTCAATCCACATATAACCCGACTATATTACTCGGTTTATTTCACGTTTTATCCGTTAGATTTCATTTTCTCTCAAATCTAACCTAAGTTTTTAACTTATAGTTCTAGAACTTATAGTGTCTAACTAGAACCCACCTGATAATCGAAGAGGAGGTTGAAGAAGATGATGAATCCAACTTTCTCTCTTCCTTCCTTGAGTTTCTTCTTCTCTTTTCTCTCTTTCTCTCCTTTCCTCTTCTCTTCTTCCACTTCTTTCTATCTTTTCTTTTCTTTTCTAACATATATATATATATATATATATATATATATATATATATATATATATATATATATAAACTTTATTATATAATATACTCCGATAGAGTAAAATATCTCCAAATTGATATTTTATCGTCTAACATCGAACGATCAATTATTAGAGTTACCTCAAAATCCTTTTCTTGAATTAAAATAATTGATCTCTTCAGAGTTCATCAGTTGCTCTATTGATCCCAATTGATAATACTTAAAGTACTTAGAGGATTCCATTAATCCAATTATCCCAAGATAGAGCACATAGATACTCATCTGATCTCATCTGATGTCCAATTGAGCATTTAAATAATACAGGGTATTACACCCTACCATATTTCAAACTAATTACCAAAATTATAAACTACTCCGACTATGATTTTAAAGAAGAATAACCTATCTATATACACACAAAGATGGGACAAGCTATTATAAGAAAAATGGGATATGCAATTCAAGAAGGAGAATTTGTCCCTTGTCAAACAAGAAGAGAAAGGGCGTGAAGAAACGCTCCTCCATCCAACATCCTTGATGAATTCTATGACAAGCAAAGGGAGATGAATGCAAAGATCAACAAGCTCATTGAGAAAATGGAGAGACACAATCTTATCTCTCCAACAATTTCTAGCTAGAATGATGACATTAAGAAAACTAAGTGTTTCTTTGATGTTTTATTCTTGTTATGCAATTTCCTTCCTTATTCTTTTAATTAAGCATAATTCCCTAATGTATTTCAATTTCTTTATAATATGAGTGTTTTGTTTCTTCTTGTGTAGGTCTTAATTGTCTTTGTTTTCATTTTTTTTTTGCATTGCATCTTTACCCGCCTTTTTTATTTTTACAAAGAGGGAGAAGTATACTCTCAGGTGGAGTAGAGTATACTCTCTATTTAACTCAGGGAGAGTTTAATTACCCCAAAAATATATGTTTGGTTTTCTTTTACCACCTCCCCTGAGAGATGTGTTGTCATCATGAAAAAGGGGGAGAATGTGGAACCTTGTTTTGTAGGTGATATGTTTTTAACAAGGACATCAACTTTTGATGATGACAACTAATATCTTTTGACAAGTCAATCATAAACGAGTAAAGTGGATAAATATGTGAACCCAATTATTAAGGTTTGATGTGCTTGACTATTCGATGATGGAAATTAAATGGAATGTAACTAAAGTGTCATCGCAAGCTACTAAAGCAGTTGTCCATAAAAGAGAAAGAATCTAGCAAAGTCTTGAAGTTCTTAGGACCCTCCTAAATTAGTAGTGGGTGAACCAATTGTAATGAATGAAGGCTTTGTCAAAAAAGCGTGTGGATAAGGCATACACACACTAAAATATATTTTCAAACTATTTTTACCAAAGAAAATATCTTCAAAAGCATTTTGAAGTTGTTCCAGATGAATTGGGAGCTGTAAAATTATATAGGCAAATTTTTTACTTATCGAAATGATAAGCACTTTTTTTCTAATCAATTAGCTTAGTTCATAGTTAAATCCCAAGAGATTAGGATAACGCTTTAATCATGTGCAATGGATAGATCTCTTTTCCTTCCTTTTTAAACAGAAAATTGATTATATTTCAAACTTCTAATCCATTGTAATAAATGTCAATCGATTAGTTTGTCATAAAATGCAATTATTAAAATTCCTTTTTGAGCAACCTCTAGCCTATAAACATATTTCCCTTCCCTCATTTCATTTCATCCAGAATCATGTTTTAACATAACTCTCTCTCTCTCTCTCTCTCTCTCTCTTTCTCTCTCTCTCTCTCTCTTTCTCTCTCTTTCTCTCTCAAACTTTTTGTTTACTTTCTCTCACTAAAATTATAGCCAAAGTTCTTCTTTGAGAAATACCTTATGTGAATGAAAATAAGTTATAATTCTAGAACGCTAGAATTGTAAAATTGACCAAGGTCCAATTTGTTACCTTGGTAAAAACATGTAAAATATTTGGTTTAGTGACTGTGTTATTCGGTCTCTTTAGGCTCGAGGTTAAGCCGTGGTAAAATGTCTTTAGGTTCTTAGTCAGCCAATGGTAAAACAAAGATTACATTAAATCTTAGCCTGTGATAAATGCTTGAATAAGTTTTGAGATTAGCCCAATATTAAAATCTCTTAGGTTATTTGCCACCCCGTATAAAACTAAGGTTTAAGGTTCGTGAGCTTAACCTAAGATAAAAGCTTGCAAGTTTAAAGAAGCTTGAAGACTAGCCACTCCAAGATTTTTGTTTGTGGAGAGAAGACTAACCACTTCAATCTACTGTGTGGAGAGAAGACTAACCGCTTCAATCTATCATTTAGAAGAGAAGACTAAAACTCCAATATTCCAAGTCTTTAGTTGGAGATCAACCATATTTCCTTGTATAAGGGGGTTCGTGAATCTTTCCTACTAAAATCTATCAACATTTATTGAATACACTCAAGATCAGTTCTTAGGAAGAGGAATAGGTCCTTTTGCTTTTCACCTAACCTCTATACTTCCTAGTGTTCTTCTTTCCTTTAACTCTTTACTTTTACGTTATTTATTTTCTTCAATTTGTTTTTTTGCTGCTAGTTATTTAAATTGTTTTTACGCTCTGATTTTATTTCCCATAGTTTTTCAAAATCACTTTTTCTGAACCATACAACGCAACTCCTCCCCTTGTGTGTGAAGTGTGAAGTCCATCAAGGAAATGAATTCATTTCAGTCATGCAGGATAGATACATGGCTAAAATGGTCTGGAACAAATGTTTCCTCACCATACAAACACTCATCTCCATAAGTCTAAATCTAACAATAATTCAATCATGTTAGAAATCTATACTGATCTAAATCACCAAATGAAAAGACAACCTAAAGATAAGCTTAAAATATTTGAGAATATGTGAATGAAAATTCTTGATATCCAAGACATGATTAGGAATAACTGGAACTATAGTCCAAAGAAGGATGGCGAAGAACTACCTTTGCTCATTCTAGAAAAGAGATAAAGAAATTTAACAGAGATCTCAATCAACTTTAGAAGACTAGCACTCTTAAACAGAATCAGAAGAAGATTGTGTTATATAGGTCAACATTGATAGGATTCTCCACCAAGTAGAGATTTAGTTGGCTCAGAGGGAAAAAGTCCACTGGTTAAGTCCCTCAAGAATCCTTTCTGCAAAGAAGAGGTGTATGTTTCTATGAAAATGCTTAAAAGGATTGATGTTATAGGTCCTGATGGGTGGCCTGTTAGTTTCTATCACAATTATTAGGGGCATTATGGGAGAGGATATTAGTAACACTATTTTCAACATTTTTAACCACACGAAGAGTCAAAAGGATCTTAACAGGACTTACATTAGTCTGATTCCTAAAATAAAAAACCCTACCAAACCCCGGATTTTAGGCTAATTGCTTTATGTAATGTGATTATGAAAATTATTACTAGAACTATTGCTAACAGACCTAAACCTATTCTCCATACTTTTACTAGTGAAAATCAGAGTGCCTTTGTGCGCAAAAGACTGAGCACTGATAATACTATGGTGGCCTTTAAGGTGAATACCACAACTAAACCTGTATTTGTTTACCTTAAGGTGAATACTAAAAAAAGTATATGACAGGCTGGATTGAAATTTTATTCTTAAAACCCTTACTAGAATTGGTTTTCTTATAATACGACTAAGCTTGTTATGAACTTTCAGTACTATAAAAAACACATACAATCATGGTTGACAAAGATATATAATCATAGAGGACTAGCTATTGTTAAGTATCGTGTGGTTGTATATGTGTTACTTATAATCATGTTCTAGTGCCCATTGTAGAAAATTGGAATACGCGCTACCTATCACCATTGTTGTGATACATAACCGTTGTGAAAAGTTTAAAGGTCCTTGGTTCGATTCCCATAAACACTATTATTTGGATTTAGATTATTCTGGATAGTGTTCAACATATAACCATAGTTAGATTTAGTAATTGTGATGAAATTACTTGTTTATATATATATATATATATATATATATATATATATATATCTGCTGTTATACATTTTCTTAATTTTAACCTGTATTTTTTTTAATCATATCAGACTAGAAACATCAACATGCATTTGTGAATCATATCATACCAAAAATTGTATTACATCAAATCCAAAAGTTTTTATTACATCAAAACCAAAATGTAACAAAACAACCTACAATTTACACATGAGTACATGAAGTAATTGTATTTTTGGTGTTTTGGTTTCTTGTCTCTTGGTGTCTTGAATTTAAGCTCCTATAATTTCAAATAATCATACTTGTTACTAAATAAAAATAGAAATTTTTACTTACAGTAAATTATGAATAAAGAACAATATAATTACTTGTTAATTTTACCAGATGCCTTCTTTATGATCATTACGAATAACATGCACATATCTCTATTAACTTCATCATATGAGGTAGCCACTTGTGTTGTGTAAGAAGGAGTGGAAGGAATATCAAAATTTTCTTCACCACGAGGAATGTATTTTCCTTGGAGAACGATAGACCATCTCCCTGATATGTCTGAAGGGTCATTAATATAGAAAACTTGTGTTTGCTTGAGAATCCTTTATGAATGGTTCGGTCATATAAGTTACCTTGCCTAAGTCAACCTGCGTGAATCCTAAGTTATCAACTTTTCACCATTATTATTAGGAATCCACTTGCATTTAAATAAAGTCAATTTTAAAATAACATAATCAATCTCCCAAATCTCCTCAATGACATTATAGAATGCTCTAGATGCGAATATAGAATTCTTATCTTTCGAACTAGAGAAATACCTGGATTCGGACTCAACCATAACCCCACTATTTTGCATTGTACTACGATAAGGATGATTGGGTTTTAGAAATTTATGATACCCAAGGTAAACAATATTTTTCCTAAACTCAAGTTGGTGATAACTGGTATTAGATTCACATATAGATCACACTTTATGTCCTTTGACACCGTATCCAACTAATTACCATGTGTTTGAAAGTTGTTGATTATGAAAAATAACATTGCACACATCTTAAACTTTTCACTAGAATATTCGTCATCAATTTCAATGCCTTCCTCTAACAAAAGTTTTAAATATTCAATTAATGGACTTAGATAAACATCTATTTTGTTTCCAAGTTATCATGGTCTAGAAATCATCATACTTAACAAATATACTTGCACTTCATGCATATCCAAGGAGATAGGATGTAAATCGTGTGAAGAACATGCCAGAAAGAATGGTTAGTACTCAGATTGCCAAAGGGTTTCATTCCATCGGTGACAAGCCCAAGCCTAAGATTTTTTGGCTCAATGCCATAATCCGGAAACAATAAATCAATTTTCTTCCATTGCAAAGAATCAACTACATGGCGAATGTTTCCATCATATTTTCTTTCATCTGCATGCCATCAAATATTCTTTGTGTCATTCCCATTAGGAAAAAGTCTGTTGAATCTTGAAATATTTCTACCAACATTTTCATTGCCATCCTCATTGTTGTCCATCAACTTGTAATGCGACACACCAGATTTCGGACATTGATCCAATTTCTCATACTCTCTCTTGTATAATATGCAATCATTAGGGTATGCATGTATTTTGATATACTTTAAAATTATTGGAAACAATATTTTCTTGGCATCATAAAAACTATACGACAATTTGGTATCTTTTGGTAGCATTTTTTTCAGAAAATCAAGCAATTCCGTGAAACTTTTTCCAACCACCCATTTTTCCTTCAAATTAAACAATTTTAACACCGCAGATAATCATATAAAACTTTTGCACCCTTTGTATAAAGGGGTGTTGTTAGATGTCAAGCATGCCTTATATTTCTTATTAATACTTGGCATTTTTCAACTCTTTTATGTTGAATTGTTGGATTTTATTCTTGAATTATTGCCATTCTTTAAACATTTTTAAAATATTTTTGGTGCTTGTAATGTGTGTGTTATTGTGCAGAAAAAGCCCTTAATTTATCAAAGAAGTAAGATACATAAAAAAAGATCGAAGTTGCCAAAGAAATGAAGAAACTTCAGTATGTTTGCTTTGCGAACTTGCCAGCGAATGTTCGCTGGGCGAACATCTAGCGATGATCCATCGAACACTCCCAGACTTGGGGTAGTAAGAAAAGGGACCTAAGTTCGCTTTGCGAACTTTCCAGAGAATGTTCGCTGATTCATCGCTCCAGCGAAGGCCCGACAAAGGACACTAAGGATGAGGCAGTAGCTAAAAGGACCTAAGTTCGCTTTGCGAACTTGTAGGCGAATAGTTTGCTTTGCGAATAATTATTCGCATTGCAAACTTATGTTGAAACTCAGAGGCGGTTTAACAGATCAGAGGCACCTCAGGTGCCTATTTGGTAGTTCGCTAGGAAAATAAAAAGGTCGCAGTGCGAACTTGGCAGATTTCAAGTGATGTATAAATACACTTTTTGATATTTCTTGGGATCATAACTCATTTTTCTCACACCAAAACCTAAGTTTCTGACTTTTCTTCATCCAAGAGTGATATTTTACAAAGAGAAGCTGGATTTGCGTCCGATCTCGATTATTCGACGCGGATGGTTTTTCATCTCCTCCAGAAACTTGTGAAACATGCTACCATGACAATGTGTAGCTAAATACCTCTTGTGTCAAGATTAGTGGTACGCAATCCTATATTTTGTATGTATTGATCTTGATATTTAGTTTGTGATTTTTGTTGATGATTAATATATGGTGAAAAACTTTGTTTGTATGGTTTATATTTTGTTTTGGTTCATGATTGAGAAATATGTTCTAAAACTTGACCTAAGTTTCAATCCATCAACAATCATGAGGCTAGAGATAGTTTTGAGAGTTGATGTTCATAAATATTGATCTTGAATGTTATCATATTGATAGTTAGAGTGAGAGATCATCTAAGGATCAATATGATAAATCCCACAACAAGTGTTAGAGATAAACTTGTTGAGAGGATATGGGATTATATTCATCGTTAACAAGTTCACATACTTTATCGCGTAAATACGTATAAAGTGGATTATCGGACCCTAATCTTTGCATGCTTTTACCGAACCTTTAAAACCAATTTCTTTACCGTTGTTACTAAATTCTTATGCAAACGATCCGTTACAAATCAACCAAACTCTTTGTTACTTTAAAGCTTAAAACGATTTCGACTATAAAACGGCAGTAATATCCATACAAATACTTTTCAACAGAATGGCCCCGTTGCCGGGGATCGAACCCAGGTCACCCGCGTGACAAGTTAGAATACTCACCACTATAGTTTTGATGATGTCATTTTGTGCTTTCTTTGATCTTCAAATTGAAGTTTTCTTATTATTATGTTTTATGAATCAGCTTCTATTGTACTTTATCCACTATGTGGATTATAGGTACTGATGACTTTTGTTGGCATTTCTACACCAAGACATTATTACTATTATTATTAGTATTTTGTTATTCACTTGAATTGTTCAGCTTTCAGTCTTTTTTTTTTTTTGAAAATTTGTTTGTTTTTTTATTATTGTTGTTAAGAGTTAAATTCTTTAGTTAACGAATGTTCAACTCTTAAATTATGTTGGTATGCTTATTATTATGTTATGTTGGTATGCTTGTGGAAATTTAGTGTTTCCATTTTTGGGTGTGGAATTGAAATATTTTCTAGGTTGGTGTTGTTGTTCATTAAAGAAGATTCTTCCAAGTTTGGATGGCAATGATAGTACTTAAGCATCATGATGAATGTCCAAATTGATGTGGCCCGAATTATTGCTGAAGAAATGCGGGCTGTTTTCGAAAGTGGACTTAGTTCGACTTCAAGGAAGAACTGTCCTCTTTTCTTCCCTTGTTTAATCATGACTCTTTGTGTGCATGCAAGGCTAAATATGCCCACCCGCCGTCGGGTAATAATCCTGGCTGCTATTGATGATAGGTACGTGGACAAGTTCTGTAAACCGAAGGGGTTGCGAGGTGAGTCTTCAGGTGCTGGTACTGATGCCGGCACGGGTGCAGGTGACAGGTCGAGTGGTTCTTGATCTCAAGGATTTTTTCCGTATCAGCATGAGATATGCTAGTACAACTGGGACTGGATGGCGGCTTCTCAGTGCGCCATGCTGAATTTCACGATTTTATGCAAGTGTTGCAGCTGCAGATTCGAGAACCCTCCGTGGATCACTCTATGATGACTAGGGATCAATTCCTAGCTCTTGATGGTTGGCCTAAGGCCAGGAAAGTTTTTGGAGGGGGAGCAGAGGCAGCTGAGCATGAGGATGTTGAGGATGTTGATGCTGATGCGGATGATGATGATGATGAGGTTGTGGAGGTTTTTGGATCTGAGTTTGGTGAGGAAGAGATTGAGGAGTCTAGTTCTGAGTCCGAGGAGGACTAGTTTTGATGATGTCATTTTGTGCTTCCTTTGATCTTCAAAGTGAAGTTATCTTATTATTATGTTTTATGTATCAGTTTCTATTGTACTTTATCCACTATGTGGATTATTTTGGATATTTGATGTACTTGTACCTTGATGAGGTACTGATGACTTTTGTTGGTGTTTCTACACCATGACATTATTACTATTATTATTAGTATTTTGTTATTTAGTTGAATTGTTCAGCTTTATTTTTTTTTTAAATTTGTTTCTTTTTTATTATTCTTGTTAAGAGTTGAATTTTTCAGTTAACGAATGTTTAACTCTTAAATTATGTTGGTATGCTTATTATTGTGTTATGTTGATATGCTTGTGGAAATTTAATGTTTCCATTTTTGGGTGTGGAATTGAAAGATTTTCTAGGTTGGTGTTGTTGTTAATCAAAGAAGATTCTTCTAAGTTTGGATGGTAATGATAGTACTTAAGCATGTAATTATTGGCAAGGTACATGGTTACCTATTTCTAGGATTTAGAATGTGTTAGAACTTCTTGTCTTTTTGCAAATGTAATTTTGTTTCTTGTTGCAACTTTGTTTATTGCTTATGTCACTTAGGTCCAAAAACCAAAATGGTGAGAAACCTCCATGGTCTACTAAATGCAAAGGAATTTTGTTTTATACTTTTAATTCATGCTTTATCTTATGATTTGTGTGATTTTGTGGAAGCATTAGAAATGATCAAGGCATTTGTTGATAATGAGCAAAACCCTTTCCAAACAGTGATTTACCTGTGAGTAGTGAGTATTCGTTAGCCCTTTAAGTTCATCATTGAATTTTCGAGAGATTCAAAAAAAAAATTCCTCTTGAACCTTGGAACATTGTTTTTATTGATTTCCAAAAAAGCAAGGAGCAGTCACTTAAGGTTTAGTTGAAAATATGTTGGGGAGAATGAAAAAGAAGATTGGTAAATTGCTCAAACTTTTGAAAAATTTCAAGCAAGCATGAAAAGAAAAATAAAATGTGAATATGAATGTGAAAAACAAAGAAAAAGAGTGCTTGCTTGAAAGAGAAAAATAGAGACCAAATAATTGTGCAAAAGGAAGTTTGAGAAGGTTTGTGATAAAGGAATGAAAATGGTGAATGAAGTTGAGATGTGTGAATACCTTGTATAGTGAATGTTCTTTTGCATCGGAAATCTCGATTCAATGGCCTTTAGAAATGACCATTAATTGTTAACCCGACCAAGCTACAACCTTAAATGCCCTTAGTGATCTTTTTGCTTCCATGATTTCTTTATTGATCGTTTAGTATTGTGTGAATAGGTTTGTATTTGCATCATTTGTCAGATGACCGAAATTGCCCCGCCTTTGTAAGCGTGTTTTTCCTTCAATTCTTTTTCAAAGAGGAGTGTTAGAGTGATATGAGCATTAAGTTTAGTTGTTACTTGAAACATTGTCTGATATTTGATTAAGAATCAAGTTCTTTTGCATTGTTCGATTGTAGGAATTTGTAATCGTTGCTTGTTTGCAATTGTTGTTTATTTGAGCCTTAAATCTTTTCTTGATTGAGTTAAATGCTTGAGAAAATCCTCTTGTTTTCAATGAGAGGCATAGTTTTCTTGAGGACAAGCAAATAGTTAGTTGGGGAGAGTTTGTTAGATGTCAAGCATGCCTTATATTTCTTATTAATACTTGGCATTTTTCCACTCTTTTATGTTGAATTGTTGGATTTTATTCTTGAATTGTTTTCATTCTTCAAACATTGTGAAAATACCTTTGGTGCTTGTAATGTGTGTGTTATTGTGCAGAAAAAGGTGGATGATGAGAGGAGTTTGGCTATCAGATTAGACAACATTCATTTCAACAGGAGAAAAATATTTGTTAACACCCCCATGTTCAACAGAAGAAAGGTGGAAGACGAAAAGGATTTTGGTATGAAACAATCTGTGATAACCGAACCAAGACCAAAAGCAACATCAAACAGTTAGAAGAATGTTACTCGGGGCAACACATATCCTGAGGTTGTTAGTGGAGGTAGTAAACATAACAGGAGGTTTCATTACAACTCTTATGACGTTAGAACTAACGAGAAAAAAGTAGCTAAGCTCACTTGGGCAGGTTTAACGTTTAAGATTGAAGATAAGGAGTTGAAACGGTTTGAAGATGTATATGTGGGTGTTATTAAGGAACCGGGGAATTCATATAATATCCAAGACGTGTTTAGTATAGATGGATTTTTCCACATCAAAGTCACCCATATGGGAGCTAAAATGTGTTTACTTGAAGATCTTGAGGAGAATGCTATGAAGAATCTAATAAAAGAAGAAGAAGTTTGGCTACTAAACTGGTTTGAAGACATTAGAGAATGGTCCCCATCAGAAGTGGACAAAGAACGACTTACTTGGGTGAAATGCTTTGGAATACCTTGTCATGCTTGGAGAAACTATTTTTTTCAAATAAATTTCAAGCAGAATTGGAAACTTTATATGTTGTGATGAGGAAACTGATACTCATTCAAAATTTGATGTGGCGAGAATTTTGATTAAAACAAGATACACGAGTAATCTAAATGAGGTACTCAGTATTGAAGTTAATGGCATTCTGTTCAGTATCAAAATGGTTGAGGATAACCATGGACCGAAACGAATCGTAGTTCATGACAATAAGAAGTCAATATCCGTGGATTTTGATGAGTCAATCGTGGAGGAAACAGAAGAGGAGTCTGATGGAGAAGAGAATGAAGAAGAAGGATATATCAATGGCGATGGAACGGGTGAAGAAGATGAAACAACCAAGCAAGGAGATGAAAATGAAGATCTTGGAAGAAGTGTAGGCATGAACGTGGCAGACTCCGGGAAGAACATTAGCCGGGCTAGTAATGAAAAGCAGGTTAATTGTCATAATGACTCTGGCAACATGGGAAAGACAAAAAAGTCATTGAAAAAGGTAAGTTTTGGAGGTTGTAGAGAGGATTGTCATAACATAGAGAAGACAAAAGGGAAGGAGGCATTTAATGTTTGTGTATCCAAAGGTAGTTTGATGGGACAAGATGGAGAGAGCATGCCTGACAGGGGGAGATTATTAGGGAGAAAGATAATGAGCGAGGAAAAAATAACATGGATCTGCAGAATATTGGAGGGAATCAGATAGTAAATAACTTGGTGTTAGGCCCTAATACTTGTTCTGATAACATAGATGGAATTAGGCCCAATCCACTCCCAATATTGTTTTAAAGACAGTTGGGCCGACAATGTACATTTCACTTAGAAAAAAGAAATCTTTGAATGAGATTTATGAGAAGATACAGATCCCCTTTGCACCATCGTACTATTCTGCTCTATTTCACTCCTCAATTATTCTAAAACCAGTTAACTCTTTTTATGGACAAGTAGAAGATTCACTCTTTATATCAACTCAGAATGATGATAGTGAATCAAGATACTCAGGGGGATCCATTCTATGTTGTGAGTCCATATCTGATAATAATGTGGAAAAGGGTAATGATAGGGTAAAGAGAAAATTAGACGATTTTCCAAGTAAGGTGTGGACAATACTGAAGGACCTGGGTAGAGAAGGAGAAGAAGACAATGAAGCTCTTGAAGGAATCATAAGAGGGATGGAAAATAGGGATAAAACTAGATATGAAAGTTTGAAGGAGATTACAACAAGAATTCCATGAATATAACTTCATAGAACATCTGGGGGTGTAATTCTTCTATCAAGAGAAGAAGAGTTAAACAATTGATTGAGAAAAATAAAATTGAGTTTTGTCTAATACACGAAACAAAATGTCAGGCTATAGAAGAAGGCTTAGTTAGAAGTATCTGGAGTAGAGAGGAATTTGACTGGCCTGCAAGTGGCTCAAATGGACAATCAGGAGGTATGTTATCCATCTGGAATACAAATTCATTTTGTTCTGTGTTCAATTTTTCTGGAAATGGTTATCTTGGGCTTCATGGCTATAGTAGGGGTAGAGCTATATATATAGTGAACATATACTCTTCATGTGTAATGTCTGAAAAAAGGAAGCTTTTGGGAGAATCTTATTAGATTGAAATCAGGATTTCCAAGTGGGGATTGAATTTTAGGATAAGGATTTTAATGCCATTAAGTTGTCAACCAAAAAGTAAGGGATATGGATGTCTCAGATCATAGACCGGTTTCTCTAGTTTTAAATGATAGTAATTGGGGGCCCAAACCTTTCAAAACAATCAATGCCTGGTTTAACCATCCTGAATTTGTACCATTTCTTAAGGAAGTTTGGGATTCATGTCATGTTTTTGGTGATGCGGGTAACATACTTTTTAACAAACTGAAATTTCTCAAATCAAGACTAAAATGGTGGAATTCAAACGTATTTGGAATTATTGATCTCAAAGTAGATGAGAACATTGAGAAAATAAATGAGTTGGAAAATGAGATAGCTGATTTGGAAGATGATATTCCTGAGAGTATTTTGAAAGTTAGAAGTGATTCTATGGAGGAAATGTGGAGTAAATTACATCTCAAGGAGAGTATATTGCATCAGAAGGCTAGAACAAAATGGTTAATGGAGGGAGATAACAATTCAATGTACTTCCACTCGATTATCAATAACAGGAGGAGGGTAAACTCAATCTCAGCTTTGAACATTAGACTTAATGAGGAAGATAAGGCGGAGAAAGTAAAACATGTGATTCATGATCATTTTGCTGAGAAATACAAGAATAAGCTGATTGAAGGATTTCATATGGATTTAAGTGCAATGGAAAAGCTCATTGAGGAGGACAATGTAATGTTGACAGAGCCATTTTCACCAGAGGATATCCTGGAAGCTATTAAGTCTTGTGATGGGAATAGAACTCAGGGCCTGATGGATTCAATCTAAAATTTATTAGACTCACATGGGAGATAATTGGGAGAGACATCATCAATTGTATATCAGAATTTCATGAGAAGGCTATTCTGGCCAAATCTTTCTGTTCAACCTTTTTTGTCCTAATTCCAAAGTCAGACAACCCCCAATCTTTGAAGGAGTTTAGACCTATAGCTCTGATAGGTTGTATACACAAAATCCTGTCTAAAATCCTAGTTGAAAGACTAAGGCGTGTAATTGGGAAGTTGGGTTCACCATCTCAGACAACATTTGTTCCAGGTAGGCAGCTGCTGGATGGTGTATTAGTGGTAAATGAAGTCCATGATTATGTTACAAAGAAAAAGAAAAAAGGTTTCATGTTCAAGATTTACTTCTCACAAGCATATGATTGTGTAAGTTGGAGTTTTCTATTCAAGGTGTTAGAAGCAATGCATTTCAGTCCTTTATGGAAAAGATGGATAATGAGTTTGATTTGTAATAGTTTTGGTTCAGTTCTTGTGAATGGTAGTTCTTCTAAGGATTTCAAGATTCATAGGGGCCTCAAACAAGGTGACCCCTTATCTTTTTTCCTATTTGTTCTTGTCACTGAAGGCCTTGCCTTGCTTATCAAGAAAGCTGAGAATAATGGTATCTTAAGAGGTCTGAAGATTGAAGGTGAGACATCCATTTCTTTATTGCAATTTCCTGATGATACCCAGATAATGTGTGATGAGTCCTGGTCCAATATATGGGCAATAAAATCTGTGTTGAGAGACATAGAAGTACTGTTTGGGCTGAAAGTGAATTACAGCAAAAGTAAGTTAATGGGATTGGGTATAGAGGGTAACATGATTAAAGCATCTACAACATTTCTGTCTTGTAAAGTAGGGCAGTTTCCTTTTAAATTTTTAGGTCTGTCAGTTGGAGGTAGGCAGAAAACAGAAGAATTTTTGAAACTAGTCATATCATCCATTAAAAATCGTTTGTCTTCTTGGAAGGTAAGGAGGCTATTTATAGGAGGGTGTGTCACATTAATCAACTCTGTTATAACCAACATTCCAATCCATTACCTCTCATTTTATTTAGCACCTGTCAAAGTGGTGAAGGAAATCATAGCTAAATAGAGGAAATTTTTATGGGCAGGTGATTGGGACAAGAAAAGCATTACTTGGGTTAAATGGACTCAAGCTTGTAAATAAAAAAAGCAAGGTGGTTTAGGAATAAAAGTGGTATCAATATTCAATAGAGCTCTAGTGGCTAAGTGGCTTTGGAGGGTAATACATGAACTAGAAGCATTATGGAGTGGAATCATTAAGGCTAGGTATGGAGGTGACTTTCATAGCCTTTTTCTAAACCAATCAGAGAACATACCAAGACAATGGTCAAGATGGTGGAGTGACCTTGTTGGCCTAGCTAGGACTACAAATGAGTAGGTAATTTTCAATCAGTTAGCTTGGAAAGTGGGCAATGGAGGGAACACACTATTCTGGCACTCGAGATGGATGGGTGGAAATGCTCTTAAAACACAATACCCGAATCTTTTCAATGCCTCTCCATCTCAGAACATTATAATCAAGGATTGTGGTGATTGGATAGGTGACAATTGGACTTGGGATTTATTAGGCAAGAATGTTATTTTGCCTAATGTAGAAGGAGATGCTGGTACATATTTAAAGCAGTTAGTTGAAGAGGTTAGTTTTGATCTGCAAACTGAAGATGAGATTAAGTGGCCCAGAAGCATAGATAACAAATACAGTGTAAAGAACTATTATGTGGCACTGATTCAGAAGAAGAAGGAGGACAGCATAGATAACAGTTTGTTGGAAGCTTTAGATTTCATTTGGAACATCAAGATCCCTCTCAAGGTCATGATATTTGGAGGAGGTTATTTCTGAACAAGCTGCCAACTCGGGAGAATCTTATTATTAGAGGCATAATCAATGATCCACATTACTTGTCATGTGTATTTTTCTTTCAGGTAATTGAACACCTAACACATATCTTTCTAACCTACGAAAAATTCAAACAGGTTTGGAAGGAAATTGAATCCTAGCTGGGAATTAAATTGCCTCAAGGATCTAACTGCATTGAAGAATTCCTAAGATGAGCTAAATGTTCTAAGATTGGAAAATCATTATGATACATATGGATGGTTTCCTGCTGGTGTATATGGAGGGTAAGAAACCATGTATTATTTAATGATCATGTTGCATCTCCAAAGAACATATTTTATGAGATTGTATTGTGGTCATGGAGATGGAGATAGTTGATCATGAAGAAGAAACAAATTGGAAGTTTCTATGAGTGGCATAAGATGCCTTTTGACTTGTATAGATGTTAGGAGGAAAGGATCCCTAAGAAGTAGAAGATCAGGTCTGTGAAGTAATAGAAAGATACATCATTATAGAACATTTCCGTATTTATTATGTAGTATAAATGTAGATATGTTTATTCCTGCATAATTGTAGGAATATCATTTGTAATTTGGTCTATTTATTGACCTTATTAATGAAATTTGAGTATTAAAAAAAACACATAAGGCTAAAAGAAAAGAAAATAAATATTAAAAATTTGTGAACAAGGCAAGAGCCGTTCACCACTCTCTCAAATCATACAAAGAACAAGGTTCTCAAAACAAACTAAATAAGTACAAGAGTTTCTCATTTGCCTATCAAATAGAACCAGCCCAGTACAACTGCAACATGTGCTACAACATTGGTCTCAAATTCTTGATGGCCTACTTTTTTTATTTTCTACAAAAATACAATTTACACTTGTTTTTAAGTCATAGTTTATTTTCAAAATATATTTTACATAAGTTTCTTAAAAAAATATGTAAAATCAAAATTTGTTTTTAAAATCTAAAATTTTATATAGTTTTTATTTAACTTAGTATAAATTAATATTTTTAGGCCTATTTCTTAATATTATAATCACGCTGTCCAGGAGCCTCCACATACCATGAAACCATCCCCCTAATTAGTATCCTTCGAGTAGGAACCATCAAGCCATCACTGCCACCCCTTATGGACTTACTAGGTTCTAGATTCAGCCTGAGATACATAATCAGAGATATCATATCATAGTAGGAAGGACCGTAGCAAGGATCATTGATCAGAGGATTTCTGTTACACAAGATCCTCAAAGAGGCAAGTGTAGAGCATACTTTCATCTCTATGAGGTAACTATGGATAGAACATAAGAATTTAAGCTTTCAGAGAGAAGAAGAATGTTTAGAACATGTTTAGACTAAAAACACACATTTTCTTGTATTTCAACATGAACAATATGTTACAAGAGTTCTCCTTATATAGGAAAGGAGAAACTTATCAAACAAGCAAGTAAACACGTTACAAGACTAGTGGCCGACACACTTATGCCAACTTTTGACTAAAACGAAGATAAGATAAGCTAATTACAAGACTAGTGGCAGACATGCTTTTGCCACCTTTTGACTAGACGGAGATAAGATAAACTATCCGTGACCCCACCACTAAGCATAATGGAGTAGCTTTCTAGTAGTCGAATACAAACTTTTTACTTATCACAGACTGTGATAAGATTCTGGTCCCACACGTCACATTAGTATTTGATAATTGGTTCATGTGATGGTGACATATTTGGATCAGAGTATTCTCCTTCTGAGAGATTGTTTGTCGCGTAATGTGACTCATACTCACAGTTGTCACTCATCATTTCTTCATACAGATTTTGTGCATAGTGATCTGGATCATGATGGGCTGAGTATAGTGCTAATTCTTCAAGAGCATCATCATCAAGATTGTCTAGGAGTGGAGGATAGAGTGAATACTCGTCCTGTTTGTTATCTTCTGTCATATCTTGATCGTTAATCCTTTGGTCATCCTTTTGAACAAATTCCTGAAAATTCATTTCTGTAAATTGTTCTTCAAGGTTCGTCTAAGATGTCTCATTGTTGATTCCTGAGCTTTCTCCTACTTCATATGTTAACCAAGTCGTCCACGGAGGTTTCCAACAGTGAGGATCGGGATCTTCTGATATTTCTACAGCTTGCCATTGCGGAGGAAGGTTTCCATGACTAATACAAGTTGTATTAATTGGACTCTTAATAGGATTATAAAGATTAATTAAATTAACATAATCCATTAAAGCTTTTAATCCTTCCAGGCTTGTGGGATAATCATCAATGGTTTCCCAAGCATTAATGTAACTTTTGCAAACTAAAAGTTGAGTTCTAGGATCAGTCTGATAAGGACGATGGAGGATATAAACAGTCTTGAATTTGTTAAGAACTTCAGAAGTTAAGTTCTGTTCTCTGAGATCAGTGATGGCTAGACTGAAATTTTCTCTCCACCAGTTTAATGGAGAAAACCATTATAGAGCAGTCCAAATTAAGGATCTGTGTTTCCTGGGATCTATAAGGTGTTCGTCTATTGCAATGGTAGGGATTAGGACAGGCATCGCGTATAAGCTAGTAGCACACCAAAGATACCGTAGTTGATTTTTTGTAAATCTGAAAGCATGATTTATCAAAAATGGTAGATGGAAGGGAGTATCTGGGAAGAAAGGCGTATGGTCAGGAAGACGCTTCTTTCTAATGATTCTGAATAGAAAGAAAATGAGATTGTTACTGGCATATTCCTTGAGTTGGGATACTGAGAAGGAGTAGTTGACTCCTGGAGGAGATTCTTGGTGACCGAGGCAATGGTTGGAAGGGATCGGACCATTAAGATTAATGGAAACGTATATCTGGTAGTGATGATCTGGATAGGTTTCATGGGTCTGGATAATAAATCGGGGATGACATTCTGGTTTCCTTTGATGTGTTTTACTGAGAAATCATATCTGGAAAACCAATCTTTAAGTCTTAAAGTTTGTGGATCTGGAGGCATCGTGATCTTGAATTCCAGGATTTTAGAAAAAGATGAATTATCCATCTGGACTTTAAAGTGGTAACCTCTGAGGTGGAAATCAAACTTCTGGATTCCCATCTTTACTGCAAGGGCTTCCTTGTAGGTGGTGTGGTAATGCTTCTCTGCATCTTTGAACTGTCCACTGGCGTGGCCGCAATAGTATCTCTTGCCACCTATTTCTTCGATTAGAACTGCTCCCCAATAGTGGTCACTGGCATCAGTATGGAGGACTCGTTTCCCTTCTCCAGGGATTTTGAGAGCAGGAGGAGATTGGGCTATTTCCGTCAAAGCTTTTATAGCTTTGGTTTGTTCTTCTCCCCATGGTGGTAGTTTCTTCTTCAGCAATTGAGACAGAGTACTGGTGTGGCTGGCTAGTTTTGGAATGAAATCTCTGATATAATTAATTATACCGAGAAATTGCTAAATCTGCTTAACAGTAAGATTCTCATCTGGGAAATTCAACAACTCTTGAGCAATGTGAGGTTGAGGCTGATATTTTCCATGAGAGAAATGCATTCCTAAGAAATCAATTTTGGTTTGGCATAATTGGCTCTTTTTATCAGAAAGCATTATTCTGTGTTGTTGGGCTATCTTAAGGAATCGGCCCAATAACTGTTTGTGAGCCTTTTCGTCATTGGAGAATAGTAACACATCATCAATGTAGATGAGAGTATTGCGGAGAATGGGCTCAAATATCTTTTTCATGGCCTTTTGGAACAGTGATTGGGCAACCTTAAGCCCAAAAGGTAAAACAGTCCATTGGTACTGGGCATTAGGTATGCAAAAGGCTGTTTTTGGACGATCCTTTGGGTCAACACCCAATTGCGAAAAACCTGACATCAAGTCAAACTTTGAATAGATCTGGGCGTCCTTGATGAACACATTCAGAGATGAGGTCTTAGGAATGGGGAACTTGTCATCTTGAAGGAAATGGTTCAGAGGCTTGTAATCGATCACAATTCTTTTCTTTCCTCTGACCTTTTCAGATCTTTTCTCTACATAAAAGGCTTGGCAAGCCTGTAGCGGGGAAATTTGTGAGTATAAGCTATTGATTAACTTAACTCAAAAATAAGCAAGAGTCGCCACCGCACTTTTATTTTATCCACGAAGGGAAAGGAAAAATAGCGAACAAAACCTAAAGAGTTCTAAAACAACAAGAACAAACAGAGAAAGGGTAAGGGGGTTGGTTATGCAATGGGAAGGTGTTAGCATCCAAAACGTCTATAGTACTCTATAGGAGCCCTTTGAAACATCTATCGCTTTTTGGTCTGAAAATGGTTTGCTTGTAAAGAGATTGGGAGGGACGAGAGGAGAATTATTTTTTAAGATTTTTGTGTTTGGAGAGACTTATCGCCTCATGCCTACATACCCATGATGTGCAATGTAGGATCAAAACCCCGTAGTTCGTGGTACAAAAAACGAAAATTTGTTTGTTTTGGTTGATTTTAAGTGTAAAGACAAATCGTCATTTCTAAGCGAATAATTCCACTTAAAGAAATGAATCATGTCTAAACTTATGAAAAAAGTTTAAAAAGAAAAAGTGCACAAAGCACAAAAAGAGTTTGATGAGTTTCTATATTTTTTATGTTTTCATGAAATGGTCATAATATGGTTAAATGGATTGACATTTATTAAAGAAAAGCAAGTTTTAAAAGTCACTTGACAAAAGTCAAGGTTTTATTATGAAAGAAGTGATAGTTTGAAATCAAGAAGGTTTTAAAAAAAGAGAGAGAGTTTTGAAAATTGAAGAATGGGTGGAGAAGAAGTGACTATCCTAGTGCATAAAATAAAAGTTAGGGAAACGAAGGATCTAACCAAATTGGCCAAATAAAGGCAAGTCTTTAATCAATACTCCAAGCAAAGGGATAAGAAGTCCTAATTCTAGGTCCATAAGTCCAATATTACTTCAAAAAGAGGTCCATGAAGAGATCACTCCAAAGCATAGGATAGTAACCAATAGTCCAAGATGAGGAGAATTAAGTTTTTTATGGTTTAAGCCTTTATTAATGTTTTTGAGTACAAATGGACAAAGAAAAAAAGGCATAAGCATAAGCATGTGTCCAACGGACAAAGTGAAAATTGCGAAAACATAAACATGTGTCCAACGGACAAAGGAAAAATTGCGGAAGTATAAACATGATATGAAATGAAGCATAAAAATAAAAGAGATAGGGAGCGAGAAGGAAACATAAACAAAATCAATACAAAATATTGTTAGTAAGTTAGTGATTAGTAGTTAGTGTTAATGATCAATAACAATTGAATAGTCGCACTTAGGTCAAGGTTGATGAAACTCATTAGAGGATTCATAATACCAAAGCCTCCTAACAACAAGTTTCATGAGTTTTGAACCATAAGACAAATAATCAACCATTCTTGATAGTTTTCCGATACGGGACAAATATTGTGCTATGTTAAGCAATCGCCGAGTAATTTACGGAGTAATTACCCTACAATGAGGTCGGTCAATAGCTCTTTGTGCAAATGCATGCTAGATGAACGATATATAGATCGTCATCCGAAAGCAATACCGCACGAAAAGAAAAGTGGTAACGATCTAGTCTTGATCAAAATTCAACAACAGAATTCCAAGATCTTTTAGACTTTCATCTATCAAAATAAAAGAGAATTAGATGAAGAGGAAGCCAAATTAAATCACACAATTATGTGATCTAAGGCTAAGAACAAAGGAAGAGGGAAGAAAATGGAAAAAGAACCAAAACAGTCCCAAAACAGAGCCAAAATAGCATTCTAGACACTGGTTAATCGGTTAACACATTGGTTAATCGGTTAACCAGTGCAGATTTTGAATTTCTGTGCAAAATAGGGTGTTAATCGGTTAACCAACTTACACTGTGTTTGGTTAATCGGTTAACACTACACCAGAAGCAAAAAAATGTGCAAAATTCAGCATGATGTTCTTTTAAAACATTTTTCAAACACCTTATGATCATGAATTGAATTTGCACGAATTTTACAGTAAAAATAGACAGAGAAACCTGCAATCAAACAACAATATACGATCCAAAGGATAAAAAACAAGCAACACCAAGGTTCTACATCTTGAATGATGAATATGAAGCTTTAACAATGGTGGAAAGTTAATTACCACTCCAAATCTGAAAAATCCTTCCAAATTGCAGCAAGATCTACACTCCAAAGCCTTGATCTATGAACAAAAACAAGAATGGATGAAGGTTTAGCTCTAAATTAGTAAGAATCAATGTGAATTCTTACTAACTTATGAAAGAAGAAATTGAGCTTTTGGTGAATTTTGGTAGTTGGGGAGAGAATTTGCAAGAGATTTCTTGGCTATCAAAAGCTTGTGAAATGAGTGAAATGAAGCCTCTATTTATAGAGTTTAGGTTTGGGAATTTTGTGGTTTGGAATTAGGTTTGGGTGATCAAAATTAGGATTGGAATTCAAATTTGGAGGGAAATTAAAAGAGTGGTGATTAGTGGAGGTGTATGATAAGAATTAATATTGATGATGTAGGGAATAAAACTGAGATAGAATATTCCAAAATGATGAAAATTGGTGCCAATTGCTAAAAATTTGAATTTGCTGCCATTTTTTTCAAAATTCGCACACGTTAACCGATTAACCAATGTTTTAATCGATTAACACAGTGAAAATTTGGGAAATTTGGCTTTTTGACGTGTTGTCCTGACTCTGGCTCGATTTTTCTTGCTTGTCAAAGAATGCATGGAAATAAACACATGAACCTGGGAATCTCTTGAATAAAAATCAGTTAAATCTTGGAGACTCTTGATCAAATGAATTTTTGAATTGTTTGCAGATCAACTTTGACTTTATTCAGGTGAAATCCATTCGAGCTGCGTGACTTATTTTTTTGTATTTTTAACCTGTTCTTCACCTGAAAATGTTAGTGAAAGAAAACGAAATATTTTTGGGTTTTAATTAATGGTTAGTAAACATAAACAATTAAACAATAAAACAACTAACAGACACACACAAACCGCAAAGATCCCTGCAAGGCACAATCCTATAGAAGAGGGAACCAATGTGTGATCTTGTTTGTGGTATGAAATGCAAAAGAAAAGCAAAGAATCTTAGGGGCAAAAATTAGGGTATTACAGCTGCCCCTATTTAAGTTTCTTCTATCCGGAGGTACGAAAATTGACATCTTTGTCTCGACGAGATAGAAGAGACTTAAATATAACAACAAACCAAATTTTTGGCCCTAAGAGACCACAAAAATGATATGATAATGCAAATGATATGCAGACACAAGACCACTGTGGGAAAAACGCCACATGAGACAAACAAACCGGGGAGCAAAGAGAAAAGACTCCACAGGGGGAAAACAAAAGAGGGAAAACACATCCCAACAGGGGAGGAAACAAATCTCCACTAGGGAAGAGAAAGGAGTAAGATTCCAACTGAGGGAAAATTACCAACACCAGAAATAAAAGAGGGATAACATCGTCCCAACATGGAGTGAAGAATCTCCGCTGGGGAACAGATCGTCTAATACCAGACATCCGGTAATAGCATGATCAAAAGGAAAGATTGCCAACTACCAACCAAGTGATAGTTAAAACAAGGCAGTCAAGGGTGTGAGAAAGATTACCTACTACCAGCAAAAGGGTAGGACGACAGAGGTAATAACCTCAAAAGGGATCGAGAAATATCACCTACTACCAATAAAAGGGCAGGACGAAAAAGACGATAAACTCGAGCGTGGAGAGATTACCAACTATCAAACGAGTGATAGCTACGACGAGGTAACCAAACCGGGCTATATTACCTACTACCAACAAAGGGCAGGACGACAAAGGTAATAAGCTGGCTATATCACCTACTACCAACAAAGGGCAGGACAACAAAGGTAATAAGCCAAAAGAAGGATTACCAACTATCAACCAAGTGATAGTTACGACGAGGTAATCAACCAAGGGTGTGAGAAAAATAACCTACTACCAACAAAAGGGTAGGATGACAAAGGTAATAACCTCAAAAGGGATCGAGAAGTATCACCTACTACCAACACAGGGCAGTACGACAAAGGTAATAAACTCGAACAAAGAACGGAGAGATTACCAACTATCAAACAAGTGATAACTACAACAAGATAATCAAACCTGGCTATATTACCTACTACCAACAAAGGGAAGTACGACAAAGGTAATAAACCGGCTATATCACCTACTACCAATAAAAGGTAGGACGACAAAGGTGATAAGCCCAAAGCAAGGGACCAAAATTCAATCCGGGATTAAACCAAAGAGAAACAGTCAAACAAGACTCATCCCGAGGAGGAAATATCTCGATTGGGGACTACTTCCATCCTGACAAACGAACTGGGGAGGAAACTGAATCAAAATCTTCCACGAGAAACAAACTCAGTGGGGAATCAACAAAGATAGGCATTTTTATGCTTACGGGTCGACACTCTAATGGAGGGAGGACACACATGCTCTGCGGGGATAACAACACCAGAGAGCAAAGAAACACCAGCACAAATGCAAAAATGCACAATGCAACAACAGGATGTTATTCACAACAAAAGAATGCACATGCAATGCGTATGAGTATGAGTATGCTGACAAAACAGACATAAAGGGTAAACAGAGGGTGGAAAAACATCACAACACCATCGAATACTCGGTTAATCTCAATAAGATGGAGATACCATTAGCCACTCTACTAGGCATTTAGCTGAAGAAATCCTGCAAAAGCCATCAAAGGAAAATAAATCCTACTACAAGGCTAAAATCTTGCGGGAGAAAAGAAAATACTCCTTGGGGAAAAACCCCAAATATCAATCTTTTAACATCATTGATCCACAAAGAGGATAAAACATAAACTCTACTTTGGGGATGGAAGGAAAGCTGTTGGGAAATCATAACAACCTAAATCTTTCGGACATTTCCTGGGGTTCATAAAGAATTAACAGGAACTTCCATTCCAAAAGGACGAATAGATTTGCTACGGAGAAATAATGCATCCGCTGGGGATCTGTAGACATATAAACATCTATGCCAAATCCATCGAAAATACCAGGCAGATCTGCTGGAGACACAAGAGAAAAGCTCTCTGAAGATTAACCAATTCTGAGCAAAACAACCTGGACTTGTTAAGGAAAACAACAACAAGGTCAAACTGTGGGGGATTTTAGATCAATACTCATCATGAATGAGAGAAAACCCAATAGGTGACTAGTACATCAATATTCCTTGAATAGAGATACCATCGGCAACTTCACTAGGGAACACCTGAAATAGTGATGCACGATCTTCTCTGAAAACCAACAATCTAGAGAGAAATACGTCCTGGACTTGTCGGGGAAGATAACGCTGCTCTGCGCTTGGGAATATCCAAAGCAACAATAATACACCTAGAAGGTAAAACACTTAGTGGAGATTCCTCATATGCTTTCTGCTAGGGACAGCGAAAATGAATCTCTGTGTGGGGACCACCATTAAGGAGAAGGGGACCTCAAAACTACTCAACTGCTTGACCATAACATAATCAGTTGCAGAGGATTCAGATCAAAACCTAGCTGGGGAAAAACCAAACAGCATTGACCCTTATGAATTCAACGCATCATAACACAACCTTGAAGGGACCTATCATCTTGTCAACAACTGATCACATTCATAGGAACAAACTCTGTTGAGGAAATATCAACAAAATCTATTGGGGAATATCGACAAACTCTACTGGGGAGCTATCAATAAATTCTGCCAAAGGGGCGAGAACGAACCTTGCTGAGGAAAACATTGATCCTACCAGTCTTGGAATAACCGTTGATGTTCCTTTTTGTATTCATAAATCAAAGGGAAATGTTTTTATGATTTCCAAAAATTTAATCAATTATTTTCATTTTGTTTCAAAAATCATCATAAAAAATAAATGAAATTTTGCAAACAGAAACAAAATAAGAAATGCAAACAAAGGGACAAAGGCCCAAATTTTATTAATAGAATGGAAGTCCGCAAATGGCGTAACTCCATAGATCATTACAAAGTTTGAAAAATGGTAAATACATGGAAAGGGTTCCATTGAAATACAATGACCACTATTCTTCCTAACGACTTTGAATTCCTCTGTGCTCAAAACTTCAGTTGAGGATGATTGAAGCAAAATCCTTGACGGACAATGTTGCTTTCAAATGATCAAGACTGGCCAAATGCAGTTACTTGCCATAATCCCTAACTTTTGCCCATATTGCCCTTTCGGGTTTTCAATCTACCGAGATGATTATTTCTGTTTTTGTCTCTAATTTTTGCCTGGACCACCTTTTCGAGTTTTCAGCCCACCGAGACGCTCATTTTTGCCTAAGCCGCCCTTTCGGGTTTTTAACTTAGCGAGGTGTTGTTTTATTTTTTAGGCGAAGTATTTCTTGACTGCATCGGCATTCATAGGACGAGTGAACTCTTCACCATCCATAGTTGTAAGAAGTAATGCACCGCTAGAGAAGGCTCTCTTGACAACATATGGGCCTTCATAATTAGGAGTCCACTTGCCCCTAGAATCACTGGTAAAAGTCGAGATCTTTTTTAGCACGAGGTCGCCTTCTCTGAACACACGTGGTCGAACCTTCTTATCAAAAGCTTTCTTCATTCTCTGTTGATACAATTGGCCATGACACAATTCAGCCTCAGACAATTCAGCTTCGATAAAAACTCTCACAGAAGGGATTTCAACCTCTACTGGGAGCACTACTTCCATACCATACACAAGAGAGAAAGGGGTTGCCCCTGTTGAAGTGCGGACGGATGTACGATACCCATACAAAGCATAAGGGATCATCTCATGCCAATCCTTGTAAGTAACAACCATCTTCTGAACAATCTTCTTAATATTCTTATTAGCAGCTTAAACAGCGCCATTCATCTTAGGTCTGTAAGGAGAAGAATTATGATGCTCAATCTTAAACTCGTCACATAATTCCTTCATCATCTTGTTATTCAAATTCGACCCATTATCAGTGATAATCTTGCTCGGAACACCAAACCGACAGATGATTTGGTTCTTGATAAACCGGACCACTACTTGCTTGGTCACATTGGCATATGATGCCGCTTCCACCCACTTGGTAAAATAGTCAATAGCCACCAATATGAAACGGTGTGTTCGACTCTTTAGGCTCAATCATTCCAATCATATCAATGCCCCACATGGAGAAATGCCATGGAGAAGAGACAACATTGAGAGGAATTGGAGGCACATGAATTTTGTTAGCATAAACCTGGCATTTATGGCACTTCTTCACAAATTTGCAACAGTCAGATTCCATTGTCAGCCAATAGTAACCTGCCCTCAACATCTTCTTAGCCATTGCATGCCCATTGGCATGGGTACTAAAAGATCCTTCATGAATTTCTTTCATCAAAATGTCTGCTTCGTGTCTATCCACGCATCTGAGCAAGACCATGTCATAATTTCTTTTATACAGCACATCATCATTCAAGAAGAAACTACAAGCCAACCTTCTCAAAGTCTTCTTATCTTTCTTGGATGCCCCAAGCGGGTACTCTTGATTTTGAAGAAAGCATTTAATATCATAATACCATGGTTTATCATCAACAACCTCTTCAACCGCAAATACATGAGCTGGCCTATCAAGCTGCATAACATCGATTTTGGGCACATCATTCCACCGATTCACCATAATCATGGAGGATATAGTGGCTAAAGCATCCGCCATTTGATTTGCTGCTCTGGGTACATGGTGAAACTCAACCTTATTGAAGAAAGTTAACAACCTTCTTGCATAATCTCGATAAGGAATCAAATCAGGTTGACGTGTCTCCCATTCTCCTTTAATCTGATTAATTACTAGGGCTAAATTTCCGTATACATCAAGAATCTTGATTCTTAAATCAATGGCTTCTTCCAAGCCCATAATACACGCTTCATAATCAACAGCATTATTTGTGCAAGTGAACATCAACCTTGCAGTGAAAGGAATGTGAGAACCATGAGGAGTAATAATTATTGCCCCAATACCATTGCCATATTCATTAACAGCTCCGTCAAAAATCAGACCCCAATGGGATCCAGGCTCAGGTCCTTCATCAAGTAATGGTTCTTCACAATCTTTAACCTTTAGATACATCACATCTTCATCAGGAAAATCAAACCTGATAGGTTGATAATCATCAATTGGCTGGTGTGCCAAATGGTCATCCAAAACACTTCCTTTTATCACTTTTTGAGTTCGGTACTCGATATCATATTCTGACAACAACATTTGCCAACTAGCAATCCTCCCAGTTAAAGCAAGGTTTTCAAAGATATACTTGATTGGATCCATTTTGGATATCAATCAAGTTGTATGATTCAACATATACTGGCGGAGGTGCTTGGAAGCCCAAGCTAAAGCACAACATGTCTTTTCAAGCATTGAATACCGAGACTCACAATCAGTGAACTTCTTGCTTAAATAATAAATGGAAAATTCCTTTCGAACAAATTCATCTTGTTGACCCATAACACAGCCCATAGACTCTTCCAGCACAGTTAAATGCATGATCAAAGGTCTTCCTTCCACAGGAGGAGACAAAGTCGGAGGTTCAAGCAGATACTCTTTAATTCTTTCAAAAGCTTTCTGACAATCCTTTGTCCAGACACAACCCTGATCCTTGCGGAGAAGCTTGAAGATCGGCGCACAGGTGGCAGTCATATTGGATATAAATTGGGAGATGTAATTCAAATGTCTCAAGAATCGTCTTACTTATTTTTTAGTTTTGGGCGCAGGCATTTCCTGAATAGCTTTAACTTTACCAGGGTCAACTTCAATGCCTTTTTGGCTGACAATAAAGCCTAACAATTTTCCAGAACGGACACCAAAAGTGCATTTATTAGGATTTAAACGGAGCTTAAACTTTCTCAAACGCTGAAACAACTTCAATAAGTACTCAATATGATCTTCTTCAGTCTTCGACTTACAAATCATATCATCCACATAGACCTCAATTTCTTTATGCATCATATCATGGAACAAAGTAGTTATAGCTCTCTGGTACGTTGCACTAGCATTTTTCAAACCGAAAGGCATCACTCTGTAACAGAATGTTCCCCAGGGTGTAATGAATGTTGTTTTTTCCATATCCTCGGGTGCCATCTTTATCTGATTATAACCGAAAAATCTGTCCATAAAAGAGAAGATACTGAATTTAGCAGTATTATCTACCAACATGTCAATGTGTGGCAATGGAAAATCATCTTTTGGACTGGCTTTATTCAAATCTCTATAGTCGACGCACATTCAGACTTTTCCGTCTTTCTTTGGAACAGGCACAATATTGGCCACCCATTGAGGATACTCGGAAGTCACAAGAAAACCAGCATCAATCTGCTTTTGAACCTCCTCTCTGATCTTCACAGCCATGTCAGGATGAGTTCTTCTCAATTTCTGCTTCACAGGCGGACATTCAGGCTTCAATGGCAATCTATGCTCCACAATATCAGTATCAAGCCCAGGCATGTCTTGATAGGACCAAGCAAACATGTCAACATATTCTCTATGAAGCTCTACAATCCTCTTCTTAACATCTAACTGAAGTAGTGCCCCAATCTTGACTTCTTTTATATCATCTTCTGAACCCAAATGAACCAATTCCATCGGCTCTTCATAAGGCTGAATGGCATTTTCCTCGTGCTCAAGCAACCGAGAAATTTCATCTTGAATCTCTTCAATATCCTCTTCTTCAGCTCCAAACACAGGGAAATCAAAGTTGGGAGAGGGCATATGGTCATTGTTTACAATGGGTTTAACAATCAATCTGCAGAATGGTTTATGTTTGATTTTAGAATATGAACAAAAGTGCAAGTATCATGGAGAAAAAAGTGATCATCACATTATTTTATTTTTTTTTTGGTTTTTTATGTTACCATTTTTCAGAAATAAAGCAAAAAGGGAAAACATAACACGGATAAACAAAATAACATTTTATTGATGATGATAAAATTTGAAACAAAGCCCTCACAAATTCACTTTCACCTTGGGCAGAATGAAAGGATTTTTGAAAGAAACAAAAGACAAATTACTTTGAAATATGAACAACAGTAGGAACATCAATAGCTATCCAATTCTGGCAAACTTGTCCATGTGTCACAAAATTGGGAAGCTCTTCCTCTTCATCATCTTCAATGATGGCAACAGTAGAGTGATCTTTGTTGATGAATCCGGCGCTGTGAAAGGCCTCATTAATACGCTTTAAATCTCTTCTGACTGTACCAGGCGTAAAGCCAAAACCAGTTTTGCCCAAGTTATCAACCACATCAATGACCCGGCCCCAACCGTCAGATCGACCAGTCTTTAACACGTGCAGAGCATCTTTCAAAGAAGACATGGGTAACTCATTCTTCTTAACAGCTTTGTCATCAACAGAAAGAGCTTAGAACAGAGTTCCAACAGTTTTAACAGCATCAACATACGCAAAGGATGAAAGGTGGCTCACCAGCATCGCTTGCTCACCTCCAACAATTACCAGCTTATCATTCTTAACAAATTTCAATTTCTGATGAAGAGTTGAGGTCACTGCCCCAACCTCAGGAATCCAGGGTCGGCCAAGCAGACAACTATAAGCAGGACGAATATCCATTACTTGAAAAGTAATCTGAAAGAAGCATGGTACTATTTTGATCGGAAGATCAACTTTGCCAATCATGGTCTTTCGAGATCCATCAAAAGCTTTAACAACAACCCCACTATACCTCATGGAAGGACCTTGGTAAGAAATCTTTGATAAAATATATTTTGGCAACACATTCAAAGAAGAGCCAGTATCAACCAACACATTGGAAAGCGCATCTTCTTGACAATTCATGGAGATATGTAAAGCCAAATTGTGATTTCTCCCCTCCTCGGGTAACTCTTCATCACAGAAACTTAAATTATTACATGCTGTGAGGTTAGCAACAATTCCGTCAAACTGATTAACAGTCACATCATGTTCAACATATGCTTGTTCCAATAGCTTCTGCAAAGATTTCCTATGAACTTCAGAATTCATCAGTAAGGACAACACTGAAATCTTGGACGGGGTATGCAAGAGTTGATCTACAACACTGTAATCACTCTTCTTGATCAATTTCAATACTTCATCCTCAAAAGCCTTCGAACCATTAGATTGACCAGAAGCATCGACATTAGTCTCATCTTGAGTTCGTTTGCCAGCAATAACATTCTCCACAATCTTTGGAGGCTCAGGAGCAAAAACTCGACCACTCCGGGTCACTCTACTCACATCAGCGATGCTTACCACAGAAGACAAAGAAGGAATGGGAACTTCCTTACCATCTTCTACCATGGTAGCATTATACTTATACGGAACATCCTTGTCAGATTCATAGGGTACCGGACCGGGCAACCGAATAACTAAAGGCGTAACAGCAGTCTTCTGACTATCATAAGAGATAACAACTCTTTCAGGAATATTAAAGCGTGGTGCAATAACATTTACCTCATTCTGATATTCATCCCTTTTTGCAGTGACTTCAATCAAATTTTCATCCATCATCCTCTGAATGTTCCTCTTCACTATCACACAACCACGAGGATTCACGGAACAAATACAACAAGCTGCATAGTCATGATCAATATCATGGTATTCACTCAAAAGTGCATGCATTTCCACAAGAGTTCTTCGGATCCAACGGATATCAAAGATTTTGAATGTACCAGGACAACCATAAACCATATTGACAGATGCCTTGCCGTGATTGGGCAGCGGATTCGATTGTACATTAGGGTTGGAATCTTCGAAAGACAAAATACCACTCTTAGACAACCTTTGAACCTCCATCTTCAATGGATAAAAGTCCTCAGTACCATGTCCCACTCCTCCCTGATGGAAAGCGCAATGAGCTTTGGGCTTATACCACCATGGCAAATCTTTTGGAACAGCAGGTGGTGCACGGGTCTGAACAAGATTCTTCTGAATTAAACAAGGAAGCAAATTTGTATAAGTCATCGGGATCGGGTCAAAATCCTTGTGAAAACGGCCTCGCTGATTATTCTGTTGATTAGAACATTGTTGCTGAACAGGAGCTGCTTGAACAACAGGAGCTGAACTGATAATAGGAGTAACAGATGCAACATGTTACTGACATTGATTATTCTTACTGTAACTCTTTTTGCTCCCTCCATGGGAAATAGCATGAGTCTCACCCTCATTCTTCTTGGAAAATCCTCCACCATACTTCTTGGAATTACCAGCAGAATTATCATTTTTTGACAAACGTCCCTCACGGACACCCTCTTCCAATCTCATCCCCATATTAACCATCTCAGTGAAATCACTTGGGGCACTAGCAATCATATGCTCATAGTAGAAAGGACTCAGAGTTTTCAGAAAAATCTTAGTCATCTCCTTTTCTTCCAAAGGAGGGTTGATCTGAGCAGCAATCTCGCGCCACCTCTACGCGTATTCTTTGAATGTCTCCTTATCTTTCTGAGCCATTGCCCGAAGCTGGTCACGATCAGGAGCCATATCCACATTATACTTATACTATTTCACAAACGCCTCACCCAAGTCTTCGAAAGTACGAACTCGAGTACTGCACCAGACAAACTATCTTGAAAGTAGTGAATGAGAAGTTGATCATTATCCTTCTGAGCCGACATCTTACGAGCATACCTAGTCAAATGACTCATCAGACAAGAATTACCCTTATACTTTTCAAAGTCAGAGACTTTGAACTTATGCGGGATCTTCACATTAGGAACCAAGCATAACTCATGAGCATTCTTTCCAAACAACTCTTTACCTCTCAGAGCTTTGATCTCTTACTGAATTTCAGCAAATTGGTCTTGAATCTCTTCCATTCTATCATACGCACTGTCATTCTCACTTGGAGCAGTATGGGAAATCTGTTCTTCACCAAAAGGAACAGTATGAACCACATGCGGTGGTACAGTTATCACAGGTTGAACGGTAGGAACAACTGGAACTTCAGGAGGTGGTGTTGGTTGATAACCCTCAGGAACAAAGTTAACAGGCATGCCCTAGGGGAAACAAGGGGGCATGGAGTACTGAGGAATACTAGTAAGTGCCACAGAGATAGGCGTGGGGACAACCTCAGAAATGACTGTCCTTTGCACAGGAGTTGAAAGTGGAGGAGGAGGTGGTGGTGGCTGATTATGAGCAGCCACCAGGGCTTCCATCTTAGCAGTGAGTCTTTCCAAACCATCCTTCAGAGTCATCACTTCCTCACGAAGCTCACGGTTCTCTTGTTGCAGTTGATCCATTTTCTTCTTCAGATTAGCCTGAGTATTATACTGGTGCGACAGCTTGGCTGAATGAAGACCAAAGGAAACAATAAGACACCTAAAAAAAGGAAAGAAACAATGTAGAATGATGCAAATGCTAATGCGAAATGCAAAAGTTTCAATCAACTTTCAAGGATTTTTAAAATATAAAGCAATTGCAAGCATCGTAATAACCTTTTTTTTTGAAATACTGATAAACATCTTATTTTATTGAATATTTTTTGTGATGTTTGCAAAAGGAAAATCTCTAAAATCCTTGAAAATTGACTGAAACAGAATGTCCATGAGTGCATGTATGCAGCAACCACAAACAAGATCACACAAAGCACATGGGTTCAAGGTTCCGACTCACGAGCATGGAGCCGAGGTTAAGAACTAACCCACAAAGGTATGTACTAAGGGTATAACACCTGCCGAACAAGGTTCTAAAGAAGTTCTCAGAGTCTACAACCTAGCTTTCGGATGTTATCGATTTCCCAACTTTCTTGGTAGTCAATAATATTCTCAAGAGAGTCTCGTCTGAGTGTGGTATCGCGTAACAACTGATTCAAGTCTGCACCTGAATAGCCACCGCACCGCGTCCTAATAAGGCCAAGTTGGGTTAAAGGATTCTAAAGTTCCTAGTTTCGGGTCCCCGGATCAAGAAGCATAACGGGTTTGCCATTTCTGGTCTGCCATTACTACCTCTTGGGAGGAGTGCCTCTACAGAGTCCTCGGGAATGGCCGCCAGATTCGACAGTTTCCCAAGTTACATTCCATCATCTGCACCAAATGCGCAGGATAGAACATTACCAAAGAAAACCTCGTCTGGATGTGGAGTTTTCGTGTATACTAAGTCTGGCCAAATGCCACACAAGTCACACTACTTTCCACCCTAGTCTTAGGTGTATACTCAAGCCTGGGTATTGGGCTTATCTCACCACACAGAAGAATTCCCAAACAGAACAAGCAATTCAGACGAAAAGCAGTAAATAAATCAAAGTAGGCTAAACCCCTCAAGGGATGGACCAATAAGAGGTCAATCTGTCCTTAGTAGAGTCGTCACTTTTCTGTAGTGGGGAAATTTGTGAGTATAAGCTATTGATTAACTTAACTCAAAAATAAGCAAAAGTCGCCACCGCACTTTTATTTTATCCACGAAGGGAAAGGAAAAAGATCGAACAAAACCTAAAGAGTTCTAAAACAACAAGAACAAACAAAGAAAGGGTAAGGGGGGTTGGTTACGCAATGGGAAGGTGTTAGCACCCAAAACGTCTATAGTACTCTATAGGAGCCCTTTGAAACAGCTATCGCTTTTTGGTCTGAAAATGGTTTGCTTGTAAAGAGATTGGGAGAGATGAGAGGAGAATTATTTTTTAAGATTTTTGTGTTTGGAGAGACTTATCGCTTCATGCCTACATACCCACGATGTGCAATGTAGGATCAAAACCCCGTAGTTTGTGGTACAAAGAACGAAAATTTGTTTGTTTTGGTTGATTTTGAGTGTAAAGACAAATTTTCATTTCTAAGCGAATAATTCCGCTTAAAAAAATGAATCATGTCTAAACTTATGAAAAAAGTTTAAAAAGAAAAAGTGCACAAAGCACAAAAAGAGTTTGATGAGTTTCTATATTTTTTATGTTTTCATGAAATGGTCATAATATGGTTAAATTGATTGACATTTATTAAAGAAAGGCAAATTTTAAAAGTCACTTGACAAAAGTAAAGGTTTTATTATGAAAGAAGTGATAGTTTGAAATCAAGAAGGTTTTAAAAAAAGAGAGAGAGTTTTGAAAATGGAAGAATGGGTGGAGAAGAAGTGACTATCCTATTGCATAAAAAAAATAGATGGAGACACTTCAAAGAAATATTAAAAGAATTCCATCCTTAAGCAAATTGGCCAAATAAAGGCAAGTCTTCAATCAATACTCCAAGCAAAGGGATAAGAAGTCCTAATTATAGGTCCATAAGTCCAATATTACTTCAAAAAGAGGTCCATGAAGAGATCACTCCAAAGCATAGGATAGTAACCAATAGTCCAAGATGAGGAGAATTAAGTTTTTTATGGTTTAAGCCTTTATTAATGTTTTTGAGTCCAAATGGACAAAGAAAAAAAGGCATAAGCATAAGCATGTGCCCAACGGACAAAGTGAAAATTGCGGAAACATAAACATGTGTCCAACAAACAAAGAAAAAATTGCGGAAGCATAAACATGATATGAAATGAAGCATAAAAATAAAAGAGATAGGGAGCGAGAAGGAAACATAAACAAAATTAATACAAAATATTGTTAGTAAGTTAGTGATTAGTTGTTAGTGTTAATGATCAATAACAATTGAATAGTCGCACTTAGGTCAAGGTTGATGAAACTCATTAGAGGATTGATAAGACCAAAGCCTCCTAACAACAAGTTTCATGAGTTTTGAACCATAAGACAAATAATCAACCATTCTTGATAGTTTTCCGATACGGGACAAATATTGCGCTATGTTAAGCAATCGCCGATAAAATTACGGAGTAATTACCCTACAATGAGGTTGATCAATAGCTCTTTGTGCTAATGTATGCTAGATGAACGATATATAGATCGTCATCCGAAAGCAATACCACACAAAAAGAAAAGTGGTAACGATCTAGTCTTGATCGAAATTCAACAACGGAATTCCAAGTTCTTTTAGACTTTCATCGATCAAAATAAAAGAGAATTAGATGAAGAGTGTTGCACCCCAAATTTTACCCTCAGATCCTCCGATCATTTATCATAGCATTTTTAATCCGTTTTTTTTTTAGTTAAACATTTCATTGGTCATTAATCATGCACTTTTTGTCAATTTTATAATTCCATTTTAGAAATTAGTTTAATTATCTCAAGATTTATTCAGAATTGATATAGTTTTTTTATATATTGTTTAAACTTATTTTATTTTCAATATAAATCATTTTTAAACTTAGTTTAATTTTAATTTTAGTTTAGCTTTATTTTTTTTATTTTTTTAGTTTGATTTTAATTAAGTTAATTTTAATTTAGTTTGTTTAATTAGGTCGATTAATTCTAATTTAATTTTTATTTTAATTTCAACTTAATTAGTTTTTCTTTAGGTCAATTAAAATAATTTTTTCATTAATTCTAATTTAATTTAAGTTTATTTAATTTTTACTTTAATTTATTTTATTTTATTTCAGCAAATTTGTGTACTAAGCTTTTAACAAACTTTTGATTTTCTACAGTAGATTTTTTTACCATTGTTTTGGTAATAGTACAAGGTGTCTAAGACACCAGCTTCCTGCTATGCGCCACCTACTTCACTTTTTTTTTTATATTTTTCTTTTTATATGTTATCAAATCACCTGCAAAAACTTCCATCATAGACCTTCTAAACAACACGCCACAGCTTTAGGCTTTCTTTTTCTCACGTTCTCTTTAATTCCCCAATCTTCTCCTGCAAATCTCCCTCATCACGTTACAACCATACTTTCTCTAATCATCTTCATCAATCATAAAAACTCCACCATGGAACCTCAACCGTAAGCATTAAACACCACCATTAATACATTCACATAAATATTCCTACCGTCACCACATGCAACTCTTCTTTTTTCTTCTAAAAAACACACGACTGAAGCAAACAGTTACAACCACCACGTACCGTGAACTCCGACGATGTTTCTTTTCAAAGCGCGGAACCACGCAAGCCTCATCACCGCCACTCCTTGAAGCTCAAGATCTGATTTCATTTTTTTGACTTAAACTCACTGCAGAGCTTCGAATCGAACAGAACTTTTACGGTTCAGATCTTGCACCCGAACTGTCATCATCTTTATCGTTTCCATAAGCTTCGAGCAACAGCACATGCTAGCAACATATCACTCAACTTGCGGTTTGAAGTTTGATTTTTCGCATTTTTCGGTAATGGCTTCGAACTCTTCCTATACCTTCGGTGTCATGTTATTGTTTACTGCTTGAGTTTTCTCTTATGATTCGTTTATCTTGTATTCTTATGATGGTATGTTACTAAGCTTGAGTTTACAAGTTTGTTGGTATATGTTATGTAATACTTTTGTCGGTTAGGACGGCATGTCGATAGCTTATAGTCGTGTGCATGTTACAGCGGTCTCGTTTGCGTCGCGTTTTGTCTTGAAGAAGAGATGTTGTTGTTGTTACATTGATATGAGATACTGTTATGATATTCAGTCTGGCTCTATTAGAGTCATTATTCCACTCACTACGTACTGACTTTTAAGTTCTTTTATAATCTGGGTTTTAAGATTTTTTATAATTTTCATTGATGGGAAAGTTTCAGTTTTCTTAAAAATTATATTTGGGAGAGTGTTTAGATGTTTGTGTATATAGGCATTTGTTTTGTATGTGTGGATTTGTTATGCAGACATAGTAGCAAGACAGAGAGAGAGTTTGTTTTGTGCTAATATTCCAGGTATTTGTTCTACTACATATATTTTGTTTCCTCTTTTTCTTTCTAAGCTTGCCACGTGTCATTCCTACATCGGCCATTGTAAAAATTTGAAACACGGTTGCCTTGTATCTCTTTTACAGTGAGTGAGTGAAATTAGGATACTAAAGCCATTTACTTATTTAGAAATAAATCACTAATTCAATGTACATGTATATATACTTTTTTTTTCTATTCCCGTTGCTTTTCATATGCTAGTATACACCCTTAGTTCTAGGTAATTATTTATTTTTTCTGGTTTAGATACTTAATTTCATATCTATTTATTTGATTAATTTTGATTTTAATTGATTGTGCAAGTCTTAATTATTTAATTGCTTTGTTTTAATTAGTTAGGTAATCATTCTTAAATCACACCCTCCTTATCTTGTTAATATTTTTATAAAAAAAATTTATGTTAATTTTAGTTAAAAATTTTGTAAATAATATTCTTGTTAAATATTCTTGATAAAAACTCTTTTAATAGTGTTTTGTAATTATTTTGTTAAATACTTTTTTATATAATTTTGTTAATTATTGTGGCCTATGACATCACCAACATCTTGATTTGTTGATTTATTCAAGTCACAAAAATCTTGATTTGTATGAGGCCCATTATCTTTTTGTTGGTCAATGAAGGTTTAATCAAGAGATCTTCGATTTATCGATCTAAATCCTTATTTAGACGAGGCCGACTTTATTTCCATTTCGAGCCCACTTTTCTTTATTATTTGGGCCGATGATATTACAGAAATCACGACTTAGTCGATTTATCAAATTACTAAATGTCGTGATATGTATGAGGCCACCTTCATTATTTTATCGGTCGATGAAAGTCGAATATCATAGATTATCAGTTTCTCGATTAAATCATGATTAAGACGAGACCGACTTTATTTCAACTTCATTATGTATTTTCTTGTATCTTCATTTTCATTTTTGACCGATGAAGTCTTTCTATTCACGAACGTTGTTAGCGAAGCGACGAACCTTCATTATTTCAAATCTGTAGTGAGTGATCATTGAGATTTCTTTCTATACTTTGAGATCGTGATAGGTTACCTTCGACTAATCAACGAGAGTTTGTGACTCAAGACGAGGTCTCCACCTTTTCTTTTCGTGTGGCACGATTTCATCGGAGAATGATCTTCTATATCATTTCTCTATCGTGTCTTAACACAAAGATCAAATTGTGCATCCTCTTATAGTATGGTCCTTCTCATAGACCGTACTACGATGGATCATCACTACATTGGACCCGATTCATCGATCCAATAAATTAATCAACGATCACTAAATTTACTTTCAGTCAATATATATATATATATATATATATATATATATATATATCTTGATTTATTCTTTATGTCAATTATTATCCTTGTTAATATTATCATTGTTCATATTTATATCTTGTGTATATTGTTCATTTTATTTGTTCATTTAAAATACACTAATAAATATTGAAACCCTAAAAAACTCAATTGACCGGACTGTGGTTACTATTGTGTTTTGGACTGAGGACTTAGATTTAGGACTTTTACCCTATGCTCTTGGAGTTGGTATTCTGGTCTTCGAATCTTGCTTAGCTGGTTAGTGGCCCATCAGTGGGAAGTGTTTATGCACTATTCTGGTCAGATCTTTCTATCTCTTGCTCATTTACATTGATTCATTTTTTTTATGTCTGCTTGTATATATGTTTGCCTGAAATTGTTTGTTTAGCATGTTAACATGATACTATGTGGATACTATCAGTCTTTGATTTATTATCACTTGACTTTGATGTCACTGTATATACCATGTTCATATCTTGTTCATTCTATCTTAATCATATTCATGTTCATATCCTGTTCATATTATCTGGATTATATCTTTGTTCATATTCACACTGTTTATATCATATTCGTGATTGTTCACACTTGACCCTCCTTCCAAAGGAAAGTTCCTACTTTGATTCCTAAGTCACAAATCTTTCCCATTTCTTCCTTGGCCTCATAAGAGCCGTTTCCCTCATAGTTTAGTAATAGGATGGAGTTATCATGAACTCCATGTGATTCTCACTATCATGAGAACTCACTTTACCTTTTACTAAGACTTACAGAGTTATCATGAACTCTGTGTGGTTCTCACTATCATGAGAATTCACTTCCTCCCTTCATAACGTAGACTTAGAGAGTTATCGCGGACTCTACGTGAGCTTATGCTCATTCCCTTTGGAACGTTGGCCATAGTCAATGTTTCCTCTTCTTTCACCCTTAGTTAGGTGAACTACGGTTGCTCTGATTCTTTAGTCAGATACGTAGGCACAAGATGTGACGTCTTGACGAGCAAACTTAGTGTACATAATTAGGTATTTACCTTTAGCATTTCTCTTTAGCAAGCAAACATAATGTAACATAACACAAACTAAACAAGAGGTTCCTGTAGAGTACTACAGATACTTAGGGTGCTAATACCTTCCCTTAGTATAACCAACCCCCGAACCTTAGATCTCCCCCTTTTAGGTTTTCTTCGATCTTGAACCTTTCCTTTGGATAAATCAAAGTTAGTTGTAAAAGAAAATGATGCAGGTTAATTAATAGCTTGTTATCCGATTTTCACCGCAACAAAGAGGAAGCCAAATTAAACCACACAATTATGTGATCTAAGGCTAAGAACAAAGGAAGAGGGAAGAAAATGGTAAAAGAACCAAAACAGTCCCAAATCAGAGCCAAAATAGCATTCTGGACACTGGTTAATCGGTTAACACATTGGTTAATCGGTTAACCAGTGCAGATTTTGAATTTCTGCACAAAACAGGGTGTTAATCGGTTAACCAACTTACACTGTGTTTGGTTAATCGGTTAACACTGCACCAGAAGCAAAAAAAATGGGCAAAATTCAGCATGATCTTCTTTCAAAACATTTTTCAAACACCTTATGATCATGAATTGAATTTGCATGTATTTTACAGTACAAATAGACAGAGAAACCTGCAATCAAACAACAATATACGATCCAAAGGATCAACAACAAGCAACACCAAGGATCTACATCTTGAATGATGAATATGAAGCTTTAACAATGGTGGAAAGTGAATTACCACTCCAAATCAGAAAAATCCTTCCAAATTGCAGCAAGATCTACACTCCAAAGCCTTGATCTATGAACAAAAACAAGAACGGATGAAGGTTTAGCTCTAAATTAGTAAGAGTCAATGTGAATTCTTACTAACTTATGAAAGAAGAAATTGAGCTTTTGGTGAATTTTGGTAGTTCGAGAGAGAATTTGCAATAGATTTCTTGGCTATCAAAAGCTTGTGAAATGAGTGAAATGAAGCCTCTATTTATAGAGTTTAGGCTTGGGAATTTGGTGGTTTGGAATTAGGTTTGGGTTATCAAAAATAGGATTGGAATTCAAATTTGGAGGGAAATTAAAAGAGTGGTGATTAGTGGAGGTGTATGATAAGAATTAATATTGGTGATGTAGGGAATAAAACTGAGATGGAATATTCCAAAATGATGAAAATTGGTGCCAATTGCTGAAAATTTGAATTTGCTGCCATTTTTTTCAAAATTCGCACGTGTTAACCGATTAACCAATGTGTTAATCGATTAACACAGTGAAAATTTGGGAAATTTGGCTTTTTGACGTGCTGTCCTGACTCTGGCTCGATTTTTCTTGTTTGTCAAAGAAGGCATGGAAATTAACACATGAACCTTGGAATCTCTTGAATAAAAATCAGTTAAACCTTAGAGACTCTTGATCAGATGAATTTTTGAATTGTTTGCAGATCAACTTTGACTTTATTCAGGTGAAATCCATTCGAGCTGCGGGACTGATTTTTTTGTATTTTTAACCTGTTCTTCCCCTGAAAATGTTAGTGAAAGAAAACAAAATATTTTTGGATTTTAATTAATGGTTAGTAAACATAAACAATTCAATAATAAAACAACTAACAGACACACACAAACCCCAAAGATCCCTGCGAGGCACAATCCTATAGAAGGGGGAACCAATGTGTGATCTTGTTTGTGGTATGAAATGCAAAAGAAAAGCAAAGAACCTTAGGGGCAAAAATTAGGGTATTACAAAGCCCACTCAGATTTCATGGGTTCTATAAGACCTTGTTTGAGTAGCTGGCTGCATTCATCTCTTGCCAAGGCACAGAGGGACTCATTCCAGGATGAGTGGCCTATGTGGGATTGATATCCTCATTAAGCTTGAATGGAAGTTGGACAAAGAAGTCTTCATTCTTCCATAAGGGATCTAGATGAAGGAACTTTTCATGGCTATCTGCACAGAGCTTGAGAAGTTTTGACTTAATTTCTTCATATCCCGTAGGGATATTTGACAAGGAATACAACTTCATGATCTAAGAGAATGGTCTGAATTCTCTCTTGTATTTGATTCCAGTGGCAAGGATTTGGAGTCTCTTGGCTGCCACATAAACATCCATTCCAATGACAATATCTTTGGCTGGAAGCTTTGTTCCTATGACCTGTGTCCAGATAATGCAATCAGGGAAGAACATGATTCTTATCTTGTTTTTTGTCATCAAGTTCGTTGTGAAGGTCTCCCTGTCTGCTGCCGTAAAGTAAGCTTTATGAGTTTTCCACAACTCAGTTGGCAAGATGTTGGGGTTCATCATTGTCACTTGTGCCCCGGTGTCCATGTACGCCATGACCTCCTTGGGTCGAGAGAACTTTGCAGCTAGGACATGGATTTTCACACAAGGTAGAGGAGGAGTAGGAAGAGAGCTTCCTATTTCCTTGTAGGAATATATGGGGAAAAAATATTCGCCTCCTGAATCAGAGAGGGAGGTTTCTTCAGAGGAGTAGTCTTGAAGGGCGAAGATTGTTTCTTCGTCAGCTGAGCTTTGTTCAGAGTAAACTGACTCCAGGTCTCCTTCAACAGGATGGAGGGAGTTTATCAGTTTAGCAGCCTTGTGCTTATTGTTAGGACATTCTTTGGAATAATGTCCCTTCTGTCCACAGATAAAACATCTTTGTGATTTTCCCTTTCCACGAAAGGGTTTCTTCTTGAAGAACTTGACCCCTTTTTCCTCTTTCTTTTGTAATCCTTGTAGGATTTGTACTTCTGCTTATGATGTTTCTTCTTGGTGGGACAGCTACACTTTTTGTCTTTGCATTTGATCTCCAGATATGACTTCTTACAAGCCTTGTTGTATTTGGAATTTTGACTTAAGACCTCTGAAAATTATTGATGAAGTCTGCATAACTTATCTAGGGCTTCTAAAGTCATTTGATGGATTTGTCCAAGACTCATGGAGGGAATGTCTTTATGTGCTGCAGCTATCATTTTGTGGAGTTCTGGCTGAATCTCCTGAGGCAAAGATGCTACGTAAGTGTTCTTGAGGCTGGTATCATTAAAACCGTTCAGAGCATAAAATCTCTGAAGCATCGATGATAATGCTTATCTATGTCCTTGGTTTTGAGAGAACAACATTTCATCTCAAAGTACTTTTGTCTGTACTTTCTATTGTGAATGTTAACATCACCGATGAATACTTGATGTATAACACCGAGAAGATTGGATGAAGTTTGCAAATGGTGTAACTCATCCTGTTTGACAGCTCCGATGTTAATGTACCACTCTTTCATTGTTCCCGTCATACAGCAACAAATTCTTCAATTACTTTATAGGGATCAACAGTGGGTTTCATTAGTTGAGTGTCAAGCCAAGCACCAAAATAAAGGATCTTTTTTCTCCATTTACTGGGTGGTATATCACCAATGGTGTACCAGGGTCCACCTGTTGGTTTGGTCTTTTCAGCTTATGGAGTTTCTTGAGAGGATTCTTCAAAGAAGGTGTCTTCCTCCTTTATGTTTACCATGAAGAGCCTCGGAATAAGGTCCTTAACTGGTTCAGTTCCTAGAGATTCGTCTTCTATGGACTATGTCTGTTGTGTCTCATAAGAGTATATGCTTTGATATGACTTGTCTTCATCCACTTTAGAGGATTTGTCATTTCTGGGCGTAGATGGTTCTGTGGCCAAATGATCTTCTTCTTGTGATGTTAAAGTGTCAACAGCGGACTGGTTTTCTGGAGAAGATTCATGTTTTGTTGTGATGGCCAAGGCCTCAAAGGTTTTGTCAGGATCCTCTTCATTCCTGAGGAATGTAGTAAGAGGTGTTTCAGGAACATCCTGAGAGTCTGATGACGAAGTGCTCATTTGAGTAGTCTGCCTTTTGGATCTCGAAGTTGAGGCTTCTTGGGGCTTGGTAAATCTTAGTCTCCTAGCTTTTGGTGTCCAATATTTTGGTGATGAAGCAGTTAGGAAACCAGATAAGTCAGGCTTCGCAGGCCTGGTTGGAGAAGCAGTTAGGAAGCCCGATAGATCGGGTTCTGAGGGTCTTGTTGGTCTAGAGTAATAAGAAGGATAAGCAAGAATGCCATGGAATCATTCTTGAACAGGCTTTTCTTCTTGCTTATGGTTCTTCCTAACATAATCTTCTATCTCTCTCATTTGAGCTTTCAGTTTGCTCATTTCTTTCCCCTTTTGGTGAAGTCATAACTGATGACTTCGGCGCCATGTATTCGGCTGAGTTCTTGATCTAAGGAGGCCACCTGGGCTTTGAGAGATTTATAGCTTCTTCTTAGCTTAGTGGAAAATCCTTTGAGATATTCTTCTGTATCTCTGGTAATCTTGTCCATCTTTTTATCCAGATTTTGAAGCATCTCATTTTGTGCCACCATGTTCTCGGATTGCTAGTTGAGAACTTCTTCTGCTTGGGTCAAAGGCTTCATCCTTCCATCAGCTTGAACTTCAGAGGGATTGATGAACGACTTTGATGTCCTGTTGGTGATAGGATCTATTTTCCTTTCTAGAGGAGGAAAATGCTGGCCATATTCTGGTATAGTGGTTGTATACATGAAGCAAGGGATTGGTTGAGCTTGCTGAGGAGGTTCTGCCGATCTGCAATGGTTCTTAGGAGACCATGATACTAGAGTAGGATCATCAGGAGGCAAAAGTCCTTCCTTTATGAGGATTGCAAGGCCTTCCTCAAAGATAGAAAACATATTTTTCTTTCTACGGATTCCTATCCATGGGCCATCTTCAGGGTCTGATCTTCTTTGAGGAGGAGGTTGTGGTTTGCATGCTCCTTTCTTCTTAGGTTTTGGGCAAATGATATCTCCGTCGATATCATTGTCATTCATCCAGCAGTCGCAATCAGGGTCGCACATGGAGGGATCAACATCCCATATGAAGTGTCCTTTTATCTCGTCCGTATAGATGGGCTTAGCATCTGATGTAACGACATGAATAGGGCACCAGGTTACTTCAAGAGCTGGTCTGATCATCATATGTTTGGAAGATTTGAGAAGACGAACTGGGTTCTTCCTCAGGTTTCTTGAATATTGTTTTGACCGTCTTGGCGGGGTATCTTCGGAACGAAACTTCCTGGGACTGGATTGGCCTTTTATTCTCATGGAGTCTTTCGTAGTTAGTCATCCATTCTAGAGGAATTAGATGAGTTAACTCTTTTCTATCAATTCTTCTAGGAATCTGGATAATCGAGGGTATTTCTTCTTCTCTACCGGCCATAACCAGCAAGGAATCGGAAGAACATCCTGCAGTGGGAAGATCTATGGCATGGTTCTGCAGACGGTAGATGATCTGGTGGTGAAGAATAGCCACCATAGCTTTAGGGACTTGGTCGGATCGAGTTATCTGAATGTGAACTTTTAATCTGGTAGACAGGGTACTGTCACTGAGGTTGACGTTGTAGTTGGGATACACCGTAAGAACAACACTTCCAGCATGAAGTGAGGTTAACACAGTTCCTATAAGGACGTTCTCATAATTGAGATAGCTAGAATCTAGCAAAGCTATCTTGGCAAAGACTGGCTGGTTCTTCCTTCCATGTAGTGAAAGGATAAGTCTGACGGCTCCAAAATGGAGAGTTGTGTAACCTTCACGTTTCCATCCGTTGATGAGATCTTGGGAGATCTCCAGATCTACATATTGTTCTTGGTTGGTAGCCCTTAGGCTACACTGATCCAGTCTCGATGTCTGGATGTATTCTTTGACGTTGTTGGGTCTATTTGAAGATATGAGGTTTCTGATGGATCTAGTGATGGTATTATGCCTTCTGAATATGTTGTAAGGATACAGAAGTGGAGGAACAGTCTCAGCAATCTGAGCATCTTCCGGAACATGGGAATATTCTATTAAGTTTTCGATTTTCTTTGAGAGAGTCTTTTTACCGAGTTTGGGAAGCGGGAGGGGTGAGGTAGTGACAATAGGTTGAGTGTTTGGAGTTTCAGTTGTATTCATGATAAACTGGGTTTCTCTCTTACTCACTCTCATTCTCATGTTCACACCATATTTCGAAGCCATTAGATATACATATTCCATAATAAATAGTTCTTTTTATTTGAAGGAATAATAACATTGACTGAAATAGTTTAGAAGACTATGTCGGTAAACTTAAAATTGGTGATGCCATGTCGTAGACTTTCACGTATTAGATTTCATGGAAAACATGAATATGTGCTTAAAGCATAAACATAGTATAATAGAATGTGGCTGCTCGATATCAGATGTTTTTTTTATAATATTCTTGTGCTACTAATTCCCTTTTGTCCTATATTTAGTCTAAATTCATTAACTTTGCAATTTGCATATTATCTTCAGTTTTTCAAGAAAATAACATTTTTAGTAGTCCAATAGAAAGAGCATATTTGAGTTACGTAGTGAGCTGGAGATGCATGCAGTTCAACACGAATGAAACTCTTAAAATATACTTAATTATTTGGTACTCGTGAGTTAAATTATAGTATTTGATTGCACTGTTAGGAATACTACGCTTTTCTGCATATATAAATCTGCAGGTATATCTGCGAATTTTATTGTGGCTAAATGTAATAAAAAACATTTCGTTGAGGAAAATGTGTTGGCAACAAATTTCGTAGATATTCCTTTGGATTTTTCTGCAAATTTTCCATTTGATTATAATTTTGTAAATTCAGCAGAAAGTTTTGCAGGAATTATCTGCGGAATTTGCTGCAGAAAACATTGTCCATTTATTTATTTTTTTATTAAATGTGCGGACGCGTGAAAATAGAAATATACGTTTTTGTTTAAATAAAATGGGTAGTTTCAAAGATCATTCCAAAAACTTTTATTCGCTTTTTACATAGTTATAGATTAAGAAATATGCAGGAAACACTCTTTTAGTAACTTTTTTAAGTAATTGTTTTACAAATAAAAAATAAAATATGATTTATTTTAAATAATACAATTATTTTGTAAAACAATTTTAATAAATTTAAATGTTTTCTTAAAATACTAATAGTTTTTTTTTTAATATAAATACTAATAGTATTTATTTAAATAGGATTGTCAAGTCTTCAAACTCATCAGTTCGCTGATCACACTGATAAATTGGTCGAGTCACACCAATTTTACTTGGTAAATTAAACAAAGTTTTATACAAATAATTTATTTATTGTTATACTATAAATAACTAGTTTAAAAAATAAACTTAAAAAAATTAATGGAATTTTAAACATAAAAAATGCTAATAAATTAAATTATTAATATATGAAATGATTTAAGCTCACTTATATTTTATTTGAAATTAGAATGTTGCAATCAAATTAATTAATTTATATAACATTTTTAGTTCATTTTTATTATTTTTACAAATAATTTTAACTTAAAATTGACCATTTCACTTTATAAATATGTCAATGTTTTTTAAAATGAATAATATTTTTTATTTTAATATCCAAAATTCATTTTAATATCGTTTACACTTAAATAAAGTCATTTTAAAAGTAATACAACCAATCTCTATAATTCATTTTAATAATTCTAATTCTTCGGTTTCTATACCAATGTTACTGTCAATCCACTTGAACTTAAATAAAGCTCCTTTAAAAGTAACATAATCAATCTTTTAATAACTCCAAAGTGTTACACCCTAAATTTGAACCTGAATTGCCAACCATGCATATCGTAGCATTTTCATAATCTGTGCATTATTCATGACATCTAACCATTGTGCAGCCAAGTACGTATCTTTGTGTTGCCTAAGCTCAAGTCCAGCAAGACTGACTCAACGATCAGTATCAAGTTATCAGGCTGTGGCAAAGGCAGTTTGTTGAAAAGTGGATAATCATTATGGTCAGTTGAATTTCAATTAGGGTTTTGGTGCAGTGGCAGCACAATTCATGTCTCGAGTCATCTGTGTCAGTGGCTATTTTGGAGATACGTGTTGATTGAATTCAAACATTTGTGTGTGAGGGTCCATATTAGGGTTTTGTGCAAAGATCCAAGTTATCTGATGAAATTGAGTTACAGAGCCATCAAAAGTCAAAACATTTAGTCAATATTTCAAGTTATTTACAAGTCCTAATTTTGTGGTTCATGTTCCTCTCATAGGAGAATTCAAGCGTCTTATTCAATTCAAGACAATTTCAAGTTGGAATCGGAATGTGGTGTCATTTCCCATGGAATTGATTCAGGATTTCAATGCCTTTTTGATATGAGCTTAATGAAGGGTTCAAGACGTTGGAAATTTAGTTTCGAGGATGATTTTCTTGGTTAGGAGTGTCACTTATTCAAGATTTCAAATGTCATAATCAAATTTCAAGATTCAATCTCTTGTTAAGTCACAATCTCATTCAAAATTTCGATTCATTTGAATTTTCAGGTTCTATTCAAATTTTCACATTCATAATCCAATTTCAAGTGTCACTCAAGATTTCAAGTTGCATTTCAAAATCCAATTCATCACTCAAAATTTAAAATTCCAAATTCCATGTCAAAATTTCAAGCTCATTCTTTGTTTTAAATCAAGTTTCAAATTCCATGTTTCAAGTTTAATTTCAATTTTATATCAAGTTTCCTATTCCTATTCAACATTCAATGTTTTAGTTCATGTCAAGTCTTTAAACTTCCATTCAAGGGTCTAATGCATTCATTTTCTTTTCTTTCCAGTATCTATTTCATTTCATTTTAATTTCAAGTTGAATTCATGATAAATTTCCAAATATAAAGTCCATTTTAAGTTAAGTTCAAGTCCCTAGTTCAAGATTATGGAAAATGATCAAATTCAAATTCACGTACATTTCAATCTTCCATTTCAAAATTCAAATTGTCAATCTCATCTCAAATTTTGTTTCATGTCCAAGTTTCAATTCTATGTCAATTCAATTTGATTGTCAATTCTAGTTCAAAATTCAATTCAAGTTTCAAGTCCAAGTATTCAAGTTTCATATTTCAATTCCATTTCAAGTTTCAATCCAAACCAAAATTCAAGTTACAATCTTATCTCAATTCTAATTCAAGTTCCAATGTCAATCAAGATTTATTTCTTCAATTCATGTTCTAAGGTTTCAATTCAAATTCCAATTTTCATTCAAAATTCAAGTCCTATTCAATTGTCAATTTCCAATCCATTCAAAAGATTCCATTCAAAATTCGTATTCAATTTCGTATCAATTTCAAGTTCACTTCAAGTTTCGAATTCAATTCAATCTATTTTCAATTTCAATTCATAATTTCAGAAAGATTCAAGTTTCCTATTTTTAATCAAATCATCAATCATATTCAAGTGCCAATTCCAAATCATATCAAAGTTTCATTTCCATTTTTTTATTATTCAAGTTTGATTGCCAATTCAAAAATGCCATTCGAATTCCAGTTTCATTATCAATTTACATTTCCATTCAAATTTCAATTTCAATTTCAATTTCATTACCACTTCCATTAAAAAGCCCAAAACCATGCTACACGTTGCCATCAAAAAAGAAAAGTCTTTCTCCATGAGCCAACAATACACAGTGTGGACGTGAGGTTCTGGCAGGTTTGAAAGCTGTAACTTGTTTCTAATAAGCCACTATGTACACGACGTACACCCAGCTGCAACTAGCCAAGTCGATCAACCACTAATCATAAAACCTGGTGCAACTCATACCAAAAAGCATGTCAATACCCCACACAATAAATAAAGCAAAGGCGCAACATCACACTACCTGCTACAATCACAACAAGCCTGTCCCACACAAATTCATAAACTACACCACAAAAGGTACAAGCCTTCAAGCCATCAAACCAATTTGAAACCAGTGAAACCATGAGGAACCTAAAAGTAGGTCACACAAAAATCATCCCCACAATACCATTACACACTACAACAGCATGCTACACTACTATTCCCAGACAAACACACCAACACCGTCAAGTCGTACGATAACCACAGAAAATACTACCAAAAACTTAACTTCCAAGATTAATTTATAATAAAAGGAGGAAGAAATTGAGAACAAGAGAAGGACTCTTGACAGAAAACAAAAAGGAAAAAGAAGAACAAAGAGAAATAAGAGGGGGTGGAAAACTGTAATAACAGACAGAATTTTCTTCTTCTGCATCTTCTCAAAGATAAAAAAAAAAACCTGAAATAACCTTCATTTTCTACTTCACCCCAACCGTCTTCCATTAATCTTCACCATGTAAGCTCCAAACATGACAATAACAAGATACCTCCTCACACCATACCATGATTCTTCACACCTAAAAGCTTTTATTTCCACCCCCTTTACACAAAACCTCTGTCTCATACATACTGCCTCCTTCATCAAACAACAGCAACACATCACCCTCACCGTGAAATAACTCAAACCCATGTCAAGCCTCAATATTTCCATTTTCAGCAAACCGATATCACTACCCTTCAAATCGTGAGAACCGCCATGTGACTTATTTTCCACCATCGACAACAGGGACCACCAACAATCTCCTTCCATTCTTCATCAACATCCAACCTTTAAAACCTTTGATAACCTTCCAAAACATACATAACATAAAACCACCATAAAAAGCCATTGTGGAAGCTCCAAGCAAAACCCACTCTACCATTCTCGAATCCAAACCTTCAACCTCATCATACTCAAAACATCTTCTTCTTCACTAAAAACATCACACAAAGCTCAATCTTCAACATCACTACAAAACGATTCACACAACCTTTTTCAACTTAGAATAACAAAAAAAATCAAAACAACTCACCTAGAAGCTTCACTTCGAACCGCATTATCTTTACTGTGCGAAATCGATCTCCCTTTGCCGATTAACACACTACCACCTCCCAAATTTCAGGCCTTAACTTTAATCAGCCAGACAACCACTCAAAATCAAACCTCCACCCAGCTCCTTCCACGAAGGAGAATTCGGCGAGAGCAAAGCCTTTGAGAGAATGAGAGTGAACGCGAAGAATGGAGAGAAAGTGAGAGATTCAGAAAGAAAGAGCATCAAGTGGAGAAAAGAATGAGGTGCAAGAAAGAGATGAGGAATTTGAATTGAGGGAGAGAGTGAGGTCACTACGTTGAGGGTTGAAGAAGCAGAGAGATTGAAGAAGGGAAAAGATCTTCACCGTGTGTAAAGAAGAGGTTTCACCTTTTTTATTCATTTTTTTTATTTATTCATTTTTTATTTTATCTTTATTTTATTATTTCTTTTCAGAAATCTGACTTGGTTTGATGCAAAGCCCGTTTGAAATTTTTCTTTTCTTAACAGACCACCATAAAGCCCGAACACCCTCCCTCTATTTTCTCTTTAAAATTTTTTTTCTTTTCTTTTAATTTTAATTTTATTCGTTTTTCTTCATCTTCCCTTTTTTTAGTTATTCTATTTTTGTTTTAATCTCATGTTGACCCGTGTTTCATTGTTATTATGATTATTCCATTGTTGACCTTTATATTTCTTTTTTTTTTTATTTTCATATTTTTGTCAATGACGTCCAAATATCATGGAATAGTTAATTTTCAAAGAGACTTAATCTTCATTATTTCAAATATGTGGTTGAATAATCATTTGGATCATTCTCCATACTTTGGAATCGTGATAGGTTGTCTTTGATTAATCGACAATAATTCTAGATCAAAGACGAGACCGTTATTCTTCACATTATCATTTGTTCATCATATCCATCGTGTCATCTTGTCATTGTTCATATCATTTTCATCTTCTTCAAAAAACACAAAAACATGATAATTTATCGACACCCTAAAAGACTTTCAAGTGGTGGACTGTGGTTACCATCTTTGGCATCATGGAGTTGGGACACTGGACAGAAACCCTAGAAAAGGATCTGTAGATTGCGTTTATCTCTATTCTCTCTTACTTTAGGTTAGGACACTTGCACACGTATGACTTCCTCTTGGGATACCTAACAACGAGACCCTTTATTTCTCGCATTCAATTTTCCCTTGTATTTCTTCATGTACCCCGCTCCCTTTGGATGTATTTCTTTTATTTTCTCGCTTTGTGTGGTTGTGGTTTCGTATTAGGAGCACCCTTAGGGACTAGGATCGACCAAACCCTTTCGAATGCCCTTGATCCAACGTCAAGTGGCTCTTTCCTTTAACTTGTAAGTCGACCTCCTTATGCGTCGCCATTGACCATACCTTATACCATTAAGATCTCCATTTCCTTTAACTCAAACCCGTTCACCATGAATAAACCCTTGATTCAACGTCAAGTGGCATTTTCTAAATCAAATTAACACACTTAATAGCTATTGGACACTTTTCAATAAAAGATGAAAAAGGAGCGGGGTGTAGTCAACGTATCCCTGAGAGTGAGGATCCGAGAGGTAGATTTCGTTATTTGAGCTCTCGTCATCCTAATATTAACCAACCTTTTCTCTCGCCCTAGTGCGATTGAGACCTTTCCTCAAATGTAGTCAACGTTCTCCCGAGAATTAAGACACGGGGTGTAGTTCTCGACCGTATGAACTTTCTCATCATTTCAAATACTTCAACTCATCTTTCTTTTTGCCGCCGTGGGATCCTTTAAAACTTTTCATAAGCAATGAGGACACGAGAATGAGGAAATCCATTCAAAGTGGTGCAAGCGTCCTCTCCTCACCCGTTTGGGTAAAGCAATGTTTTCTGTCGAATGCGACTAAGTATCTTGTGATAAAATTAAACCAACAAACCGTCTGAGCTACGGATGCTCTGATTTCTCATTTGTCAATGAGAATAGGTAGGCACAAGGGCCTCAATCCTTGGCGAGCAATTTTTTTCTTTTAAACCCTTTTTTCCCGTAGTTCCCCTGAACTACGATTGCTCTGACTTCCTCATTGCTCTATGAGGATACTTAGGCACGAGATTGCGATGATCTTGGCGAGCACTCTAGGAAATAAATCATCTAGTCCCTATAACCCAAAAAGCCTAACACTTAGAAGCAAACATTAACATGCACACTTAACCTAATGGTTCCCGTTGAGTATAATGGACGTGAGTGGGTGCTAATATCTTCCCCTCACGTAACTGACTCCCGATCTCAGACTCTTTGGTTGCGATGACCATGTCTTTTCCTTAAGTTTTAAGGGTTTTATCGATATTTTCCCTTTCCCCTTATGGGAATAAATAAAGTTCGGTGGCGACTCTGTTAGTCCAGTCCCGCAAGCGTGCGATTGCGCTACGTGAAGGATCGGTTGTGACTCTGTGATGTACTGTTCAACGATCGAAACTTCAGGATGGTGATGATTCTTTGTATACCCTTTATAGATCTTCATATATCGCTCTGCCAGAAACATCTACCGTAAATAAACTGGAACACAAATTCTAATCTCCCGTACTATATCAACAATTAAGTTATCCATAATGTAGAAAAATGATGGAGGGAAAAAACCGCTAACAGACACAATATAATTGCATCCTCATGTTCCAACTCATCTAAATTTCTAAGTTCAAAGACTTTACAACATATAGCATTTAAGAATAAGTACAATCTAATTATAGTTACTCTTAAAATTTTTAGTATAATACCACGGATAACCAATGGTAGAAGTTGTTACATCAAGACATAAAAATCATAAGATTTTAAGCCAACTAATTTGAGATTATTCATTGAGACACAAATTTTTTCATATTTGATGTGTACTCCCAGGGAACTTTGAAACCCTGCAAACAATCGCAATTATTTTCTTCTTGTTTGGACAGCGCGTGACATGCTAGGGGAAAACATGTTCTATTTCTTATATATTTTGGGGATAACTCTTGTCGCATACCCATCACTACCATATCTTCACAAGATTTCTTAGTATTTTTGTCTCACCTTTAATGTTTAAAAGTGTTCCAATCAAACTGTTATGTACATATTTACACATGCATCACATCAAGACAATGTCCTACATCGAGGCTAGACCAATATGGAAGATAAAATAAAATCACATCTTTTTCTGAATATTTTTCTCCATGATATTATTTTTTCTTTCCAAAGACAACATTAATGTGTTGTTGTCTTTTATAAAATTTCTTTCCGTTTAAGGGCTTTGGAGCGATACTTAACTCCTGCTTTCCATTAAAAGCCTTTTGCAATCTACGGTATGGATGATTAGGTCTTAGAAATTTTTTGTTCCCAATATAAACATAATTTTTTTCCATTTTTTAATTGGTGGAAGCATTATCATCTTCACATATTATAAACACTTTATGTCTCTTAATGTTGTACCCATACAAATTACAGTATGTAGGAAAGTCATTGATTGGGCAAACAAACATGGAACATATCTTAAAGTTACCTGTATACGCATCATCAACATCAACACCTTCCTTCCACAAAATTCTTTAATATTTGATAAATGGCATTAAATAAACATCTATATCGTTCCCTGGTTGTTTTGGACCCAAAATCATCATTGATAATATCATATATATGCGCTTCATGCACAAACCAGATGTTAACATGTAAATTAGGAGAAGAATAGGCGATGAAGTATGATTCGTACTCAAATTAACAAACAGGTTCAATCTGTCGGTGGCAAGTATAATCTTATGGTTCCTTGCATCAAGGGAAAAATATAGAAATAACGAATCAATTTTCTTCGATTGCAATGAGATCATCATTGTCCTTCTTCTTGTAGCGTGACTCCCCACACCTCGTACACTCCTTCAAAGAAAGACATAGATCATAAAGGAAAGAAGCGTCATGTATATAAGTTCACACATTATAAAAAGAACACGTCATTTAACACCTTTTTTTATAAAATTAAAATATCTAAAGGTAACAACCTTGGATCTTTCGAATCTAAAGCACCTGGGCCTAAGAAGATATGGGCACCAAAGGTGAAACTTTAGTGTTTTAAAGGTATGCTTTTTAACTTGGAGGTTTGACAATTATTAATAAAGTTATGCAAATAAATACTATACTTCCAAAGTATACAGTATTTATGAAGTCTCTGATCCAAGGATGAACAATGATGGCAAATCTTAACCATTGTGATAAAAGAAAATTATTTGATGATATCTAAAAGTATACGATCCTCAGTGATCAGATAAATGGATATGTATGTAAAGGAATTACTCGTGTTGTGGCTATTATCAGCTCTCGTATCCAACGGTGTATAGAGAAGGATACACCATTTGGTGTTTTACCTTTTTGGAAAATATTTATCAGGAAAATTTGATTAACCCCTCAAACTAATAACTTAAATTTTTTCCTCATCTAAATAAATTATTTTCTAACCCAAAAAGATGAGTTTTCTCGTGTTTCAAAGCCAAGCCGGAATACAAAATACAAATCCCAAAATAAGATGTTATGAATAAGGCCATAATAATTGATTGGCACTTGTGATCAATCGATTAGATCATTTGAACAGTAAAAAATCCAATCGTTGGAGCTTACCACAACAGGTAGTTGAGTGAGTAGTTACGATATCAAATACTTTCAATGGATAACTCTTAATCTTTACCATTTCCAATCGATTGAAACATGTGTCTAATCGATTAGAGAAAAGCTATAAATAGAGGTAATTTCTCATTCTTCTCATCTCATCATTTTCTCACTTGTTCATTGCATTAGAAACATGTTTTTTCACTCACTCACCATCATAACCTCAAAATGGCCCCAAAAAACCCATTCTTACAAACCTTCATCCTCACACTTTTCCCAAGGCTTCTCAAATCAGGCTCAATAAACCAACTTCAACCTCTACTACTTTGATAAATAACTTTTTTCCTTCCATGATCAAGACGAAGATCACTACAAGAATTGCTCCTTCATTTAAGCATTCATTGTTGTAGGGCTAAGGAACTTTGTTTTAAAAAAACCTCAAGCGAGGTACCCGGAAATATTAAGAATTTTCTACGCCAATCTCCCTTATAAAGATGTAAGGATCTCCTCCGAAGTCAAGAAACATCACATCACCTTGTCTTTTGAATACTTCACTCAAGTGTGCAACCTACCCTTCACAAAATAAGATTATAACCAAATGGATCTTGAAGGCAATGAATTTAATTTTGAAACTCTTGCCCACTCTATTTATATTTATCCCACTTTCATTATTCCAACGTCCTTCGATGTTAGACTCATTGTTCTAAACAGTAGATTGAGTCACTACACAGTGAATCATGAGCTATTATCACGGAAGGGTAACTACAACATCGTCCAAAACTCAGACATCCCTGTCGTCTGGTTCTTAGAAAACAAAGTCCCAAAAAAATTGGGCAGATGGGGTTCTTCACCATATGCTAGATAGCTAAAGGAAAAATAACTCCCTACCATATGTCAAACTAATCACCAAAATTATAAACTACTTCGACTATGATTTTAGAGAAGAATAACCTATCTATATACACACACAAAGATAGGACAAGCTATTATAAGAAAAATGGGATATGCAATTCAAGAAGGAAAATTTGTCCCTTCTCAAACAAGAAGAGAAAGGGCGTAAAGAAACGCTCCTCCATCCAACATCCCTGATGAAATCTATGACAAGCAACGAAAGATGAATGCAAAATTGAACAAGCTCATTGAGAAAATGGAGAGACACAATCTTATCTCTCCAACAGTTTCTAGCTAGGATGATGACATTGAGATTAACTAAGTGTTTCTTTGATGTTTTATTCTTGTTATGCAATTTCCTTCCTTATTCTTTTAATTAAGCATAATTCCCTAATGTATTTCAATTTCTTTATAATATGAGTGTTTTTTTTTTCCTTTTGTGTAGGTCTGAATTGCCTTTGTTTTCTTTTTTTTTTTGCATTGCATCTTTACCCGCCTTTTTTATTTTTACAAAGAGGGAGAAGTATACTCTCAGGTGGAGTAGGATATACTCTCTACTTAACTCACGGAGAGTTTAATTACCCCAAAAATATATGTTTTGTTTTCTTTTACCACCTTCCCTGAGAGATGTGTTGTCATCATCAAAAAGGGGGAGAATGTGGAACCTTGTTTTTTAGGTGATATGTTTTTAACAAGGACATCAAATTTTGACGATGACAAATTATATCTTTTGACAAGTCAATCATAAACGAGTAAAGCGGATAAATATGTGAACCCAAGTATTAAGGTTTGATGTCCTTAACTATTCGATGATGGAAATTAAATGGAATGTAACTAAAGTTTCATCGCAAGCTACTAAAGCAGTTGTCCACAAAAGAGAAAGAATCTAGCAAAGTCTTGAAGTTCTTAGGACCCTCCTAAATTAGTAGTGGGTGAACCAGTTGTAATCAATAAAGGCTTTGTCAAAAAAGCGCGTGGATAAGGCATACTGTAACACCCCCTTTCTATACCCCCAAATAATCACATAAATCATTCAGTCACATATATAAAAAAAAAATATAAAAATTCGCCAGAGTACGATTAAAACATGGTATAAAAGAGGCATGTCACATCATACACACAATTAATACATACAACACCTGCTCATTATATTGATATGCAACAGTGGGGTAACTTGCTACAGAGGAACTTTGTCCTTACACCCACATCTCAATATTTAGAATAAAAGCGGAAACATCTAAAATATTGAAGAACAACACATATGTACATCATCCAGTATGAATCACTAGCTACATCATGTTTATACACAAATTCATCAGCAAGATACATATGCAAATGTATCACAAAAGAATAATATACATCCTAGCTACCCGGTGCTACATATCAGAGCCAACCGACCAAAAGAATGAAGACACGCTTCACAAAAAGACTTCCAGCATACCTACTCTTCAATGCCTCATAGAGCATCATAAAACAGCAGAAGGGTGAGAAATATTATCATAATAACAATGCATACAATTATATATATATCTTAACATAAAAATACACATATTACACATTCTCACCACAATTCATCACATTTTCATCTATATACCTCACAATGTATATATATATATATATATATATATATAACAAGTATATTCATCATGCACACTTTCACATTTCTCAATCATTCCGTATAAACATACACAATTATGTTCATTCAACAACACATCATTATAAAGATGATAAATGCAAATCATAGAGACCGACTCACGACTCTATGCAAATGCAATGCGGTACCGACTCAATCATCACTAGTTCACTCAGGAACTCTGCTGGAACCATCGCTCGTTACCGAAGTAACTCCCCGTCGGGCCTACGATGTTCACCCATTGCTCACACCCCACATGGGCACACAATGTTTATGGATCGCTCACACCCCACATGGGCACACGACCCGATTGCTCACACCCCACATGGGCACACAATCTGATTGCTCACACCCCACATGGGCATACAATCATTCGTAATCATCGCTCACACCCCACATGGGCACACGACGTTACGACGGATTCTCATTAGAATCGCACAACACAAGAATGCACATCATGATGCTTCACATGCAAAATGACTCAAAAGACATTCTTGAAATACATACATATTCACAATATATTCATGCATTCATCTCTTACAATCACATACAATCTATATACATTCACATCAATGCACTATTGTATGATTCACATTCAAACACACAGTCAAAACGGTAAAAGTCGCTAAATAGCACTATTCCCGACTTTCCGACATAATTAAATCGGCTAACGATTTTCAAAACATCATAATAAGAAAGTACAGCTCAATACCTTTCCAACGACACCAAGAATGTAAAAATCGGATACTCGGAACAAAAGTTACGGACGAAACCGAAAACGACATTTTGAAAAATCCCATTTTTACATTCCTCCTGTCCATACGCGTATCACCCATGTCCATACGCGTACGGACATAACCTATTTCCTTCACAAATTCCTCGTTCCAAATCCCATACGCGTATTGGCCCATGGCTCGCCCCTGTTACGCGTAATGCCAATATTCATACGCGTATTGGCCCAAAAATAAGCCAATGATACGCGTATTGCCTTGGCTCATACGCGTATGGACATGCCCCTTACGCGTATGGCCAGAGCATACCCAGAAAAATTCTGCAGAACGAAGTTCTGCGTTTTCCACTCCCCAATCATCCAAATCTTCACCTAATACTCAGAAAAATGCCAATTTGATGTATAACAATACATACCAATCATGTATAAACAACTATGAACACAATCAACATAAGTTTTAATACATTTGGATCAATTTCTAATCAATTTCTCAAAAATGGGTTATACCCTAAAACTCACAAAATTCATCAACAACAACAACAATTCATACATAATCATATACATTGATAAGATAACAATGTTTCACACCCTTACTCGGATTCCAAGCTTGCTAATTGATTGATCTTGATGAATTTCTAAGTTTTTCCTCCTTTCCTCTTCTTTTCTCTTCCTCTTCTTTCTTTCTCTCCTTTTTCTTTCTATCTTTTTCTATTTCTCTCTATTTCTCTTTTCTTTCTATTTTCTTTCTTTTCTATTTCTTTTCTCTCATTTTCCACTAAATCAATTTAATTCATTTTTTTCTCACACAATTCTAATTCCACAAAAATTTCTAACTTATAATTAATTGAGAAAAGACTAAAATACCCTCCATTCTAATTTTCCCGAAAACTCTCGAAAATGGTAAAATAACATTTAACACACCAATTTAACAAATAAAATAATTTATCACCCAATTAAATTAAAAGACTCAAGAATAATGGAATAATCAAAATCGGGGCGTTACAACTCTCCCCCACTTAGAAATTTTCGTCCTCGAAAATAATACCTGATTCAAATAACTCTGGATACGACTCTCGCATCCCACTCTCTAGTTCCCACGTCATATTGCCTTCCGCAGCGCCTCCCCACGCTACTTTCACAAGCGCAATATCCTTGCCCCTTAGTTTCTTAACTTCGCGGTCCAAAATCCTAACCGGTAAAGCTTCCACCGTAAGGTTATCTCTCACTTCAACCTCGTCCATAGGAATAACATGTGATGGATCCGGAACATATTTCCGAAGTTGCGAAACATGGAATACGTCATGCAAATTCGAAAGGTTCGGAGGCAACGCCACACGGTAAGCCACAACACCAACTCGTGAAGTAATCTGATACGGACCAATAAAATGAGAAGTCAACTTCTTCGACTTCAAAGCACGACCCACACCAGTAACTGGTGTAACTCTCAAAAACACATGGTCACCTTCTTGAAACTCAAGATCCTTCCTTCTCTTGTCATGATAGCTCTTTTGTCTACTTTGAGAAGCTTTCATCTTCTCCCGAATAAACTTCACTTTCTCCGTTGTTTGTTGTACCATTTCCAGTCCAACTATCGTCCTCTCGCCGGTTTCATGCCAACACAAAGGTGTTCGACATCTCCGGCCATACAAAGCCTCAAATGGTGCCATACCTATACTCGAATGAAAACTGTTATTATAAGTGAATTCAATTAACGCCAAATAACCATCCCAAGCACCACCTTGCTCGAGTACACAAGCACGCAATAAATCCTCCAACGATTGAATCGTCCTCTCGGTTTGACCGTCCGTTTGCGGATGATAAGCCGAACTCAATCTTAGCTTAGAACCCAAAGCCTTTTGTAAACTCTCCCAAAACCTCGATGTAAACCTTGGATCTCTATCCGATACAATACTCTTAGGAACTCCATGTAACTTCACAACCACAAGAACATAAATCTCGGCTAACTTCTCCAAAGGATAACTAATATCAATTGGAATAAAGTGAGCAGATTTAGTAAGCCTATCAACAATTACCCAAATAACATTATGACCTCTTTGCGTATTTGGCAATCCCGTAACAAAATCCATCGATATACTATCCCATTTCCATTCCGGAATATCCAACGGTTGCATAAATCCACTTGGTTTTTGATGTTCCACCTTAGACTTTTGACAAGTTAAGCATGCATACACAAATCGAGCCACATCCCTCTTTAAACCGGACCACCAAAAGATCTTCTTCAAATCTTGATACATCTTATTCGCACCCGGATGAATACTTAAATTACTTCGGTGTCCTTCCTCTAGAATCATCTTTTTCAACTCGGTCGTCGGGAATACAAATACGACCACGGAATCTCAAAACTCCATAATTATCAACCTTGAAATCCTCATTCTCATTCAACATCAAATCAACGAATTTCAAGTCCAACTTTTGCTTTTCACTAACCGTTGCAAGAAAATCATTCGTAACATGTAACATACCAAGTCGCACACTCCTCGGCGTCATTTCACAAACCAAACTCAAATCTCTGAAATCTTCCAAAAGTTCCCATTCTTCCATCATCAATGTGGACATATGTAACAACCTCCGACTTAAGGCATCGGCCACCACGTTTGCCTTACCCGGATGGTAATTCAAACCAAAATCATAATCCTTCAAAAGTTCTAGCCACCTCCTTTGTCTCATGTTCAATTCTTTCTGATCAAATAAATATCTTAAGCTTTTGTGATCACTAAAAACTTCAAATCTCGCACCATAAAGATAATGCCTCCATATTTTCAAAACAAACACCACCGCCGCTAACTCCAAGTCATGTGTAGGATAATTCTTTTCATGCACTCTCAATTGTCTAGAAGCATATGCCACCACTTTTCTATCTTGCATCAAAACACCACCTAAACCTGTCAATGAAGCATCACAATACACAACAAATGGTTCATTAGGATTAGGCAAAATCAAGATCGGAGTCGTTGTCAACCTTCTCTTTAACTCATTGAAACTCTCTTCACAATGAATATCCCAAATGAAAGCCTTTCCTTTACAAGTCAATTGCGTTAAAGGAAGTGCCAATTTCGAAAATCCCTCAATAAACCTCTGATAATAACCCGCCAAGCCTAAAAAGCTTCGAATCTCCGTAACCGACCTAGGAGCCTCCCATTGCATCACCGCATCTATCTTGGATGGATCAACACTAATACCACTACTGGAAATAACATGTCCAAGGAAACTTACTTCCGACAACCAAAATTCACACTTCGACAACTTAGCATACAATTGTTTCTCTTTCAAAATTTGCAACACAATTCTCAAATGCTCTTCATGCTCCTCTTGAGACTTAGAGTAAATCAAAATATCATCGATGAACACAACCACAAAATGATCCAACTGTTCATGAAAAATACGATTCATGTATTCCATAAACACACCCGGCGCGTTAGAAACCCCGAATGGCATCACGGAGTATTCGTAATGACCATACCGTGTCCTAAATGCCGTCTTTTGAATATCCTCTCCTTTCACACGAATCTGGTGGTATCCTGATCTCAAATCAATCTTGCTAAAAACATTCGCACCAACCAATTGGTCCATCAAATCATCGATCCTTGGAAGCGGATACTTGTTCTTAATTGTCACCTTGTTCAACTGTCGATAATCAATGCATAACCGCATACTCCCGTCCTTCTTCTTTACCAACAATACCGGAGCACCCCAAGGAGAAACACTTGGCCTTACAAATTTCTTGTCCAACAAGTCATTCAATTGCTTTTTCAATTCTACCAATTCCGATGCCGACATACGATACGGTGCCATCGAAATCGGTCTAGTACCCGGAACTAGATCAATAGAAAATTCAACTTCTCTTTCCGGCGGTACATCCGTAATATCTTCCGGAAACACTTCTGGAAATTCGCACACCACTGGGAACACATCAAGCTCAACTTTACTCTCCACCGACAATGATGCAAACAAACCAAACAATTGAGCTTCATCCGCTAAAAGTTTCTTCAACTCTTTAGTGGATAGGAAACTCTCAAATTCATCATCTTCCAAAGAAGGAAACCTTACTAACTTGTGATAGCAATCTATATGAACTCGGTTAAATTGCAACCAGTTCATACCCAAGATTACGTCCAATCCCTCCAACGGCAAACATACTAAATCCATAACAAAGTCTTTACCATACATGGTCAAAGGACAACTCATACACACCAAAGATGTAATTACCGACCCTGAAGCAGGAGTCTCAATAACCATTTCAGCACCCATCACAGTTAACGCAAGATTCAAACGCTTCGCGCACTCAGACGAAATAAACGAATGAGTCGCTCCCTTATCAATAACAGCAACTAAAGGTGTACTATTAATAAAGCATGTACCTTTAATCAAACGGTCCGCATTCGTAGTTTGAGTCCCCGCCAATGCAAACACCTTTCCGCCCGCTTGAGCTTGTTTCGGCTTAGTACACTTAGTACTAATGTGACCCACTTCTCCACAATTATAGCACTTCACCATATTTCTTCTACAATCTGTAGCAGCATGCCCAAGACCACCACAATTAGAACATTTCGCTACAGGCTTCCCACACTCAAAAGATTTATGACCTATATCACCACATTTGTAACACCTAACAACACCGGAACCTCCTCCTCCAGACCTCCTATCAAAGCTTCCCCTATGCTTACCCTTATCAATGGGTGTCACATAAGGTCCACTTCTAGCTTGTTGCTTCCCCTTCCTCTCATTCAAACTTTTGTAATGTGTAGAACGAGCCTTACTATCTTCTTCGAAGATTCTACAACATTCCGTCAAATCCGCAAACCTCCTTATCCTTTGATATCCCACAGCTTGTTTGATCTCAGGACGTAAACCATTCTCATATTTAATACACTTTGAGAACTCAGCAGTAATCGCAGCATAATGAGGATGGAATTGAACCAACTCCACATATTTAGCAGTATAGTCCACCACAGACATACTACCTTGTTTCAGTTCAAGAAACTCCATCTCCTTCTTTCCCTTCACACTCTCAGGGTAATACTTCCTCAAAAATTCAGTACGAAATAAATTCCAAGTTACCTCTTCATCATCCACCTCAAGAACTTCACGCATACCGACCCACCAATCGTCGGCTTCTTCCTTCAGCATGTGAGACCCAAGCCTCACCTTATTCTCCTCCGCACAGCCCATCACTCTGAAGATTCTTTCAATCTCCTTCAACCACAATTGAGCTCCATCGGGATCAAATCTTCCTTTGAAAACCGGTGGTTGATTCTTCCTGAACTCGTCATTAGCATTCACGTTAGGTGCACCTTGCACCGCCCTAGCCATTGCTTCCAAAGCAGCAGCCATCGCATTGTTGTTTCTACCAGCCATCTTCTGATTATTCCCAAAAATGACAACAAGGTTAAACAACAGTTCAACCAACACAACAACAAGACAGACACAACTGACTCAACTCTGGCTCTGATACCACTTAATGTAACACCCCCTTTCTATACCCCCAAATAATCACATAAATCATTCAGTCACATATATAAAAAAAAATATAAAAATTCGCCAGAGTACGATTAAAACATGGTATAAAAGAGGCATGTCACATCATACACACAATTAATACATACAACACCTGCTCATTATATTGATATGCAACAGTGGGGTAACTTGCTACAGAGGAACTTTGTCCTTACACCCACATCTCAATATTTAGAATAAAAGCGGAAACATCTAAAATATTGAAGAACAACACATATGTACATCATCCAGTATGAATCACTAGCTACATCATGTTTATACACAAATTCATCAGCAAGATACATATGCAAATGTATCACAAAAGAATAATATACATCCTAGCTACCCGGTGCTACATATCAGAGCCAACCGACCAAAAGAATGAAGACACGCTTCACAAAAAGACTTCCAGCATACCTACTCTGCAATGCCTCATAGAGCATCATAAAACAGCAGAAGGGTGAGAAATATTATCATAATAACAATGCATACAATTATATATATATCTTAACATAAAAATACACATATTACACATTCTCACCACAATTCATCACATTTTCATCTATATACCTCACAATGTATATATATATATATATATATATAACAAGTATATTCATCATGCACACTTTCACATTTCTCAATCATTCCGTATAAACATACACAATTATGTTCATTCAACAACACATCATTATAAAGATGATAAATGCAAATCATAGAGACCGACTCACGACTCTATGCAAATGCAATGCGGTACCGACTCAATCATCACTAGTTCACTCAGGAACTCTGCTGGAACCATCGCTCGTTACCGAAGTAACTCCCCGTCGGGCCTACGATGTTCACCCATTGCTCACACCCCACATGGGCACACAATGTTTATGGATCGCTCACACCCCACATGGGCACACGACCCGATTGCTCACACCCCACATGGGCACACAATCTGATTGCTCACACCCCACATGGGCACACAATCATTCGTAATCATCGCTCACACCCCACATGGGCACACGACGTTACGACGGATTCTCATTAGAATCGCACAACACAAGAATGCACATCATGATGCTTCACATGCAAAATGACTCAAAAGACATTCTTGAAATACATACATATTCACAATATATTCATGCATTCATCTCTTACAATCACATACAATCTATATACATTCACATCAATGCACTATTGTATGATTCACATTCAAACACACAGTCAAAACGGTAAAAGTCGCTAAATAGCACTATTCCCGACTTTCCGACATAATTAAATCGGCTAACGATTTTCAAAACATCATAATAAGAAAGTACAGCTCAATACCTTTCCAACGACACCAAGAATGTAAAAATCGGATACTCGGAACAAAAGTTACGGACGAAACCGAAAACGACATTTTGAAAAATCCCATTTTTACATTCCTCCTGTCCATACACGTATCACCCATGTCCATACGCGTACGGACAGAACCTATTTCCTTCACAAATTCCTCGTTCCAAATCCCATACGCGTATTGGCCCATGGCTCGCCCCTGTTACGCGTAATGCCAATATTCATACGCGTATTGGCCCAAAAATAAGCCAATGATACGCGTATTGCCTTGGCTCATACGCGTATGGACATGCCCCTTACGCGTATGGCCAGAGCATACCCAGAAAAATTCTGCAGAACGAAGTTCTGCGTTTTCCACTCCCCAATCATCCAAATCTTCACCTAATACTCAGAAAAATGCCAATTTGATGTATAACAATACATACCAATCATGTATAAACAACTATGAACACAATCAACATAAGTTTTAATACATTTGGATCAATTTCTAATCAATTTCTCAAAAATGGGTTATACCCTAAAACTCACAAAATTCATCAACAACAACAACAATTCATACATAATCATATACATTGATAAGATAACAATGTTTCACACCCTTACCCGGATTCCAAGCTTGCTAATTGATTGATCTTGATGAATTTCTAAGTTTTTCCTCCTTTCCTCTTCTTTTCTCTTCCTCTTCTTTCTTTCTCTCCTTTTTCTTTCTATCTTTTTCTATTTCTCTCTATTTCTCTTTTCTTTCTATTTTCTTTCTTTTCTATTTTCTTTCTTTTCTATTTCTTTTCTCTCATTTTCCACTAAATCAATTTAATTCATTTTTTTCTCACACAATTCTAATTCCACAAAAATTTCTAACTTATAATTAATTGAGAAAAGACTAAAATACCCTCCATTCTAATTTCCCCGAAAACTCTAGAAAATGGTAAAATAACATTTAACACACCAATTTAACAAATAAAATAATTTATCACCCAATTAAATTAAAAGACTCAAGAATAATGGAATAATCAAAATCGGGGCGTTACACATACACACACTAAAATATATTTTCAAACTATTTTTACCAAAGAAAATATCTTCAAAAGCATCTTGAAGTTGTTCCAGATGAATTGGGAGCTGTGAAAATATATATAGGCAAATTTTTTACTTATCGAAACAATAAGCACTTTTTTCAAATCAATTAGCTTAGTTCATAGTTAAATCCCAAGAGATTAGGATAACACCTTAATGATGTGAAATGGATAGATCTCTTTTCCTTCCCTTTTAAACTTACAATTGATTATATTTCAAACTTCTAATCCATTGTAATTAAGTGTCAATCGATTAGTTTGTCATAAAATGCATTTATTAAAATTCCTTTTTGAGCCAACCTCTAGCCTATAAACATATGTCCCTTTACTCATTTCATTTCATCCAGAATCATGTTTTAACATAACTCTCTCTCTCTCACACACAAACTTTTTGTTTACTTTCTCTCACTAAAATTATAGCCAAAGTTCTTCTTTGAGAAATACCTTATGTGAATGAAAATAAGTTGTAATTCTAGAACGCTAGAATTGTAAAATTCACCAAGGTCTAATTTTTTACCTTGGTAAACATGTAAAAGCTTTGGTTTAGTGACTGTGTTATTCAGTATCTTTAGGCTCGAGGTTAAGCCGTGGTAAAATATCTTTACGTTTTTAGTCAGCCAATGGTAAAACAAATATTACATTAAAGCTTAGCCTGTGATAAAAGCTTGAATAAGTTTTGAGATTAGCCTCATATTAAAATCTCTTAGGTTATTTGCCAGCCCGTATAAAACCAAGGTTTAAGGTTCATGAGCTTAACCAAAGATAAAAGCTTACAAGTTTGAAGAAGCTTGAAGACTAGCCACTCCAAGATTCTTGTTTGTGGAGAGAAAACTAACCACTTCAATCTACTGTGTAGAGAGAAGACTAACCTCTTCAATCTACCATTTAGAAGAGAAAACTAAAACTCCAATATTCCAAGTCTTTAGTTGGAGATCAACCATATTTCCTTTTATAATGGGGTTCGTGAACCTCTCCTACTAAAATCTATCAACATTTATTGAATACGCTCAAGATCAGTTATTGGGGAGAGGATTAGGCCCTTTTGCTTTTTACCTAACCTTAATAATTCCTGGTGTTCTTCTTTCCTTTAACTCTTTACTTTTACGTTATTTATTTTCTTCAATTTTTTTGCTGCTAGTCATTTAAATTGTTTTTACGCTCTGATTTTATTTCACATAGTTTTTCAAAATCACTTTTTCTGAACCATACAACTCAACTCCTCCCCCTTGTGTGTGAAGTCTGAAGTCCATCAAGGAAATGAATTCATTTCAGACATGTTGGATAGATACATGTCTAAAAATGTCTGGAACAAATGTTTCCTCACCATACAAACACTCATCTCCATAAGTCTTAATCTAACAATAATTCAATCATGTTAGAAATCCATACTGATTTGAATCACCAAATGAAAAAACAACCTAAAGATAAGCTTAAAATATTTGAGAATATAGTGAATGAAAACTCTTGATATCCAAGACATGATTAGGAATAACTGGAACTATAGGCCAAAGAAGGATACAAAATAAAATTATCTTACACTTTGGTTTATTTATGCAAAGGGCGAAGAACTACCTTTGCTCATCCTAGCAGAGAGATAAAGAAATTTAACAGAGATCTCAATCAACTTTAGAAGACTAGCACTCTTAAATAGAATCAGAAGAAGATGGAGTAATATAGGTCAACCTTGATAGGATTCTCCACCAAGTAGAGATTTAGTTGGCTCAGAGGGAAAAAGTCCACTTGTTAAGTCCCTCAAGAATCCTTTCTCCAAAGAGGAGGTGTATGTTTCTATGAATATGCTTAAAAGGATTGATGCTATAGGTCCTGATGGGTGACTTGCTAGTTTCTATCAGAATTATTAGGGGCATTGTGGGAGAGGATATTAGTAACATTATTTTCAACATTTTTAACCACACGGAGAGTCAAAAGGATCTTAACAGGACTTACATTAGTCTGATTCCAAAAGTAAAAAACCCTACCAAACCCGCGGATTTTAGGCTAATTGCTTGATGTAATGTGATTATGAAAATTATTACTAAAACTATTGCTAACAGACCTAAACCTATTCTTCATACTTTTACTAGTGAAAATCAGAGTGCCTTTGTGCGCAAAAGACTGAGCATTGATAATACTACGGTGGCCTTTAAGGTTTTTAATTACCTTAATAACTCTACCACAACTAAACCTGTATTTGTTTACCTTAAGGTGAATACAAAAAAAAGTATATGACAGGCTGGATTGAAATTTTATTCTCAAAACCCTTACTAGAATTGGTTTTCTTATATTATGACTAAGGTTGTTATGAACTTTCAGTACTATGAAAAACACATACAATCATGGTTGACAAAGATATATAATCATAGAGGACTGGCTATTGTTAAGTAGCGTGTGGTTGTATATGTGTTACTTATAATCACGTTCTAGTGCCCGTTGTAGAATATTGGAATACGCGCTACCTATCACTGTTGTTCTGATACATAACCGTTGTGAAAAGTTTAAAGGTCCTTGGTTCGATTCCCATAAACACTATTGTTCAGATTATATATTATTCTGGATAGTGTTCAACATATAACCACCGTTAGATTTAGAAATTGTGGTGAAATCACTTGCTTATATATATATATATATATATATATATATATATATATATATATATATATATATATATATATATATATATTTATATACATAAAATAACCTACAATTTACACATGATTACATGAAGTAATTGTATTTTTGGTGTTTTGGTTTCTTGTCTCTTGGTGTCTTGACTTTAAGCACCTATAGTTTCAAATAATCATACTTGTTACTAAATAAAAATAGAAATTTTTACTTTATAGTAAATTATGAATAAAGAATAATATAATTACTTGTTAATTTTTCCAGATACCTTCTTTATGATAGTTACGAATAACATGCATATATCTCTATTAACTTCATCATATGAGGTAGGCACTTATGTTTTGTAAGAAGGAGTGGAAGGAATATCAAAATTCTCTTCACCACGAGGAATGTATTTTCCTTGGAGAACGATAGACAATCTCCCTGATATGTCTGAAGGGTCATTAATATAGAAAACTTGTGTTTGCTTGAGAAGCCCTTATGAATGGTTCGGATATAGAAGTTTCCTTGCCTAAGTCAACCTGGGTGAATCCTAAGTCATCAATTTTTCACTATTATTATTAGGAACCCACTTGCATTTAAATAAAGTCAATTTTAAAATAGCATAATCAATCTTGAAATTCTGGTATCAGACGTGTGATGTTAAGGTGTGATGTCACAACAACACACTCTGCACAATGGACAGCTATAACAGTAAAATAACACCAAGAATTATTGACCCAGTTCGGTTACAACCAACCTACTCTGGGGGCTACCAAGCCAGGGAAGGAATTCACTACTTGTAGATATAATTTACAAACTCAACAACCCGTTGACCATCTCCTAAACTTATACTCTACTAATGACTTCCTACCTAAGAAACCACTTAGGTATGAGAACATCACTCAATCCCTTACAAACTCTCAAAGAACCCACTTTGAGTACCCTTGATCTTACTTCACAGTTTCGATCAATTCAAACAACTCTCTTTGCTTCACAGCTTTAGAGAGGACAGAAACTTAACACCTATTCAAACCCTAGAATAGTGTAAATGCAAGCACTTTAAACAAACTCTAGACACTAAGCCTTCTGCTCTTGATCTTCTGAATGTTTTCTGTACTTTTTCCTTTGGTCTTGTGCGCTTTATATAGCTCATGAATTGGGCTTGGACTTGTCACAATATTTGATCAGATTTGTTAATTAAAACTGAATCTTCAAAACAGATTTTATCCCCAAAATCTTTTTAAATCTTCAACCTTTTAATTCTCCAATAGATCTGCAATCAAATCTCCCATGTAACAGAAAATATCTATCCCAAGATATTCTCATCCAATGAGTTACCCACTCTCCACAATTCCAGCTAATACGCGTGCCCTAATAACATATCCTGCTGTTATTAATTCTGCAGGTCTGATGTTACAACATCACCTGTGTGACATCAGACATCCATCTTCAGCATTTAACAACTTAACACAGCCCAGTGTTAAGACTTCAATGTTACAACATCAGCACCTTGACATCAACATTGAATAAACTTTGTTTTACCAAAATTCCAGCCAATCCAGGAACTATCAATCTCCCTCTTTGGCTAATTTTGGCTAAAACACTCTCTGCACTCTGCAAACAACATCTGCACTCTGCACCTTCAGAGATTTCAGCAGCGGAATAATCTTCAGAAGTTTGAAACTTATTAGCAGCAGTTTGATAATCTATCAAAGTCTTCATCACTTAATCTGCTGCAGCACCATCTTCATTATTGACAGCAGCCAATTGGTGCTCCCTCTCTAAAACATGAACCAGCATCACAGCTGTTCAGTAGCTCATTATGTGCAGCAATTTACTCCCCCTAGATGTCGGCTTGGCTGCACTCTTCACAAGTCATGATATCTTCAATACTCCCCCTCAATAACTGCATCACCACTTTTCAACTAAACACCTTTTAGCAGCATCTATCTCCCCCTTAATCTCTGCATCACATCAGCAGCATATGGCAATAAAACTCTTGACTATTTTGGCTATTTTCTCCCCCTTTTTAGCCATAATTAGGCAAGCTTCTATAAGAAGCCCTATTAACTATAGTCAGTATACCCTAGCTCTCATTGTTAGCCTCTCAGTTAGTAAACAGGCAAAACAAATCATAGAAGGAAACTAAAAACAGAAACAGTGCACAAACCAGCACAATATTCAAGTTACAAAACCAAGATAGCAAAAAAAACTAAAACTACTAAAACTACTGAAGGCAAGAGAAAATAAGCTAGTCTTCTTCTGAGCTTGCTTCATCAGCACTATCTTGTCCTTCATGATTCTCTTCCTCCTCCTCAGAGCTATCCCCTCTGGCATCAACTTCAGAGTCATCAACATCATCATCACCACTGTTCAGTTCTAACTGCTGGATCAGCTTTTCAAGTCTCTCTTTGCTAACCAAACTGGTACTGGTTACTTCATCAAGGTCTTTGCACATGGTCTTCAATTCTTCGATCAGTTCAGCCTTTGTAGTCTTCTTCTTGACTTCAGCAATTGATGTTAGAATAATGTCTGGAACATGATATCCTGAAAATAGTTTAGGGTGTAGGGACAAGGCTGTCTTCCTCTGGCACGCTATGTCTGAGCTTGTTAAAGTCTCAGGATGTTGCTCCAAGATGATACCACACACAAGAGATGGGAATGCTATGGGTAACTTGATAGCGTTTGTTCCAGCATGTTTCACCACTTGCTCAAAGATGTAGCTACCATAGTCAAACTTAATCTTCTTCCCAATAGCACATATAAACCTGCCCAATCCAACAGCGATTGTTGTCTTGTGGTTTGTTGGCACCCAGTTGGCAGCACCAATTCTGTGAAGAATTGCATACTTGATGCTAAGTTTACTGGCTGGCAACTTCTTTTTCAATGGGCAAACCCTTATCTGACCAACTGTAATCTCTTTACATATATCATTATCAGTCATCTCAAGTTCACTACACTCTTCATCATCTCTTCCTAGATACTTATTGATAGTACTAGGAGAGAAATTAATGCACTTTCCTCTCACATAAACTTTCATGAAATCAGTGCTCTTTTTATCAGTAATATTTCCAGAAATGTTGACAACAAATTCTTTAACAAGACTTTCATAGCACTTAGGAAACTTGGTCACAGTCTTTACCAATCCAGCCTCCTTAATCAGCTCCATGATATCCTTCATTTCCAAAGCTTCTTTCCCAAGCTCCCTCTCTAGGGCCAGTCTTCCCTGACAAACATATTTCCATAATGATGCACTGCTGGCATAGTGAAAGGAAATGTTGTCGACTGGAACTTCAGGAACTTTGTCAGAGATTCTCTACAAAATTGTCCTTCTAATAGGTGTGATGTTATGAACATCATCCTCACCATCACGGTCAGAATTAGAGTCTTCCCTTATTTTCCTCTTTTTGGATTTCACAACCACTTTGCTCCATGACTTGGTTGGACCAACCGCAATGTTCTTCTTGCCTTCAGTCTTCTTTGGAGAGGGATCAACGGTCTTTCCTTTCCTTGTCTTCAGTCTCTTAGCAATACTTGGGACAGCTTTTCCAATGATTTCATCATCGGATAAGTCAACTACATTGATCACATCCTCATCCTTTTCTTCCCCAGCAGGTGAAGTTCCGACATCTTCCTTAATATTAGCTTCCTCCTGTACATCATCTTCTTCTATTCTTACTTCAGAATCTTCAACAACAGACATAGCAAGTCTATGAAGATTTGTAGCTGCACTTTGCATGTCGCTCTTTTCCCTTTCAGAATGTTCCGCAGGCATTTGTCTCAGTGGTCTAGATATACCTAAGCTTTTATCCACGTCTACCCTTTCCTCAACAGTTTGAGAAGTGGATAACCTAGGTGCTGATTCAGAAAGAATGGTTGAGAGGGGCTCAACGTCCATGGGATTGAATGCTGAACCTTCGTCAGGGGAAACCCTAGCTCTTTCTTTTGTGGAACTCTGACACTCAGATTTCTTGGATGGAGACGCCATGACTCTTTTTAGTGAGAGTTGATTCTTGAAGTCGAAGGAGTTGATTCGTAGCGAGAGCAGAGCTTTGAAGACGCGTGATGTTGTAGTACCGGGAAAGGGGGTTCTGAGGCTAGGAGCTTGATTTGGAGTGTCAATGACTTTTTCCCTCCATAAAAACTTTCCTTTTAAAACACTCACATCAGAACTTGTTAACTTTGAGTGTCCTTTCAGCATCATGATGTCATAGTCTGATGTTATGACATCAACATCATTAGTTGAATTCCCTTCAAGAGAAGTCCACTGATAGCAGTTGTCTTTGGTTCTGGTACCCTTCATAATAACCTGATTATGTTCATCAGAAACCACACACCCATCCTTAGTGTAGTTTACCCTGTAACCTTCATCACACAACTGGCTTATGCTGATCAAATTTGCACTTAAGCCCTTGACAAACATAACATTGTCAAGTTCAGGTCTACCATCACCTTGCACTTTCCCAACTCCTGCAATAACACCTTTTCCTCCATTGCCAAATATGACTTCATGAGAGGGACAAGGTCTAAGATCATCAAACATGGATCTACATCCAGACATGTGCTTGGAACACCCACTGTCAAAATACCATGTTCCTTCTTTATCACCCATGAGAGCCAATAAGCACTTCACCTTCTCCTTAGGTACCCATTGTTTAACAATTTTGGGTCCATGCTCTCTCCATCTGTTTTGAGGCTGAGGGTATCCATGCAGCTTGTAACAAGAGTACTGCATATGTCCAAATCTTCCACAATAATAGCATCTCACCCTTTCATCTCTGAATCTTCTGCCATGATGAGATTGCCTATGCTGCCATCCATGATGCGGTCTCCTCCTACCATAACAGCCTTGCCATCTATTCTGTTGATATCTTCTCCCATAAGACGGCTGAGAATGCTTTTTTCCTGGATTGTCTCCCATGATGGTGTGGCTTTCTTCTTCCATATATACAAGGAACAACATTGGTGTATCCATACCCATAACCATACCAGTTGTCCTGATGTTGAGACATCTGATGAGACATGTGCTGTTTGATCTGAGCAGCTTGCATGCTCTCATGGTATTGTGGGGGCATATACTGACTAGCTCCCTGTGGCTGCTTTCTCTTCTGATAGGGACCAGTATTCTTCTCAATCTTCTTAGGTTGTGAAACATCAGCTTTCTTAGGGGTAGGATCCTGCTTCTTTGGCTGATGTTGAGATGAAAGTTGTGACACTTCCTTCTTTGAACCTGAAGTGCTTCCTTCTGAAGTTCCCTTGTCCTCAACCACATAACCTATCTCAGCTTTGTCTCCAGCAGCTTTTTCTGACTGAAGTATCTTGTCAAGTGTGTCTGTACCATAGCTCAGCATCCTAACAGACTTGGTCATTTGATCAAGGTGAGCTCTAACTAGCACCACTTCATTTTCCAGATCTGACTTTTCATTCTCTAGCTGAGCAATCTGTTGCTTGTGGCACTTGTTTTCTTGACAAATTTCAGCACTCTTTATACACAGCTCTTGATAGGTAGATGCCAACTCCTCATAAGTTACTTCTCCATCACTCGAATCATCATCAGAAACCACAGCTCCTGTTAAAGCTCTCACATGCTTTGCTGACTCGCCTTCACTTTCACTATCAGAGTCAGACCAGGAAACTGTCATGCCCTTCTTGTGCTTTTTCAAGAAGGTGGGACATTCTTTCTTGACATGTCCATACCCTTCACACTCAAAGCACTGCACTCCTTTATCTTAGGCAGTTTTCTCTTCATCCTTCTTGCTGGTGTCAGAAGTCATGTTCTTGACATTAGGTCTGGAGTTATTATTCATTCTCTTGAATACTTTGGTGAACTGTCTTCCCAACATCACTATGGCCTGGGATAAATCCTCCTGGGATTCAGAACTCTTTCCTTTATCTTCTTCATTATTTGACACCAGGGCTATACTCTTTGGCTTCTTTTCTGGTTCTTCTTCATTCAACCCAAGCTCAAAGGTTTGAAGAGATCCAACGAGCTCATCTACTCTCATCTTGCTGATGTCTTGTGATTCTTCAATGGCAGTAACCTTCATCTTATACTTCTTAGGTAGGGACCTAAGAATCTTCCTCACAAGCTTTTCATCTGACATCTTCTCTCCAAGAGCACTAGATGCATTGGCCAACTCAAGAACACTCATGTGGAAATCATGAATAGTCTCATCTTCCTTCATCTTCAGGCTTTCAAATTTTGATGTTAAAATCTGAAGTCTTGACATCTTGACTCTAGATGTTCCTTCATGAGTAGCTTGCAAGATATCCCATGCTTCTTTAGCAACTTCACAGGTATTGATTAACCTGAAGATGTTCTTATCCACTCCATTGAAGATAGCATTCAGAGCTTTGGAATTTCCAAGGGCAAGCTCATCTTCCTCCTTGGTCCACTCTTCTTCAGGCTTTGGCTTAGAGGTGCCTTCTTTATCTTTGCCAGCATCATCCTTCTCACACATTACAGGAGCTTTCCATTCTTTAATAACAGCCTTCCAAGCCCTACTGTCCAAGGATTTTAAGAAGGTGGTCATCCTTGGCTTCCAATAGTCATAATTGGATCCATCTAAAATAGGGGGTCTGTTTACGAATCCTCCAACTTCTTTGTCCATCTTTTCACCAGAAAGTAACTTCCCTAGATCTCATCCAGAGACAGACAGGATGCCTGCTCTGATACCAATTAAAATTCTGGTATCAGACGTGTGATGTTAAGGTGTGATGTCACAACAACACACTCTGCACAATGGACAGCAATAACAGTAAAATAACACCAAGAATTGTTGACCCAGTTCGGTTACAACCAACCTACTCTGGGGGCTACCAAGCCAGGGAAGGAATTCACTACTTGTAGATATAATTTACAAACTCAACAACCCGTTGACCATCTCCTAAACTTATACTCTACTAATGACTTCCTACCTAAGAAACCACTTAGGTATGAGAACACCACTCAATCCCTTACAAACTCTCAAAGAACCCACTTTGAGTACCCTTGATCTTACTTCACAGTTTCGATCAATTCAAACAACTCTCTTTGCTTCACAGGTTTAGAGAGGACAGAAACTTAACACCTATTCAAACCCTAGAATAGTGTAAATACAAGCACTTTAAACAAACTCTAGACACTAAGCCTTCTGCTCTTGATCTTCTGAATGTTTTCTGTACTTTTTCCTTTGGTCTTGTGCGCTTTATATAGCTCCTGAATTGGGCTTGGACTTGTCACAATATTTGATCAGATTTGTTAATTAAAACTGAATCTTCAAAACAGATTTTATCCCCAAAATCTTTTTAAATCTTCAACCTTTTAATTCTCCAACAGATCTGCAATCAAATCTCCCATGTAACAAAAAATATCTATCCCAAGATATTCTTATCCAATGAGTTAACCACTCTCCACAATTCCAACTAATACGCGTGCCCTAATAACATATCCTGCTGTTATTAATTTTGCAGGTCTGATGTTACAACATCACCTGTGTGACATCAGACATCCATCTTCAGCATTTAACAACTTAACACAGCCCAGTGTTAAGACTTCAATGTTACAACATCAGCACCTTGACATCAACATTGAATAAACTTTGTTTTACCAAAATTCCAGCCAATCCAGGAACTATCAAATCTCCCAAATCTCCTCAATGACGTTATAGAATGCTCTATATGCCAATATAGAATTTTTATCTTTCGAACTAGAGAAATACCTGGATTCGGCCTCAACCATAACTCCACTATTTTGCATTGTACTATGATCATCTTTTCATTTTTTATAAAAGGAAAAATGTCCAATGTCGTATGTAATTCAAGTTATCACATTAAATTTTGGCATGTGCGACAACCATTTAATTGTCTCGGATGCACTACCATCATTAGATATTTCTTTATTAAACCAATCTTTGAATTTCTTATTATGCTCTGTCAGAAAAAACTTGTCAGTCATTCAGAGTTTTTTTCTTCACAAGTGTTTTGTGAGTAGCTATGTAAGGTTGAACTTCATCAAAATTATTCAATATATAGAATGTGCTAGAAGAACTACATCCCAATTCATTGTCTTAACATTTAAACCTTGAGTACCTCTACCTTCATAGTTGTCAGCATGACGAGACTTTGGAATTCCTATTGACTCCGCTTCTATTAGAGCCAACTATTTTCGTATACCCATCGCCTCCATATAGAGACCGGAATTCTTACTATCTTCAGGCTTGCCTGGAATGTTTAGATTTGTTTAAATAAAACTATCACACACATTTTTCTCCACATGCATCACATCAAGACAATGTCTTACATCTAGCTTGACTAAAATGGAAGATCAAAGAACACATACCTCTTTTTACATATATTTTTATCAACTATACCTTTTTATTTTTCTCTCTTACCAAAGAAAACATTAATGTGTTTCTGTCATTGATAAACTTCATCCTCGGTTAAAGGTTTATGACCCATATCAAATTCCTACTCTCCAATAAAAACTTTCTGCAATCAATGATAAGGATGATCGGGTTTTAGAAATTTATGATGCCCAAGGTAAACAATATTTTTCCCAAACTCAAGTTGGTGATAACATGTATTAGATTCACATATAGATCACACTTTATGTCCTTTGAGACTATCCAATCAATTACCATGTGTTTGAAAGTTGTTGATTGTGAAATATAACATTGCACACATCTTAAACTTTTCACCAGAATATTCGTCATCAATTTTAATGCCTTCCTCTAACAAAAGTTTTAAATCTTTAACTAATGGACTTAGATAGGCATCTATTTTGTTTCCAAGTTATCGTCGTTTAGAAATCATCATACTTAACAACATATACTTGCACTTCATGCATAACCAAGGAGATAAGATGTAAATCGCGTGAAGAACATGTCAAAAAGAATGGTTAGTACTCAGATTGCCAAAGGGTTTAATTCCATTAGTGACAAGCCTAAACCTAATATTTCTTGGCTCAATGCCATAATCCGGAAACAACGATTCAATTTTCTTCCATTGCAAAGAATCAGCTACATGGTTGTCGCAACTGCGAAAAAACAACCGGCAGAAACAGAATAGAAGAGTCGCCACCGAACGTTATTTATCCCGATGCAGGGAAAGGAAACGATTGAAGAAGCCTCAAAAGGGAGAAGACATGGTCATCGCAACCATAGTCTGGGTTCGGGAGTCGGTTACGCGGGGAAGGTACTAGCACCCCCACGCGCCCATCGTACTCGATGGGATCCACGCTTGTTGTCTAATAAAAGGGTGAGTTATCTAAAGTCAACTTTTAAACGGAAATGGAAAACAAAAAGGGAAAAAGAGACTTGATATGACATTGTCGTCCTAGGGATACGTATTCCCTCGTGCAATGGGAAAGTCAGAGTCAACGTAGTTCGGAGGACTACGGGTGGATGGGGGGAAGGTTGCTCGCCAAGACATCGCCGTCTTGTGCCTACATATCCTCAATCATACGAGAGAGAGAGAGGAAGTCAGAGTAGTCATAGTTCGACACACGAGTCGATGAGTGTTTTTTATGAGCGACGTTAAGTTCGCGTCCGGCGGTTAGGGTCGATGCCTGTTTGCGACAAAATGGAAGTAACGTGCTCTTTTCTGAAAATGATTTGAAACCCAACAATCCCGAAGGACGAAAAAGATTTGAATTTGTTTTGTTTTTTAGACTGAAGTGAATTGAAGTTTGTTTGAAACTCACATTGCACTAAAGTATATGACATAGGAGCGAATGTGTCACATGGTCGCCCCCAATGGGACGTATGCTAAACACTCTAGAAGAATGACGAGATACCCCTCATTCTTCATTTCCTATGTACTTAAGGCTCATGGCGCACAATGTTCGTTGTACTTATTAAGTATTTTAGACTTGTTTTGAGATGAGAAGAGAAGACTCAAAGGTTGAAAAGAAAACACTAATGGAAATCTGAAATTCCTAATGTTATCTTGCAAAATGACCCTAAGGTTGAGATGAAAGGGAAGTCTACCTAATGTTAGCATACATGGATTATCTCCTAATGTCTATCCTACTCCAATCTTAATCAAAGATTAATTTGGACTAGGGGATCCTAAGGGAACATGCAAAAGCAAATCTAAGACTTAAACAAGTCTTAAGACTTAAGGGAGAAGAAAGAAGTAAGAGATGAAGAAGAAGATGCAACAAAGTGAACAAACATGGAAGTCCAGCTCAAGAGGTAAAGCAACATGGCAAACATCATACTCATACAATGTAATCACCAATCATCATGTCCAAGCAAACATGATCATGCAAGAAAAGTGTTCAAACAAATTCAAGTGATCTAGAATTCCATAAGAGATATAACAAGACATAGAACAATGATGGATAAGACCAAATGAGGTGAGATACAAAATAGGGCAGCAAGCACATCATGTCATAACAAGCTCAAATCATTAAAGAAGGAACATCATCCAGCACACTCAAAGCATATGTCAAAACTAGGCAAAACATTCACTTATGTCATTCATGCAAGCAACAAAAGATCATGTGAGGCAAGAAATGAGAAAATGTTACTTAATGGAAACCATATCAAAAGGATCAGAACCTAGAACAAGTTATTAAAAGCAAACAAGAGTCACCAAGCATTCATTAGATCATATGAAAAGGCATCACAAAGAAACTAGTTCAAAACATCCAAAGAGTAATGCCAAAACATTGTCAACTTGGAAAATCAACCACAAATAGAAAAATGATTAAATGAGAATGATACCAAAGCCACAAACAAGCCAATACAGTTCATGATAACATCATATAATCTTTTCAAGCTTCACTTAAGCACAAGTGGTCAAAAAGATCCAAACTAGGTCAAGTACCCAAAACATTCCATTCAAAGTTCAAGCTACATGTAAGAATTAACCAAAAATAGAATCATGCCATATAAAAATCCAAATAAATTCCAAAATCATTTTGTATCCATCAAGAATGCAATTGAAAAATATCTCAACAATAATCACAAGATTTCATCATCAAATGGATCAAGCATCACACATATCAAGCTAACCGAGCAATAATCGATGAGCAATGAGAACCATATGGAAAATAATAAAAAATTAATCACCATGGCATAAAATTGACACTCAAACATTCCTCATCCAAGTATGAACACATGGTAAAAAATTTAGCTCAAGAAAGCATGGCAAAGTCACTAAACATAAACATGAATCACATGGGTAGGCATGGAAGATACTTTGGAAAAGAAAATCAGAATTAATTTTCAAACTAAATGGAAAATTAAAATAAAATTCAAGGAAAATTAAATAAGACACTAAAATACATACATGATTTTTTTTATAATTTTTTATTAAAAGGAAGTATTTTAAATAGAATAAAATAAAACGAAAACAAATAAAAGAAAGAATAAAACAAGATAAGGTGGGAGGGGTGTATTAGCACGAACACGCTTGGGCCTGGACTGAGAGGGGGGTGCGAAGAGGAAATCGTTAGGCCCATGAGAGAATGTCACATGTAATTATAATTTTTAAATAAAAGAAATTAAATTGTAACAAAAAACATGTGGACTATATGTCAATTTGCCACATATGATTAAGTGACTACAAGACAAAATGCCAACCAACCAAAAGCAAACAGCCACGTCGTCATCATCTTCATACCATGCAAGGTTCTAGCACGTGAATAGTGCTCAGAGACGGGTGGAAAGTTAAGTCTGGCAGGCCACCACCAGCGGCGGCTGGCGCGGCCGGAGTCGCGAGAAAACACTCCCCCCCTCATTTTTTGTGTACTTTCCAAAACTGACATTATTTTCTCAAAATCTCCCTCCAAGGCCATGAAAAGCATGCTTCAAGAAAGAACACTCATGGATCTATAACTTCAAATCAAAACAACCAATATACTACAATGAAGTACACTCTATGGTGATCTCAAATATGCGAAAATAAATGAAAAGCAACCACTAAAACTCAAGAAAACATGGATTAAAATTTGCACACCTTAAATGGAACTTCATTAAAACACGCAAATAATTATTCAAACATTGCCTACGGTCATACCCAAAATTTAGACCATCAAGATATCCCATCATTGTGCAAATCATCACCACAATATGGATGTACCTTCATGCCTCATCAATCTCCTTAAAGATGGGTGAGCATTCACTACAATCAAGAATTAGGGTTTTAAGCCCTCTCAGAGCACTTAGACAAAGGATCAATCAAGAAATGACATGTTCTTCAACTTTTCTAACCTCTCAAACACCTATAAGGGATTAACAGGACTCCCACATCAAGAATCAAGCACAGGAGTGTAACATTCCAAGTGGATCAAGCCTCAAGATCGCCAGTGTCACCAAATTAGGGTTTTGGTCGACCAAGGCCTCTAGATGAAAATTTTCATTTGGACATGGGCCAATGCTTCAAAGCATAACCTAAGATATTCCAAGAGACCTCATGGACCCAATCATCAAGTCAAATTAGCCTAAGGGGATGCATTCATCAAAAATCAGGAATTAGGGTTTCTTAACCTAATTCACCCCTAAGTTGACTTTTGAGGCAAGATATGAGCCAAGACCTCAAGAAATGATTAGAGGACCTCAAATACACCACATTGATCCATTTTCAACAATGGATTGATCCAAGAAGCTTGATTCACAAGTTTCAATTTCATATGGGCCACAATTAGGGTTTTGAAGGAAAAGTCAATTGTATCTTTGACTTTTACCAAGACATGCTCCCAAACCTTGGGACATGATTCAATACACCCTATAACACCTATGGAACTCATCCATTGGGTTTGAATTAGGTCAAGAACTTGATTGCACAAAGGATCGCACAGTTTGGATTTCATCTGACAAAAAGTCAACTGTGCACAAAATCAAGTTTGTCTTTTTGGAATTTTTCCCAAATATGGTTCCCCTAAGTCAAAAATAATGTTAATGTATGGCATTGATCATCATTAATTAATAAAAAACAAGAAAAGTGAGGTTTCTTGCAAAAGGGGCAACCATGAGAAACCAAAATTTTTCTAAGTTATGGAACATAAGTGATTTTGTACCAACTTTGCAAGGTCATAACTCCTAAACCACAAGGCCTTTTTCTCCAATTCAAAGCTCAAATGAAATTCCATCTGACATACTTTAACAGTGTCAACTACAAGAGATTCCAAATCCTCATGGATTTTGAGTTATGGGTTGATCAAAATCACAAAAACATGAAAATTACCACTTTTCCAACATGTAGGGACACTTTTCACCTTGATCCAAGTTAAACTAGGTCCATTGGTGAACATTAAAATTGAAGTATGCCATGAGGGCTTTCCAACAAGTACCAGATCATCTCCAAATTCAATTTGAGTAGGGAGATACAACCCTTGGAACATGGCATCATGGACTGATTTTTACAAGGCAGATTTGTGCATTTTGCTCGAATTAGCTAGTTTGGACAATTCCAAGCCTTGTCATCCATTTGGACACATCAGAGGATAACATCCAAGAGAAAATATCTAATCCACAAGCCTCCCAAGTCCAAGGAACTACATGTAGCCATAAGTGCCCTAAAAAGGCTAAAAGGCTCAAAGACTCCAATTTTGTTTCCAAGCATTCAATGGATGCATCAAGGTGGCATGAACTGAGACATTGCTAACTGAATGAGTCAAGATTCAGCTCTAAATATATGAACCATATGCTTGTGCCCTAACCTCAAGTCAATGGCTAGAGGAGACTAAAGATTCCTTTTGCTACAATTGGCCAAGGGACTGTGCAAGTTGCCATTCACTATTGCTTGCAAAAGAAACTTACTCTACTATAAATAGAGCTCATTTGTGGTCAATTTGAGTACACCAAAGTACTACAACACTTGCTTTCCTCAAAATCTCTCTCATTAGGCCAAAATGCCTTCTTTTGTAAGTCACCACTGAGTTTTTGAGTTATAGAGCAATTCCACCATAGCTTATGATCCAAACACATCCAATGTATCATATCTAAGTTGTACAAATACTCACCCTTAATCTGAAACACCAAAATCAGAAAGTCAACCTCCAAAACCTCAAATTTTGACTTTTCTGCATTTTCAAGCCATATCTTGATTCAGTCACTTTCAAAACCAAACAAAGCCTCAAACACACTCCAAATATCATCCTCAAACTGTCCCAATTGGTTTCTCTCATCTGGAACACCATTAGAGAGAGTTACTATCTTGGTCACTTTGGCCCCTTTTGCAAGAAAGAGCCAGTTATTGTTCCTGATGATTCCAGCTAGTTTTGATCATCCTAAAAGCTTCTAAGGGATCAATCAAGAGTGTTTAAAGCATTGAATTACTTCTGGCACAAGGAACTTGACAGATTGCACAAGGAGCTTCAAGAGGTAAGTGCATCCCAACTTGAACTCTCTAAATCATGCATTGCTTTGAGGTACATTGATCATGGACATCTCATACATATCATATATGTTGTGTTTTAACCAATTTACTATGCTATTGCTGCCTGTATGATGAGATAGCATAGAACATGTAAATCTAGGCCTATTGTGAAATCACTATCGGATTTTAAAAGAGAAACATTTTTTGAAAATTCCCAAGGCACCATTGGATTCCTCATGAAATTCTAGGCAGGATGCGCCTAAATTTTGTCCAAATGATGGAGAAATGAGGAAGTTAGAGCCTTCATGCAAGAGGCACAAAATCAGGCCTTGCCTTGGGCAAGGGTCAGGCCATGGCGCCTTGGCCAGGCCTAAAAACAAGGCATCCCATATATATTCATGGGGTGGTTTTGATACACGGATGTATCACCACCCTAGTGGTAGCGCGCATGTGTGTTTGTTTGGCAGGTCGTGGGTTCAACACCCACCCAAACCATTTTGGTATTTTGCCATATTTTTCTATTTTTCACATTAATTAATTCCAAAATTAATTTCGGAATTAATTTCTCTATCAATTTTAATTACTTTTTATTGGTTCTTTTTTTGAAAATTCCCAAAAATGTTAAAATATTTTATTCCCCAAAAAATTCACAAAAATATTATTTATTTTATATATTTGGTATTTTTGTAAAGAATTATGTTTTTATTTGTTTTTAAACATTTAAAAATATTTCTTTCTCTTGATTTTTCAACTTCAAATGATTTTCAAATCATTCTATGAATGAAACATGATTTTTCAAACATTAATCCAAGATCATAACTTGTTTTTCACACATGTTTGATAATTTTGATAATTTTAATTGAATTTTATTCAATTAAAATACATTTTTTAAATCAAATTTGGGTTTTGTTCATTTTCACACTCACAAATCTTTTTCAATAAACTTTGGGGCCTCTAATAGAGTATAAGACCCAACCCCCTTTGTACATAAAATTTTGGGCCTCAGTCATTGTATAAGTCCCAGTACAGTTTTCAAAAACGACGATGCGATCGCTGTCTTTCAATGGGCCTCTCCTTGAGTTGTAAGCTCCATCCCTTGTACAAAAATAAATTTTTGGGCCTCTAATAGAGTGTAAGACTCATCCCTTGTAAATACAAAACCTTTTTTGGCCTCAGTCATTGTATATGTCTCGATACAATTTTCAGATCAACGGTAGGATTACTGTTTTTTCACCTAGGCCTCTCCTTGAGTATAAGCCCCAATCTTCTTTTCAAAACAACTTTCTCTTTTGATTTAGGTTCAAACTCATAGTTGTTATCAAAACTTTCTTTAATTTCTTGAACAACTAACCATACTGTTGTTATAATGGAAGCTTGACCACCTGTAAGTTTTAAACAGCTTTCTTTTACATACGTGCACATGTATGTATATATATATATATATATATATATATATATATATATATATATATATTTGTTTATGCTGGAAGCTTGCTCACCTGTAAATCCTCCTACCCTCTTTTACATACAATATATATTTCATCTGTATATATATGCATGTATATTATCTCCTTAGAGTTTTCCCTGGCAATTAGGTGTAGGACTAGATAAAGCCAGTGGTCACTCTTTCAACACAGTCAAAACTAGTTCCCCATAGGAATTTCTAGATACAGTCTTGCCTCCTCTTGGGCTTATACAATATGGAACAAAGAGAAAGGCATTATTCCTGGTGAAACTTTTCTCAGATTGTCACTATTAGAAAATTGTCAAAGAAATTCATTTCCCCAAGAGAGGATTAATTCCCGGTGAAACCTCTCTTGAATTTCAGCAAACCCTATAACTGTTCACTAAAGAAAAGATTATTCCCGGTGAAAGATTGATGTAGCTTTTCTTAAGTTTGGACCCACAGGCTTCCTAAAAGCATCCCCAGCCTCCTCTTAGGCTTTGTACAAGGACCCTCAGGCTTCTTAGAAGTTCTCATGCCTCCTCTTGGGCATAGTACAAGGACCCTAAGACCTCTTACAGGTATAGGACAGAACCTAATCATCCTTTGTTAGAGCAGTCTTTCTAAGAGTCAAAACCTCCAAACCAGTTTAGGGTTGTTTATCATCCCTTAAAACACTAGCCTCCTCTTGGGCTTTATACAAGCAGACTTGGATAGTCTTGCCTCCTTTTGGGCATCATACAAAGATAAACCCGTAAAATTGGACAGTCTTATCTCCTTTTAGATCTCAAAGAAACCCTGATCCTTTCATCAATCACCAACAGAGTTTAAACTTCTTCTAAATTTCCCCAGCTAGGGTAAAATCACTATCAAAGAACCTTTATCAGAACCTCAAGGCATCTGATATCTTAACTCTTCTGTAAGAGTTGATTCCCCAATTTGGATCTGCCTCGGGATCTCAATAATCCTCAGGAGAAGTTAGCCTTCTCTAAGGCTTTATATAAGAAATTCTACTTTTAGCCTCCTCTTAGGCTTTATATAAGAAATTATACTTTTAGCCTCCTCTTAGGCTTTGTATAAGGATATTTCCTCATTCTCTTGTTGAGTCAATCATCCTTTTTAGCCTCAATCTTGGGCGTTGTACAAGACAGATAAAAACATTCTCTTTTTGAGTCAATCACCTTAAAACACTCTCTTGTTGAGTCAATTTTCTTTCTTAAAGCACTCTCTTGTTGAGTCAACATTTTTCAGCCTCGTCTTAGGCTTTGTATAATGATTTCCCTCAGTAGAGTTAGCCTCAAAAGCACTCTCTTGTTAAGTTAACCTCTTTCAGCCTCAATCTTGGGCTTTGTACAAGACACCCATAAATATCTTCAACTGAGTCAGTCAAATATCTTTCAGCCTCAATCTTGGGCTTTGTACAAGACACATATAAATCTCCCTAAACAGAGTCAATCCTCTTTCCATACTTAATCTTGGGCTTTGTACAAGACAAATCATACTCTCTAGCAGAGTCAATCTTCTTTCAGCCTCAATCTTGGGCTTTGTACAAGAAAGATAAAACCTCTCACCAGTATAGTCAGTTTCCCCTTTTAGCTTCAATCTTGGGCTTTGTACAAGACACATACAAATATTCCCCATTGGAATCAAAAACCCTTTTAGCCTCAGTCTTGGGCTTTGTACAAGACAGACAAAATATTTCCCTGGAAAAGTCAACTTTTAGCCTCCTCTCAGGCTTTGTATAATGATCTCCCCAAAAAAGGAAGTCTCTTTTTTTGCCTCAATCTTGGGCTTTGTACAAGACAAATAATAAACTCCCCAGTGGAGTCAATCAATCTCTTAGCTTCAACCTTGGGCTTTGATCAAGGCACACAAAAATCAACATCCCCTCAGAGGAAATCAAAATATCTCTGTAGGAAGATACTTCTCTGTACATCACACATCAAAACAGAAAAATCAAACAAACCCTAATCCCAGATAACTGCTGTAAGTGGCACACTTGTTGTTTCAAATATCCAAGTTGTAGTCCATCTCTTATCCTGGTAAATCCCCTCTTTTATCTAACTGATGTAAGTGGCAGGCCTCTGGATTATTTACATCCAAGCCAATGTCCCTCTCTTAGCATGAAAGATTCCTAAGGAAAAATGGTATTGCTGAACACTGAGTTAAAGTTTTCTCCTATAAAGGAAATTATGGCATTGCTGAATTCACATATCCCAGTTAAAGTAATTCTCCTTTATAATCAATCACCCAATAGTTGTGATAAACAGACGAGATATCTCCCTTTAGAGATGACAAATTCTCTCTCAGTCAAACCTTTTAGCTTCAATCTTGGGCTTTAAACAAGACACAAATACTCAACCTTTTAGCTTCAATCTTGGGCTTTGAACAAGACACCAAACATCTTTTACCTCCCATAGAATAGGAGGAACTACAATTGCTCTGATTTCCCTGTTTTCTTTAACGGGAATATGTAGGCATAAGATTGCAAAATCTTAGCGAGCATACCAATCAAAAACTCTAGATCTAGTACCTTCATACTAATCAAAAACCTTAGGTCCAGTACCTTACCAAAAACATCGGAAAACCCAAAATCAACAAAAACTTTCTCTCTCTCAAACATCCCCAAGGGAGAAACTTTCCCGACCCTCAACAGACAAACACTAGTAAGTAGAAAATAGTAAGTATAATTACTAATAACCTGTGGATAACCACATATAGAATGGGTAATTGACAACTCCCCATTGTATAACCTGACCCCGGACCCCCCAATCTCTTAGCATTTGTTCAGTTAAACATTTGCGTGCAAGGTTAGTTTTAGATAGCTTCCCTTTCCTTTCCAACTTCATAGGCTAAATAAGAAATCAGAAAGTAGCACCCCATCCCTATCATTGCGGTGAGGAAAAACCCATGGCGATAAGGTGGTCGCGTCACCGACAAAAATCGCGCGCTACACCTACCCTAAGGTAGGACTTCAGATGCACCCAACATGATCCTAAAACAGGTCTAAAATGCAAGCTTAGAGTTGAAGAAAATTACTCAATGGAGTGGCTCCGTTGGCCCTTGAAACTATGTCGTAACTTCAAACAAATCCATCCAATGATCTCCTTATGTCTCAGTGATGAAGAATCAAACGAAATATACAGAGAAACTTGAAGGAAATGGGAGCTACAAAGAGAGAGGTTTTGAGAATGAGTGAGAGTTTTAGGGTTTTGTGGCTGCAAAAAATGAGATGTGATCCCTATGGTCTCATCTTTAGCTTATATATGAAGCTTTTGTGTGGTTAAAGTGGAATAATTGTGGTGAAAGTTTGTGGTTAGAAGTTTGGTGGAATTTGAAAAATGAAAAAGAGTGATATGTGGTGGTACAAGTTCACCTGATTTGGGTGGCTGGGTTGACCTTTCCTTGTGTAGCATAGTGGTCAGAATGAGGGAGAGTTGAAGGATCATTCTTGGTGAGCAACTTATCACTTGTTTCTCATTATGGAAAAAGATTCAAAAGTTGGCATGAATGGTACATACAAGGTTTGGTTACTTATGGCAATGTTTTGGTGTCACAAAATGAGGTCTCATGCGTGTAGAGTTGGTGGCAAAGACATGCTACAAGAATTGGTTCATAATATGCCAAGAATGCCTTTAAAACCATGTTATGTTTCATGCTTAGAATCAAGTGAAAACCTAACTTTGAAGCCTTATAACTTGGTGGATTCTTGTCCAAATTGAGGAAATTTTGGCTCAAAAACTTTGGCTCAAAAATCTGCCAAGAGCAACATGAACAAATTCTAAGTTATGGCAACTTTCACATCATTGATACCTCAACTTTGAAGCAACATAACTTGGTGATTTTTTATCCAATGAACATGTTCTAGTAATGGTTGGAAAGCTTAGATCAAGGCCTACAACTTTCATGTTTGCCAAAGATTGAAATGAAGTTGGGATCATGATACAAAAAGTAATTCAAAGTAGTCAAAAATTCGGTCCAAAACTTAATGAAAATTTCACTAAGTTACCAACTTCAAAACCCTAACTTGGGAAGATCATAACTTGAGCTTCACACATCCAATGAAGGCATTCTAGTACTCAAGATAGCTAAGAGAATGCTCTACAACTATGATGTTGGGGGAAAATTGAGATGAAGCCTAGAGCATGGAGAAAATTGGCCATGAAGTTGACTGATTTTGGGTTAGAACTTTCCAAAAATGGAAACTCTCTAAAACCCTAACTTTCCATAAATGGCAAATCTTCCAAATTCTTGATTTTTGATGAATCCCTTGACATTTCTTGACCAAAATCCATCCATTGATCACATTTGACATGATGAACAAGAATTTGACCTCAAAAGGTCAGGAGTTTACTTTTTTACTGCACAGTTGACCTTATCCCCAATTCTCCTAATTTTCAATCCTCTGATCAAATGAGACCCTTCTGAATCAAATTGATGGTCAATCTTGCACACCTAAACACTTTGGCACATATAGAATACCATGGAATCAAGTCTTGCTCAAAGAATCATAAATAAACTGATTTTATGCAAAACCCTAGTTTTGGCCCCAAATGTTAGGAGGAATCGACCCAAGCTCCAAACTCAAATTCCTTTGAGTATGATGTAGGATCTCTTAAAAAAAGATGAAATGTGTATCATGATGAGGATAAAGCTTCAAAAATCATGCCCATTGGAGTGTTATACCCAAGAAACTCTAAAAATCCTAAATTGAGAATTCAAGCTGGGAGGATGTATCCAGTGCTTCAATTGATTATGTCTTGATGAGGTGAGGGCCTTGAGGCTTTGAGGGAGCCCCAAGGTTGAAAAAATAAACTCAAGCTTGCCTTTGGAATATATGCTCTTCTCTTGGAGGACCAAGACACCTTGATCCCATGCTTAGAACCAATGATATGCACAAATAATAATGCAAAATGAAATGAAACATAAGCCAGTTAGTGTTAGAAAGAGGATGGCAAATTTCGGGGTGCTACAACTTCCCCTATTCAATCGACCTAGTCCTGAAGGAATGACAGTGGCGACTTTCAGACATTCAGGATGCACGGAGATTGAATACCAAAAGAACCCAGAAATTTGCAACTTGTGGGCAGATAAAAGACAAAGTGATTGTTAGCCGAAGCTGGACTTAAAGACAGCGGTTACCAACCAAAAGTTGGGATAACGAACAGATGCAAGATACCAACCAAAAGTCTGGATAGCAACAGATAATGGATGAATCAACAAAAAGGAAGTTTAAACAAAAGATACCAACCAAGAGTTGGGATTCAGACATAACGAAGATACCAACCAAGAGTTGGGATAGAGAATACTAACCAAGAGTTAGAATAAACAGGACGCCGACAGAAGGAGACCCTGCAAAGGGTACCAACCAAAAGTTGGGATAAAAATGTAAGATACCAACCAAGAGTTGGGATAGAGAATACTAACCAATAGTTAGAATAAACAGGACGCCGAACGAAGGCGACCCTGCAAAGGGTACCAACCAAGAGTTGGGATGAAAAAGAGATACCAACCAAGAGTTGGAATAACAAGAGAATACCAAGAGAGGATACCAACCAAGAGTTGGGATAAACAAAAGATACCAACCAAAAGATGGGATAAAAGGATACCAACCAAGAGTTGGAATAACATAGAGAGGATACCAACCAAAAGTTGGGATGAACAAAGGGTATCAACCAAGAGTTGGGATAACAAAGGGATACCAACCAAGAGTTGGGATAAGCAAAGGATACCAACCAAAAGTTGGGATAACGAGGATGTCGACCGAAAGTGAACTCACAACGAAAAATACCAACCAAGAGTTGGAATAAACCAAACGCCGACCAAAGGCAAATTTCCACAAAGGATACCAACCAAGAGTTGGAATAGGGAATAGATACCAACCAAGAGTTGGGATAAACAAAGAGTAGGATACTAACCAAAAGTTGGAATAATCAAAGAGAAGATAAACCCGCTGGGGAAATGAGAAATCTAAAGAGACAACTCTGCAGGGGAGCATGAGATAGTTCCTGCGGAAGAGAACAACAATAGGAAGGACGAATCTAGTGGTTGGAGTATAAAGTTAAACAACCTCTCCTGAGCTATGCTACTTTCTGCTGGGAAAAAAGTCTGGCAAAGGATATCAATCCTGGCTTATGCTTTAGATGCATATGTTTGAATTTTCTATGGCGTAATGCTCCATACGAAATGGAAATGCTACGCTTTTGGAGGATGTAATGTAAAAATGCTTATGATATGTAAAAGGAACACCTCAGTGAAATAAACGCTGAAAACGAAGGCAACTCCATCGGGGATGACAAACTGAATTGTCCTCTAAATCAAAGACCATGCCGAGGAAATCATACTGAATGACTTTCCTGAAGATGAAACCCAAAGAAATCATTCCCCTTGCTGGGGACTACAAATAACCCTTGCCGAAGGTAAAACCCAAAACCTGATACTGAAAAGTGCCAATAACAATTGGACTTAAAACTTGCTGGGGATGTCAACCATCGTTGAACGAACCGTTGCGAGGATTGTCACCAAACTCTGCTTGGGGAGAAAGTCAATAATACCAAACCTGCCGGCGAATATCATTGAACTTAACCTGCTGTTGGAGAAAACATTTTACCCTGCTAGGGATTAGAGCATACCGTTGCTGGTGAAAATACACTTCCTGACCTGCTGAGGGAAGTAGATGCCAAGTCTCTGTGGGGAAAATTAAATCTCTGCCTGGGAAAGCAATCCTCTGTATTCTTGTTAGGGAGAGTATGCTCTGCTGAAGATGATGAATTTCAATGCTGGGGAGAGAAGCTCTACTAGGGAGAAACAATATTGCTACCCTGCAAACACACAACAACAACCGAATATTATATATGCACAAATTGCTACCTCGGTTACCATCCACAATATCCATTGCTTAAGCAATTTCCATTATTTTTGGACATGCTCCGCAAAGCTTAACGTTTTCACATGCAATGTTTATAAAAAATATGGAACGTTTTCACAAACAAAATAGTAAAAGTAAAAACAGAAATGGAAAGCTCTCTGTGTGAAATGAAAATTATATTAAATGAATTGGCCTAAAAATAAGCATTTACAACTGGAAGCAATTCCTGAAAAGAGGCAATTGTGCAAAAGTAAAAAAAAAATACACATGTCGGCAATATGGGAACAGATATCCACCATGATTCGATTCAGCTATGACTCCATATGCCTTGCTTATCCGCGGGTGCTTTGACCTTCGAAGAGACTGACTGAACTGATTCCTTTCCTTCGAAATTCCCAAATGTCAATAATGCTCACAGGTCGAACGCAGACTGCAGCCTCTCGCTTTCAAATCCCTAACTTTTGCCTGGATCGCCCTTTCGAGTTTTCAATCCACCGGGACACCCATTTTTGCCAAAGTTGCCTTTTCGGGTTTTCAACTTCGCGGGTTTATTTTTTTTCTTTTATCCCTAATTTTTGCCCGAACCTTTCCTTTTTATGGTTTGTCGGGATGCCCTTTTTTGCTTGGACTTTTATTTTTTATCCAGCGGGTCTCTTTTCATGCAAAGTATTTTTTGACTGCGTCTGTATTCACAGGGGATGTAAAATATTCGCCATCCATAGTTGAAAGTAAAAAGGCTCCACCAGAGAAAACCTTTCTTACTACATATGGCCCTTCTAGTTTGTTGTCCGCTTGCCCCTATGATCTGTCTGAGGAGGAAGGATCCTTTTCAAAACCATCTCGACTGTCTGAAAACACCGAGGACGCACTTTCTGATCAAAGGCCTTTTTCATCCTGCTCTGATACAACCGGCCATGTGCAATGGCTGCCAATCTCTTCTCCTCAATGAAGTTCAGCTGACCCATCCTAGAACGTACCCATTCAGATTCATCAAGCTTTACTTCTGCCAGAATTCTTAAAGAAAGAATCTCAACCTCTAATGGTAGGACCGCTTCCATACCATACACCAGTGAGAAAGGAGTTGCCCCGGTTGATGTACGCATCGATGTACTATAACTGTGTAGAGCAAAAGGCAACATCTCATGCCAGTCCTTATACGTTACCACCAATTTTTGCACAATCTTCTTGATATTTTATTCGCCGCCTCAACAACACCATTCATCTTTCGACGATATGGAGAAGAATTGTGATGTTCAATTTTAAAGCTTTGGCATAGCTCCTTCATCATCTTATTGTTCAAATTCAAACCATTATCAGTAATGATTCTCTCCGGGACCCCGTAATGGTAGATGATGTCCTTCTTTAAAAACTGGGCTACCACTTGTCTGGTGACGTTGGCAAACGAGGCTGCTTCCACCCACTTTGTAAAATAATCAATGGAAACCAAGATGAAACGATGCCCATTGGAAGCAGTCGGCTCAATCTTTCCAATCATATCAATGCCCCACATGGCAAAGGGCCAAGGAGACGTCAATACATTCAGAGGAGTAGGCGGTACATGCACCTTATCCGCATAAATATGACATTTATGGCATTTCCTGGCGTACTTGAAACAATCGGACTCCATAGTCATCCAGTAATACCCTGCCCTCAACAGTTTTCTAGCCAAAGCATGCCCATTGGCATGAGTACCGAAAGAACCCTCGTGAACCTCTTCCATCAACAGGTCTGCCTCGTGTTCATCAACACAACGTAGCAAGACCATATCGAAGTTCCTATTGTACAACACATCGTCTTCATTCAGAAAGATATTATCTGCTAACCTCCTCAGAGTTTTCTTATCCTTGGTAGATGCCCCAACTGGGTACTTTTGACTCTTGAGAAAACACTTAATGCATGATACCAAGGCTTGTCATCTGATACCTCTTCAGCTGCAAATACAAAAGTCGGTCTATCAAGACGCATGATTCTGATTGAGGGAGCTTCATTCCACCGATTCACCTTGTACATGGAAGCCAACGTTGCCAACACATAGGCCATCTGATTCTCAGTTCGGGGTCGTGATGAAAATCCACCCTATCAAAGAACGATAACAACCTTCTGGCATAGTTCTTATAAGGCACCAAATTTGCTTGACGAGTTTCCCGTTCTCCTTTGATCTAATTAATTACCAACGCAGAATCACCATACACATCGAGGTTCTTAATTCTCAAATCAATTGCTTCTTCTAACCCCATGAATCACCGTTACCATATGAGTTAACAGCTCCATCAAATACTAAGATCCACTGAGATCCAACTTCAGGCCCTTCGTCAGGCAAAGGCGCGTCACAGTCTTTCATCTTCAGAAACATGATATGCTCATCTAGAAATTCAAACTTCATCGGTTCATAATCCTCGATTGGTTCTTGAGCAAGATATTCTGACAGAACACTTCCTTTAATGGCCTTCTGGAAAACATACTGAATATCATATTCCGTCAAAACCATCTGCCAACGAGCTATTCTTCCAGAAAGTGCTTACTTCTCAAACACATACTTAATCAGATCCATCTTTGAAATTAATAGGGTTGTGTGGTTTAACATACACCGCCTCAAACGCTTACCTGCCCAAGCGAGTGAACAACATGTTTTTTCTAGCATAGAGTACCTCGACTCACAAATAGTGAACTTTTTACTCAGGTAGTAGATGACATGTTCTTTCCTACCTGACTCGTCGTGTTGATCAAGCACACACCCAATTGAATTCTCAAGAACCGTAAGGTACATAATCAACGGTCTTCCTGGCACTGGCGGTTTGAGGATCAGAGGTTCCTATAAATATTCTATTATCTTATCAAGTGCCTTTTGACAATTTTCATTCCACCTGACCTCTTGATCTTTTCTTAACAATTTGAATATTGGTTCACACGTGGTTGTAAGATGAGAGATGAACCTAGAAATGTAGTTCAACCTCCCTAAGAAACCACGAACCTCTTTTTCTGTTCTCGGTTCAGGCATTTCTTGTATGGCTCTTACTTTAGCAGGATCAACCTCGATACCCCTTTCGCTAACAATAAATCCCAGCTATTTAACCGATCTCACACCGAAGGTGCACTTGTTCGGATTCAACCTCAATTTGAACTTCCTCAACCTTTCTAATAGCTTCTGAAGATTCACCAAATTTTCTTCCTCTGTTTGTGACTTCGCAATCATGTCATCAACATAGACTTCGATCTCCTAGTGAATCAAATCATGAAAGAGAGTCATCATCGCACACTGATAGGTTGCCCAAGCATTCTTCAATCCAAAGGGCATTACCTTGTAGCAAAATGTTCCCCGCGGTGTTATGAACGTCGTCTTCTCCATGTCCTCTGGGGCCATTTTGATTTGGTTATACCCAGAAAAGCCATCCATGAAGGAAAATACGGAATACTGAGCGGTGTTGTCCACTAACACGTCAATGTGGGGAAGCGGGAAATCGTCTTTCGGGCTTGCTCCGTTTAAGTCTCGATAATCAACACACATCCTGACCTTTCCATCCTTCTTCGGTACAGGAACGATGTTAGCAACCCACGGAGAATAATTTGTAACGGCAAGAAAACCAACGTCTAACTGTTTCTGAACCTCTTCTTTAATTTTGACAGCCAAGTCCGGTTTTGTTCTTCTCAATTTCAGCTTGACCGGAGTACAACCCTTTTTAAGCGGCAGTCGGTGTACAACAATGTCCGCGTCAAGCCCGGGCATGTCTTGGTAAGACCAGGCGAAGATGTCCATATACTCTCGAAGCATTTCAACCAATCTTCCCTTAACACTGTCTTCCAAAGCAGCCCCAATTCTTACTTCTTTTTTCACGTCCTCGGTGCCCAGATTAACAGTCTCAATGTCCTCCTTATGAGGTAAAATAATCTGCTCCTCCTGTTTCAGCAGTCTGGCTAATTCTTCAGGCAAGTCACAATCTTCTTCAGCCTCTTCTTCAGCCTGATAGATGGGATTGTCGAAGTCATATCGAGCCACAGCTGAATCATTAGTGGAATCTGAACAAATAATCCTTCATGATTGATGTTTTATGCTTATTATGAATGCAACAAACAAAAACACATTGCCATTTTACTTTGAATAAATGCAAAAAAAAAGTAAAAAATAGAAAAACAGGGATCAAAATATTTGAGTGCGAAAAACGTCCTTTATTAATGATGAAATTGTAAAGAAAACATCATAGCCCTACAAAAGAGAATCACTACGTCTTGGGCAGAACGTATGACTTAACATATGCGGAAAACAAAACAATTACTCATTGCTGGTTGTAATACCCCAAAATTTTCCCTCTCATTTTCATATCATTTAGCATGTGCTTTCATTTCATTGCATTGCATTCAAGCATAGAAAAATAAAACATTAGAGCATTGCATTGCATCTTGCATAAAGACATGAGATCGAAGAGTATTCCTGCTATTGGTATTTTCCTATTCAAAGGTTCATCAAGATCCAGGGTTGTTGTATTCAGAGGTTCACCAGGTTTCAGGGTATACATCAACAAAGGTCATGGTTTCTCCTTCTTGGTTGAGTTGGTAGGCAGTCATTAATTGAAGATTGTGAGATGAGGGGTTCATGTCAAGGATATCAGTGGTTATCAAGACAAGGCATCTGGGGATTGATTTAAAGAGCGTTGGGTCATATTCGATTGAGCTTACTGGTTGATATTTTGGAATTCATTGAGGAAAGAAGTTTGGTGTGATTGAGAATTTGATTGGAATGAGACATGGCAAGATTAGTCGTGTGGGCAATTTGGAAATGGAGATACAAGCCATTTTAAACCATATCCAAACTCATTATTTTCTAAATCCATATCTTTTTCTTCTTGTCCATATTTGAAGTTAATTTATAATCCATTTCCATTTTTGTTATCCACTTTTTAGATATCCATTTTTATCCGATTAAACCATTTTCTAATCCACATCTATTTTTCTTATTCGATTTAAACTAAATTCCATATCAAAACCAATTCATTTTAGATCCATTCAGTAAATCACATCCAAACCTCTATCCATATCCATTTCAAACAAATAATTCTTTTTTAAATCCATTCTTACATCCAATCCAAATTCTTTGTTTTGTCCATTATCCAAATCAAAATCCAAATTGCTAAACTAATCATTGTCCATCCATAAACCACTCTAGATCTACTTCTAAAAGCCAATATCCATTTTTAGTTTGTGACTCATTTATATCCATCATTCATTGCAAAATCATATACCCTCCTTGAGGAGCATTACGCAGGAAATTATCAAGAAAATACATAGCAGGAATGCCAACTTCATATCAATTGAACAAAATCAGAAAGAAATTCCTAGCAGCCTCTTAACAGAAAATCTGTTACAAAAAATGTTCATAACAACATCAATAGAAAACTACAAAGCAAAGCCAAAAAAATTCACTAACAGAAACACAAAGCCTCTAACACAATTTTTCCCAACAGAAAGAGAGTTGCACCTGTTTCACAATTCCAACCAAAAATTCCGTAACAGTTTCACAATTTCTCTAACCGAACTAACCACCAAAAAACAGTTGCACAACAGAAAACCAATTTTTTCACTTCTTCATCAAGACTCCACTTCAATCTCCCTCTCTCCCAGATTCGATTTCCGCCATCATCTTCAATCGTCAAGCTTCAACAACTCCATAGCTTCATCTTCAATCTTCATCATTCTCTAACCTTCAATCATCTTCTCCACCTGCAAAGTCACACAAAAAAACTACAAACAGAAGAATGAGAGAAGAAGATCCAAGAGATTTTCTAACTGAATCGTAACCGAATTTCTAACTCCATAACCAACTTCTAACGGAATCAACCAACATCTTCTTCCTTCTTCAACGATCTTCTTCAACCATCTTCTGCAACCATCTTCAAGGAGACTCCAAAAACTCCGTCATCACCAATTCACAACCTGCAAAATTCCACAAAATCACAACATAATTCAATAATCGCGCAACAACAATTCGCTGTGAAATTCATAGAAAGAGTAGAACAATTCAACGACCGATTCTCCAATCACCAAGTCCGTACAACGCATCAAAAGCTACATCTCCAGCCATCGCATCTCCTCCGCGTCGTACAAGGCTAAGCAGCGCCGACACTGCAATTCTTCTCGTCCTCATACCAGACCGGTCGCAAGATCGAGCAGATCCGCGAGTACTCCGACACCAGAAACCTATCGGAGAGCTTCGATGCTTTCTTCGCAACAGGAAACCTGCGCGATGATGATGGCTACGCCTCCAATAATCCCTACTCTATCGCCGTTAATGATGAGAGAGAACCATGCCGGAACAACACCAAACTGAACCATGGTACCACGGTTTAACGGATGAAGCGATTGCGAAAATTGCTTTCAACGCGTCTTTAACCGTTCGAGGCAGTGATGAACGAGGACAACGGAGGATGTCAACAAGAGTGTAACAATCTCGCGGAGGTATGATAATCATCGACAGAAGAAATAAGAGCTCGAAAAGCGACGGGAATGATGAATAAGAAACCGAAACGGAGGGAGCGCCGACGGATTTTGAGAGAAAGACGAGGGATTTTGCGGCGGAATGATAGAAGGAAAATAGGTTGAATTTTGTTGAAGGTGGAGCTTCTAGGTTAAAAGAAAAAATGAATTGGACCGGGTTAGGGTTTTGTGAAGACCTGTACGCCATGTCTCTCCTTGTTGCACCCTATGTTCAATTTCACACCCCCTTTCCTTACTGTTTATGATTATTGTAGTTCAATAGCCTTAATTTTGATTAGTTCTAATAACCCTTCAATTTAGATAATATTGTAGGATTAGATTCTTAGGATTAATCCATAATTTTAGACTTAGAAGTTAACCTTGTTTTCTTGACTAATTGATTAGATGATAATTTTTTTTTAGGATTAGATCCTAATTTTGGTTAATTTTCTTTAGAATTAATAACCATTGTAAAATTAGAATTTAGAATTAGTTTATAAATTTAGAAGTATTTTTGGATTAGAAATTGCTCTCGACCCTAATTGTTTTACATTGACTAGTTGTCGACTAATTGTAGATTACATCCGATTAACTTTCGTTTAGGAAACATTTTCATTTGATTTAGATCTTGAATTTAGACCTTAACTTTGGTAATTAGATTTAGATTTTTGCTAATGGTCTTTGGATAATTGTTTTGTTCACTAGCTTACTAATTGTGTTTACCTTAATCGCTCAATAACCGTTTTTAGCTTTTGCTTACTAATTGCACTAATTGTTTTTTGCTTTAAGTGTCCACTAACTAGTTTTATAAGTAGAACTTAGAACTAGTTGACATTGACTTACTTTGATTTGATTTTTGTATATACTTATAGTTTGATACTAACTTTGACTAATTTTCATAATAGTTTCATTTGTTAATTTTGTTAATAGTCCTTAATATGTTTTGCATTGATTTTTGACTAAGTGTTGTTTACATTTTAGCATTGATTTCAATTACTTCTTATTGACATTTCCTTTTGATCTTAGTTGCTCACTTTGGTTACTTCCATTTGAATTTTGACTAACCTTTGAGTTTGTTTTGTAGTGTTTTACACTTGATTAGCTAAATGTAGAAGCTGCTGGATACATAGCTGCTGTGAACAAAGAGTACTGTAAAATGTTGATATCCTGCCTGGCAGCATATACACCCATGCTGTTCTGGAAATAGTAGCTATTATAGACTGTTTTTACTTGTTGCTAGTTTTTACAGCTATGCAGGTGCTGGAGCGCTGTTGTTGCTGCTGTTTATGGCTCATTGCCTTGTTTCGTCTTAAGGACTTAAACTTGTTTTACTTTAGCCATTGGTGGATGTTTATAAGAGATGTGCACACTTCTAACATGAGTTCAATTATGGTTTTGGTTTACTTTCATGTCCTTTGCCTATAATTGTAACCCTTAGGTGATTTCTTTTGTTGGTTGGTCTTGTAGCATAGTTGTAACTTGACTCATAATTTCATAATCCTTTTAGGTCTTTCACTTTGACTAGTGTGATTCAGATGTACATAGCCATTAGACTTAGCTTTTCATGTTGTACATACACTCTCTTGTTATTACTAATATCTTTGGTTCACATCTGCAAGGTACATAAAGGAGACATTCCAAAGGTGGCTTGACCATTTCATTTTGTAAATAAAATCTTGTTTTTAACTTGGTTTGCTATTTGTTTATAGGTGCTTTCGTGACTTGCTTTCGTTGCGCTTTCGTTGCTTTGCTACGGATTCATATCCATTTGGTAAGACCTCTTATCTCTTCACTTCTCTTAATGCTTTCAAACGCCATGAGAAGTAGGAATAGAAAATGCCATGATAAGTAGGATTGTATGGAAAGCCCTCAAGTGAGGCCATGATTGTGCTTGTTTGATATTGTGCTGAAGACCTCTAAAGAGGCAATTGACGGAAGTTAGGGTTCGCAATCGACCCCCGTTATTCTAGTCGAGTCGTTCTTAGCTCTCATTACATGATTGAAGCTTTGAACATCACCTGCTCCTGTTATCGAGTCAGTCAAGTGGAAGATAGGGTTCGTAACCGACCCCCACTCATTGTCATTAGCTCACATCGACCGATGTTGACGCTTATGTGATCTCATTCACATCTTTTTTATTGATCTACTTTGATATTTGATATCATTGTATTGTTTGTTTTAGCTTTTGCTTCCTCATTAGGATACCTATTCTAACTTGTCCAAGTTAGATAGGTTAGAAAACATAACATAGGACTAACACTGTTTATTCTTTCGCTTGCTTTTAGTTCATTGTGTGATTGACTTATCCTGTGTTTACTTGTCTGATGACATGATCCCCTTAGGATTCCTAGCTCCACTTAATTTTTGATTAAGTCGGAGGTAGGAGAGACATTAGGATAGCAATCCATGCCTGATAACATTAGGTAGTTTCCCTCCTGATCCTGACCTTAGGACCATTGATGCATGTTAACTTGTAGGGCCGAGTTTCCCCCTTAGACTTTATGTATGTCTTTCCCCTTTGTTCTCTCGCACCTATGCGATCGAGATCCTGTTTCCTGTTCACCCGTAGTACTGTGAACTACGGATGCTCTGATTCCTCTTTCTTTTCAGATTGTGGATACGTAGGCACGAGATGCGATATCTCGGCGAGCACACTAACAACTAACTTCCGTTTTCTTACTCTTGAGTCTTCCATCTTCTCATCTCAAAGAAAATGCAAAATATCTAATAAAGGTAGGCATTTATTGCATTTAGGCCTTTCATATAAAGAAAAGATTATAAAGGGGTCTTCTCTTATAATCTTAGAATGTGTAGCATATGCCCCATCTTGGGTCAATGTGTTAAACATTTGATCTTGTATGAGGGACTTAAATACAATACTTGTTGAAGGTACAAATAAAAAACACTTCTTCATTTCATAACCAACAAAAACACTTAATAAACACAAGTATGCTAGTGTGTTTGAACCTTGACAATTGGAACTAAGTGTGAGGGTCTTCTTCACCCTTAGTGTGCTTTCTTACTCATTCCATCTTGGAATGTGAGAATGTATACATTCCAATGACTAAGATTCAGATACACTACCATATGCAAACAAATGAAAAAAACTTTTAAAAGACAAAAACAAACAATAACGTCTTTCCTTCGGGAATTCTTTTCTCATCTCATTCACACCTTCCTTAAGGATGCGTCATTTCCGTTCTACCGCAAACAGGTAACGTCTAAGACTCCCTACAGCGAGCTGCAACACCTAAACTGCTAGGACGCGAACGCTGACGTATTCCGCTAAAAAGCACAAACAAACCATCCCTAGTGAGGGGAACTACGTCGCTATGATTCTCATACTCCCGATGAGATACGTAGGCAGTGGGGTAGGGCCCATTCGAGCACTCATTTTATTTTCCCTACATTTGTTTCTCTCTTTTTCCTTTTCCTTTTTCAGTTCTTTTTCCAGTATCCTTTCCTTACACCCTTTGATCGAGACAAACAAGCGTGGATCCCATCGGGTACGATGGACGTGAGGGGGTGCTAATACCTTCCTCTAGCGTAACCGACTCCCTTACCCATTTCTCTTGGTCGCAAGACCATGCTCTATCCTTCCTTCAGGTTTATGCGGTGTTTCCTTTCCCTCTCTTGGGATAAATACACATTGCTGGCGACTCTGTTTCAGTGTCACTTTCGCGTTTGTACTTGGATGAAAATCCCGGGAGCGACACTGGTCACTTGGATTATCTCCTCAGAAGACCAGTTGCACAAACTCTGACCAGGAATGCAAGGACGGATCCACTCATCCATATCACAATCACTGTCTCCTTTATCCCCAACAGCGTGGATCTGGTTGAAGAAGACCCCAGCACTTGTAAATTAAATTGGACCATCATACCCAGGAGGCTCTTGAGACCGTTTGGGTGGCTTGTATCCTAAACCATAGGTATCCTTCTTCATTTGCAAGTCAATGACCTGACCCCATCTCTGGGAATTTCCAGCTTCAACCACTGCACGCGCATCTTTAAATGAGGACATTGAAACTTCAGGCTGCTTATCCTCTACCGAAGGCTCCTTAGAAATCTGGACAGTTTCAAAAGCCTGACACAAAGTTTCATGTATCTCCCCGTCCATCTCTACATACTTGAATATTGACAAGTGACTCACCATTATATCTTCTTCGCCACAAACCGTAACCACATGACTATCCACCATATACTTCAACTTTTAGTGCAATGTGGACGTCACTGCCCCAGCACCATGGATCCAAGGACAACCCAACAAACAATTGTACGCAAGTTAGATATCCATGATGTAGAATGTAGTGTTGAAAATCTCTGGACCAACCTTAATTGGTAACACAATCTCCCCAAATACGGACCTTTTCGACCCATCAAAGGCTCGCACCATCAAATCACTTGGTGTGCAGATCAAACCTCGTGTATCCAACTTCATTAAAGATTTCTTTGGCAACACGTTCAACGAAGACCCTGTATCAACCAACACATGAGAGTGATTTCTCCTTGCAGGAGTCAAATCTACATCTGTGAAGCCTAATCCATTTCCGGCGTTTACATGCTCTACAACCCCTTCAAACTGATTGACTGATATTTCCTGTGGTGGTCTACAATCTTATAGTCACTTTTCCTTATCAACCTCATGAATTCTTCTACGTTTTCTGAAAAAGAATTATCAACCTGCTTTGACACTGAATCATTCACAACTGGTCTTTGTACAAAATCATCAACTACTTGCTTTCCTTTGTCCTGCTTTGAATTACCCACTTAATCATTTGATGGAGAAAAAACTCTACCACTTCTTGTGATAGCTCCAACCTCAACTGTATTTTCAATTTTTGAGCCCACAACTGATGGTCTTACAAACTCTTGCTTCTTCCCATTACAAAACACCTCGGCCCCATAATTCCATGGAATGGATTTGGTACTCTCATAAGGAACTGGTCCTGGGACAGTAATAATAACCGACGATGGTCTCGCCTGTGCTGATATATTGATTGTTCTGTATGGAATGGATATCGTGGAAATATCATCCCCCTTGTCAACAACTTTTCTCTAACTGTTAACTCTGTAAAATTGCAACTGTCCTTCATTGATTGTCTTCTGAATTCCTGACTTTGGCAAAGCACAACCCTTAGACTATAGCAAACATTCTGAACAACTCTCCGCGCAACCGGGAAATACTCCCCCTTTCAACAATCTTCCTTTAACCACTGACAAGGGAGTCTTCAACTCATTTACATCCATTATTAGATCCAAAGGTACCCCATCTTCAAAAGCATTAACTCTCGGCCTACCATGGTTTGGCATCGGGTTCTGGATGACATTCAGAGTATCATTAGTGAAGTTTATGGCTTTCGAATCTAGTAAATCTTGGAATTTGTGTTTGAATGCCTTACATTTGTCAATATGATGCCCTGACGCTCCTGAATGAAACTCGCAATGGGAATTGGCATCATAACCGGGTGGAGGATTGCCGGTAAGAGGGGCCAAAGTCCTTTTCTGGACCAACTGTAACTATAACAGATGTTGCAACTATTGAGAGTAAGGCATGGGCGGTGGCTAAAAATGCCTATCAGCTGTTCTCTGTCTACCTGGGTATTGAGGGGGAGCAGAATTTTATTGCTGCGGTGCTGCCTCTTGTTGAGGTGCTGCCGAAATGGTCACGGAAGTAACTTGTTGGTTAAAGTTCAGACGAGCTTTTCCTTTACCACGATAAGATGAAACAGATCTTGCATCTCCTTACTTCTTCTTATAATTCCTAGCATACGGTTTCTTTCCTCCTCCAGATGAGGGTCCATCATTTGTCAGAATCTTTCCAGCCTTAATTCCACTCTCCACTCTTTCACCAACTAGAACCAAATCAGAAAACCCATCGGACATACAACTCACCAATCTTTCATAATAAGGCCCCTGAAGAGTGGCCATGAACATATCTATCAACTCCCTTTCCACCATGGGAGGTTGAACCCTGGCAGCCAGTTCACGCCGCCTCTGGGCGTATTCTTTGAAACTTTCGTTGTTCTTTTGAGAAAGGCTCTGCAACAATATTTTATTAGGAGCCATGTCTGTATTGTATTGATAATGTCTGACAAACGCTTCAACCAGCTCGCGCCAACTACATATACGACTTCTTTCAAGCTGCATGTACCATTCCAAGGATGCCCCAGACAGGCTGTCCTAGAAAAAATGCATTAACAACTTCTCATTTTTCGAGTAGGCACACATCTTCCTTTAATAGGCCCTAACATGAGTCATAGGGCATGTAACACCAGCATATTTGTCAAAAGTAGGCACCTGGAACTTATGAGGAACCTTCACACCAGTAACCAATCCCAAGTCACCCATATCCAGACCCAACGAGTTCTGATTCTCGTATTCCTTCATCTTTTCCTCAATCATTTTGAACCTTCTGTCAGTGTCAGATGGGTGACCAGCATCCCCACCTTGCATAGCGAAAACATCATCTTGCTCATCTTCCATCCAGTGATGGCCCCCAGCGCCATGCACTCTAACCACTACAGGGATCTCAATAGCTGTTCCTCCATCCAGAGGAATAACAACATTAGGAAAAGGAATACCTCCGCCCGAAGGACCATCAGGGACACCATTACCATTACCACCTCCACCCGGAGGAATAACATGAGTCTAAACATCCCCATGAAGAACTCCATCTTCATCAACCCTGGCAATCAAGGGTTGAACAAGAGTCCTTAGTTATTCTTTGCCTTGGGCAACGTTCTGCATTAAGTCCATAAATTGATTCATGCGGATGCGGACTTCCTGGAGCTCGGCTTGAACTTGATCCATGACTCTTCGTTGATTGTTGCAAGTACCGTAGCGGTGAGTGCGAAATTCAGCAATCCTGCTGAAAAACATCAGGCAGAGATAAGGAAACCAGACAGAAACACCTGTTGTGCACATGAGTATGAAAATGTAAATGCAAATGACATGTGTGAGTATTTACAAGGCAATCCACCCCTTGATTACAGTTTAACAATAAGCAACAAGATGGAATGGAGTATTGACAATATCTGCTCATATATTAGAAAGCTGAAGAATAATCATCTGTCAATACATACAACCCAAAATAAAGAAATATGTCTGAATACAATAATCAGGGATCCCAACCAACAAGCCTGGCGGTGATCAAATACAACAGAAAAAGAAAACTAAGGCATATCATCAAAGTCCACCATCGTCAGCCTTTTCCAACTTCCTCGCTCCTCACACCAAGCTTGCACTTCTTTGAAGAGTTTTCTCGCATCAGGATGCTTTGGCTTCTCGATCAATTCTTGAATAAGCATATCACGCTTGCGCATAATTTCTTCCAAGTACTGACATCGCTCTTCCTAGGCTTCTTAACTAAAAACATCTCCCAGGCTAAGACCCTCACCTCTTGGCTTCTTTACCTCTGCTCGAATCTTAAGCTCTTATATGGCTGATAAGGCTTCTTTGAGTCGATCTTCAGTTGTTCGCCTCTGAAATATCTCTGTTCTGATTTCTTCCTCTTTCTTTCTAAGCTTCATCTTCAACTTCTCGATCTAATCTAGAAGCTTGTCTTCCTTTTACTTGTGAGCAGCCATTGCGGTGTTTCGGTGAGCATTGAACTTTTGAATTCTAACCAAGTCTCTTGTCAGTTCTACGTTCTTAGACTTAAGCACACTACTAGTGCTTTTCAAAGCTTGACCTATTCGTTGCCTGGCTGCGATATCTTCAGCTAACTCTTTTTCCTTCTTGACCAGAAGTTCTGTCTTCACCTTAGCAGTGTAGATTGCTTCGCCATGAGCAGGCTTTAACCTATTGATCTCTCTTTCCAATTCATTATTCTCTTCATGCTGCTTTTCTTTCTCAGTCCATAGCTTGTTATATTTTTCCATCTCAATTGTGGTAGGTTGTTCATCATCAATGGGTACAAGGGTGGCTCTATGGAGAAAGGCAGGAGCTCTTTTTCTACTCTCTTCTGAATCCACTCTTCATATGGAGGGAAAGTCCTATTGTTGCTCTTCCCAAGAGAAGCTTTTCCTTTCTTATGAAGATTTTCCCAAGTATTCACGGCTTCCTTCAACAAATCTGGGTTAACTTCTCCACTTAAAAATAAGGATTCTAGAACATCCTCCTCTTTTGGTGGTTCTCTCAAGGCGTACCCAAATTGCTTGACAGTAAGGATAGGGCTGTAGTTAATTCCCCATTTTCTTCCTGTTAATGGCACATTCGGGAAATTTCCACAACTGATGATGATCTCTTTGCCCAACAAATCACGGTTGACCCATATCAGATTATCTGCTCTTAGACCCATCAGCCTTTTGGACCAATCCAATGCCCCTCGAGTATCGACAAAGGCCCCAGACTTGGGAAGACGGTCAACAAACCACTTGTAGAAGATTGGCGCACAACAATATATGGGTCCGCCTTTCCTCTTTTCATTCTTGTAGTGCAACGAGTGGTACAGATCTCCAAGCAGGGTAGGTATCAGATTCTTCATGACGAATATCCTGACAGCGTACATGTCCATGAAATCCTTCACATTTGGAAATAACACCATCCCATAAACACACAAGGCCAAGATTGTATTAAAAACTGACCAACTTCTAGCCTTAGCATATACACCCGCATGACCAACCAAGAACTTCATATGAAACCATTTACATTCTCCTTTACTAGCAACGTTGCTTTCCAACAAAGACTGATCCAAATGCAGAGCAACAGAGACCTTTTTCAGATTAGGAACTTCCCCAGAATAGTAGAAAGGTGCTTCCTCTTTGATATAGACACCTAAAATGAGAGCGAACACTTTCAATGTCAGGACTAGGACCTAATCAGGGAATAAGAAACACCGCAGAGGAGGGTCATAAAACTGCACCATAGTGTGTAGAGCCCTAAACTCATATTCAGTGATGTTGCGGACAAAATTCAGAATCTTTCCATATTCTTCCCAGAAGTCTGCTAACACACTGGGATCTGCCATAGCCATCACATTGAGAACAGAATCCAAAGTAAGCTGCGGGAACTTTTACAATATGAGATTCTTCTTCTTTTCAGTATTCATCTCTGACAATCTTCGAAAACCGGAATCAAGGATAGGATGCAAACCCTAAAAATAAACAAACATGTAAGGATGCAAAATGATGATGCAGATGCACACATGGGATCAAGGTATCCGTAAGGCTCTGCAATGCTGTTGTACTACTGACTGAATAAGACCAAGCTTCCACTCTGACTATAAACCCAGAAATCTAGAACAACGGACCACTCATAACACCAGAATATCGGATGATAAGTCCACACTGATAAGAAATCTAGAATACCGGGCAGGATGAAGGTTACGGTTTCCTACAAACCTGTAAACACCCAGCCCCTCTCACATGTGGGTTCTAGAAAAATCGAGGATCCTCAGCTTCACGGGCTCTCAGGTCGAGAAATGATGATACAGTCACCATTTCTGGTTTGGCATCATCACCAATCAAGGAGGCCTCAACTGATTCCCCTCAAAAGGGTCACCCTATAGTAAGTTCCCAGCCTCGGGTCCTCGGATCAAGAAGCATAATGGGTTTACCATTTCTGGTATGCCATTATTACTTCTTGGGATGAGTGCCTCAACTGAGTCCTTGGGAAATGGTCACCAGAGTCGACAGCTCTCTAGGTTACATTCTATCATCTGCCCCAATGCGCAGGATAGAACATTACCAAAGAAAACCTCGTCTGGATGTGGAATTTTCGTATATACTAAGTCTGGCCAAATTCCACACAAGTCACACAACTTTCCACTCTAATCCTAGGTGTATACTTAAGCCTGGGTATTGGGTTTATCTCTCATAGAACTAACCTATCCAACAACACAACAACAACAGAGCAGTAGGATGACAATAATGAAATGCGAAAAATGCGGTAAAATACAGTAAAATACAACAAATAATGCACATAAATAACACCCAATGAAATATAAACAGACAAGCGCTAGGATTGACTCGCATAGGGAACCAGAGTCCCCAGCAGAGTCGCCAGCTGTCGCAACTGCGAAAAAACAACCGGCAGAAACAGAACCGAAGAGTCGCCACTGAATATTATTTATCCCGACTCAGGGAAAGGAAACGATCGAAGAAACCTCAAAAGGGAGAAGACATGGTCTTCGCAACCATAGTCCAGGTTCGGGAGTCGGTTACGCGAGGGGAAGGTATTAGCACCCCCACACGTCCATCGTACTCGATGGAATCCACACTTGTTGTCTAATCAAATGGTGAGTTATCTAAAGTCTACTGCTAAACGGAAACGAAAAACAAAAAGCGAAAAAGAGACTCGATAGGACATCGCCGTCCTAGGCCTACATATTCCCTCATGCAATGGGAAAGTCAGATTCAACGTAGTTTGGAGGACTACGGGTGGATGGGGGGAAGGTTGCTTGCCAAGACATCACCGTCTTATGCCTATGTATCCTCAATCAGACGAGAAAGAGGAAGTCAGAGCAATTGTAGTTTGACACACGAGTCGATGATTATTTTTTATGAACGACGTTAAATTCGCATCTGGCAGTTAGGGTCGATGCCAGTTTGCGACAAAACGGAAGTAACGTGCTCTTTTCTGAAAATTATTTGAAACCCAACAATCCCGAAGGATGAAAAAGATGAATTTGTTTTGTTTTTTTTAGACTGAAGTGAATTAAAGTTAGTTTGAAACACACATTACACTAAAGTCTATGATATAGGAGTGAATGCGTTGCATGGTCGCTGTAACACCCATATATAAAACTCATACATCAAAGCATAAATATTATATATAGATCCAAGTGTTTGGTACTAAAACACATAAGCTCCTAGTTAACACATTGTTTACAAATAAATGCCCTAAAGTACAAAGTACAAAAAACCTAAGGCATATTATACACAAGATGTTCAAATGATAAAAACTAAGAACTAGATCAACAATGATCTCAAAATAAACTTTGCTACAGAAGCTAGCCATCAACAACAGGGAAAAGATCACACGACCTTATCCTTACCCTTCTCAGAACCTGAAGCACCTGAAATACATCAACAACGTGGGGTGATATACATCAAATCTCAATGAGTTCCCTATCTTATAGATTCTCTTGGATTAACAAGGTTCTAAAAATCCTAACTCAAGTCCGGGGAAAAGGGAAAAGGACTCTTGAGTTCACACTTTATAATTCTCACACTATATGGAAACATGGCATGAGTTCATTAACTCCCAACATCACTAATCGATAACCATACCAAGACATCTCATCTTCTCGTCCGCTTCTACGTCTAGAAGGCGACCCGAGTCATAGATCCTTGTAGTTACTTGGCATACGAATTGGATTCGGGATCATCGGTCTGTTAACCGTGAACCGTCACTTCTCATGTCCTGTTATCCATCACAAGTCTCTACCCATAGCATAGGCTCCAATCGTACTACACGTAGGGAAGCAAACCTACCAAGTAATTGTGTACCGGTTTCAGAGGAGCTCGAGACCCATGAAACTACACTCAAAATATACCGATTACGATTACATGATCACATACAACAAATAGGATTGTATTCGACAATCACAAGGCTATAATGCCTTAAGGCCTCTCTTGCCTTTTCCACAACCACAAAGGTTAACCACATGTTCCATACTAGTGTTTCACTCTCAACTAGGCCAGTACTCGGCAAGGATGTATCTTCCAACAACACGTGCCCGAGCATCGCCATCTAGAGTTGTCTACAATTTTCTAGCTCTTACTAGATTCTCCTATAGTTCAAGTTTGAGGTTTCCTCAGTCTTCCTATCTCATTTCATATTAACATGCATATTCACTTACAATCATGTTAAACAATAATAGGATAGCCAAGACATGTCATAATTGCATAGCAGAATAATATATAACAATTAAAACATAAATATATCACTTTTGGAACTTTCTCGATTATTTAATCAGTCGATAAAATCGACATATTTCATCTCCATTGCATAGAATATTTCCTCGGCTTTACATCGATATAAAGAATGATCGAATCCGATAAACGAGTCGAAAGTTATGAATTTTCTCGCTAAAGGAATAAAATCTCAAGTCCCAGGTCGCGCTGAGCGCGCCCCTGTCCGCGCTGAGCGCGGTTTTCTCTGACTCGAGGGGTTGTAGAATTTCTTGACCGTGCTAAGCGGGCTTCTGCGCGCTGAGCGCGCTCTACGATTTCCAGAAAAATGCCTCGGTTTGACAGCAGAAAACCCATCCTCAAACCCTTCTCATTACTACCCCTAAACAGGCAACAAAGGAATAACAACATGTTTATATCATGGGTTCACTATCAAACTTCATAAAAACAAGACTTCCACATAAACACCTAATTTCTACACAACCCTAACATTTTGCAATAAATTCAAAGTAAACCAAAACATCAAAACAACCACCAATATATGTTTCTATAAGCACATTGAGCATTTATTTCGATTTATATCAATTTCCAACCGTTAAAACATCGATTCCCACATTTTAACCTAAAACTCATATTATCCAAAACTCTAAAAAGAGGTTTCTAACTAGAACCCACCTTGAAATGGGCAAGATGAAGATGATGAAAAGATTGGGTGAGGCTTGATGAATGGATGATGATTTGTTCTTGAAGTTATTGGCTTTTCTCTTCTTTTTCCTTTCTCTCCTTTCTTTCCTTTCTTTTCCCTTCTTTCTTCTTTCTCTCTCTATGTTACTATCTTTTTTCTTTTTGTTTGGAAAATGGGAGGAAAAGGAAATAAGTAGTAAACTAGTATTAGAAATAATACTACTAAATGTCCAAAAAGTCTCTTAAGTCCAAATTAATAAAATACCTCAGAGTCAGATAATATTAATTGGATTTATTCTAAGTTCCACAGTTACTCAAATTATTTTGTCAAATAATTTATCAGAGTACACTGGGCTCAGTTGATCATAATATAATATTATTCGGAGTAAAATACGGGGTATTACAGTCGCCCCCAATGGGACGTATGTTAAACACTCTAGAAGAATGAAGAGAGACCCCTCATTCTTCATTTCCTATGTACTTAAGGCTCATGGCGCACAATGTTTGTTGTACTTATTAAGTATTTTAGACTTATTTTGAGATGAGAAGAGAAGACTCAAAGGTTGAAAAGAAAACACTAATGGGAATGTGAAAAATCCTAATGTTATCATGCAAAATGACCCTAAGGTTGAGATGAAAGGGAAGTCTACCTAATGTTAGCATACATGGATTAACTCCTAATGTCTATCCTACTTCAAGCTTAATCAAAGATTAATTTGGACTAGGGGATCCTAAGGGAACATGCAAAAGCAAATCTAAGACTTAAACAAGTCTTAAGACTTAGGGGAGAAGAAAGAAGTGAGAGATGAAGAAGAAGATGCAACAAAGTGAATAAACGTGGAAGTTTAAATAAAGAGGCAAAGCAACATGGGAAACATCATACTCATACCAAGTAATCACCAATCATCATGTCCAAGCAAACATGATCATGCAAGAAAAAGTGTTCAAACAAATTCAAGTGATCTAGAATTCCATAAGAGATATAACAAGGCATAGAACAATGATAGATAAGACCAAATGAGGTGAGATACAAGATAGAGCAGTGTAATACCCCAAATTTTGACCACTTAGACTTCCCATCATTGTGAAAATCATCATCACAATATGGATGAACCATCATGCTTCATCAGTCTCCCCAAAGATGGGTGAGCATCCAATACAATCAAAATTAGGGTTTCAAGCCCTCTCTGAGTGCTTAGACAAAGGATCAATCAAGAAATGACATGATATTCAACTTGTCTAATCTCTTAAACATCCACAATGGATCAAAAAGGACTCCCACTTCAAGGATTAAGCACAAGGCTGCTCCCTTCTAGGTGGATCAAGTCTCAAGATCGACAGTGTCACCAAATTAGGGTTTTGGTCGACCAGGGCCTCCAGATGGAAATTTTCATCTGGGCACAAGGCAATAATCCAAAACATGACCTAATATGCTTCATGGAACCTCATGAACCCATGCATCAAGTCAATTTTGCCTCAGGGGATGCATTCATCAAAAATCAGGAATTAGGGTTTCTTGACCTAATTCACCCCTAAGTTGACTTTTGGGAAAACCATGAGCCAAGACCTCAAGAGATGATTTGAGGGTCTCTAATACACCATATTGATCCATTTGGAACAATGGATTGATCCAAGAAGCTTGAGCAACAAGTCTCAATTTCATCTGCACCACAATTAGGGTTTTAAGGGGAAAGTCAACTGTAACTTTGACTTTTGACCAGGACATGCTCCCAAACCCTAATACATGATTAAATATACCCTATGACACCCATGGAACATGTCCATCAAGTTTGATTTAGGTCAAGGACATGATTTCCTGAAGAATTGCACAGTTTGGAATTCATTTGATAAAAAGTCAACTGTGCACAAAAGTCAACTTTGACTTTTTGAGATTTTTCACCAAAATGGATTTTTAACCCTAAAATGATGTTAATGTATGATTTGAATCATCATTCATCAAGAAAAATCAAGAAAAGTGAGATAACTTGTAAAAGGGGTAACCATAAAACTTAGAAATTTTTCTAAGTTAAAAATAAAGTGGCAAAGGTACCAACTTTGGAGGACCATAACTCCTAAACCACAAGGCCATTTTTTCTCATCCAAAGATGGATTTGTAGCCCTCATTATCACCTACAAAAACTTCAACTACAAGTCATTCCAATTCATTAAGTATTTTGAGTTACGGAGTGATCAAAGTGGCTGAAAAGTGAAAAAGTCACTTTTTCCAACACTTAGTGAAATTTTCACTAAGTCAGATTTTTCCTCACTTTTTGCCAAATGTAGGGGGATTTTTCACTTGGAATCAAAAGAGATCAAAACCAAACTTGTTCAAACAGTTGTTGTATCATGTAAGAGCTTTCCAAAATGGCCAAAAACATTGCCAAATTCAACCTACATCATGAGATACAACATTGGCAAGTTGCCTTGCTGAAATCTGTCAAGGCAAGGCAGAATTTGCACTTTGGCTCGATTTGCCAAAATCAGCCAATTTCAATAGTTCCTATCCATTTGGACACCTCAGAGGATTGAATCCAAAGGGGACAATCACTGAGCCAAGCCTCCAAGGTCCAAGGAACAAGGAATAGCATGTTGAACCTAGAATGGCCAAAATAGGGACAAGACTTCAAATTTGGAATGAGGCATTCAATGGAACCATCAAGGTGGCATGGACTGAGCCATTCTCATCTGAAATCAGTCAAGACTTATCCAAGACCAAGGGGACCAAAGCTCTGTGCCCTAACCTCTAGTCAATGGCTAGAGGAGACTTGATTTTCATTTGCCAACATTGGCCAAACCTACTTACCAGCTGCCATGCACTATTCCTTGCAAAACAAACTTGCTCTACTATAAATAGAGCTCAATTGTGGTCAGTTTAAGTACACCAAATCCATCTAACAGATGCTTTCCTCAAAATCTCTTTCTCTTGGCAAAATTGCCTTTCTTACCAAGGTAGCTATCGGGTTTTGAGTTTGAGAGCAATTCTGCACAAACCAATCACTCACACACCTCACATACATCACATATGAGTTGATCAAACACTCACATAACTTCTGAAACATCAATTTCATGAAATCACCAGCTGGTTGCTCAAATTTTCAAACAAGGTGCAGCTGAGGTACCACAAAATGATCCAGCCAATTTCAATCAAGTCCAACCATCCAAACACAATCCATAGGGTGTAGGGAAGCTATTCAGATCATCACCACTCATCTGTAACACCTCCAAATCAAAAATCACTTTGAACTTGCTGTCACGGCTTGGAGGTAAGCACATACTTGGTCATCTCTCAATCTATGCATATTTCCTCGCACAATAATTTGGCCATATGTTCATAATCATGCGTGGAATGTTTTCCCTCAATTAATTGCATTGTTTGAATCGTGTATAAAAAATCCTAGCCTTCATGCAGAAATTAGGGTTCTTGAGGTTTCTTCGTGATTTCTTGTTGTATGTTTAATTTAAATGAAATTAAAGTACATAGACATGATCGTGAGGTTGAGACGAGCATATGATATGTGGATTGCATGATATAATTACGTATTCTTGGAGATTGGATAGAAAATGCAAATCTGAGAATTCAAGAACACGCACATGTTCTTCAGCCTGTTCTTGGCGCAATTTTTAGAAATTTGAATATTTGAATTTTGTGATTTTGTTTAATTGATTCAAAAATTAATTTCTCTCTGAGTTTTAATGATTTTGAGTTGATTCTTTTTTTAATAATTCACAAAAATGTTAAAATATTTTATTTTATAAAAAAATCCCAAAAATATTATTTATTTCATATAATTGATATTTTTGTAAAGAATTAATATTTTAATTGTTTTTGGCAATTTAAATATTTTTTCTACATTGATTTTGCAACTTTTAATGCTTTCTAATTATTTTGTAGGTCAATACTTAATTTTTGAAGCATTAATCCAAGATCACAATTTGTTTTCCATGCGTTAAACAATTTTTGATCATTTTAATTGAATTTTTATTCAATTAAATACATTTTGAAAACAAATTAGGGTTTTGGATTAATTCAACCCTCATAAATCATTTTCAAAACACTTTGGGCCTCTATTAGAGTGTAAGACCCAATCCTTTTTTTTGACCAAATCATCTTTGGGCCTCACTTATTGTATAAGTCCCGATACCGTAAAAAAAAAAACAAACGGCGCGATCGTCGCCTTTAAAAAAATCATCTGGGCCTACCCTCGAGTAGTAAGACCCATTTATTTTTCTTTAAAACCTTTTTGGGCCTCTTGAGAGAGTGTAAGACCCATCCCCCCTTGTATAAAAACTTTTTGGGCCTCACTCATTGTATAAGTCCCTCTGTACAAGTAAACGGCGCGATCGTCGCCCGTTTAAAAATAAAAATCATCTGGGCCTCTCCTTGAGCTATAAGACCCATTCAAAACACTTTGGGCCTCTATTAGAGTGTAAGACCCAATCCCCCTTTTAACCAAAACTTTTTGGGCCTTACTTATTGTATAAGTCCCTCCGCGTTAAAAGAAAAACCTCGGCGCGATCGCCATTTTTAAACGAAAAATCATTTGGGCCTACCCTCGTGTTATAAGCCCCACACTCTTTTCTTTAAAACCTTTTTGGGCCTCTTGAGAGAGTGTAAGACCCATCCCTTTGTACAGAAAACCTTTTTGGGCCCCAGTCACTTGTATAAGTCCCTCTGTACAAATTCAAACAGTGCGCTCACTGATAAAACCCTGGGCCTCTCCTTGAGCTGTAAGCCCCAATCTTTCTTTTTCAAAGCACTTTCTCCTTCGATTTTGAATATATTGTTGTTTTCAATCTTTCTTTGTTGAACAACTAACCAAACAGCATGGAAGCACTACAACCGAGTAAGTGGTTATCGCTTTCATTTACTGCTTTCATATTATAAACTGTATTGTGGGGCTGCTCACTGTAAGTCTCCTTTCATAAACTCATATCTACTGTGTAATAATAGTATAGATATTTCGAGTTTCCCCGGCAACTACGTCTAGAACTAGGTGACGCCGTTTCACTTATTCGTAGAAATAGACGCGTAGATCCCCAATAGGAGCACCAGATACAGTCTTCTCTTCGGCTGTCCTCCTTAGGAATCGTCAAGAAGCTCTACTCCCCAAGATGAATGTATTCTCCGTGAATGGCATCTTTGAGTTTCTTCCCAATTCTCGAACTTTCCTGACTTGATCTATTCCTTGTGGATAGCTTGCCTTGAATGTCTCGGGGTTTGGGTACCCACTACGGTCATAATCTTGGACCTTAACTAAGGAACCCTCTTTAAAAGTTAAAAGTCGCTGGATAGTAAACCTCGCACGTTTACCAGTGGTTTTCATCTTTAAAAGAGTTATCTCTCCTAATGGAAAGGAGATGATAGACCCACAGGCTTCTTAAAAGCATCGGCCTCCTCTTGGGCATTATTCAAGGACACTACGACTTCTTAGAAGTATTCACAGCCTCCTCTTAGGCTTCGTATAATGATCTCTTCCTCCGGGAATGATAGCCTCCTCTTGGGCTTCGTACAAGGACCGATCGGCTTCTTAAAAGTTTCCAGCCTCCTCTTGGGCTTCGTACAAATTGTCCCGACGACCTCCTAGAGGTATAGGAACATAACCTAGTCATCCTCATAGAACAGTCCTTTCATAGAGTCTACTACTGTTTCTCAAAGCATAGCACAAAAGATAAAACTTTAGACACGGACAGTCTAACTTCCTTGAGTCTCAAAGACATTCTCAAGCACCCTTCGTTAAATAGGAAGGAAACCCGTAGACTCGGATAGTCTCAATACCCTTTGGATTTCCCGTTTCCTCAAAAAGAAGGAAATATCCCTGATCCTCAAATTAAATCCCTGAGTACAGTGTTGCTCATATAAAAACTGATTTTCTCTTTTAAATCAGTATATTGGATCTGTCACTCAACTGAAACAGTTACAATAGTCTCCATCTCGGGCTTCGTACGAGATACCAAAATTCTCCCCAGTGGAGTCAAAACAACCTTTTAGCCTCTCTCTCGGGCTTTGTACGAGACACAAAATAGCCTCCTCTTAGGCTTTGTATAATGATTTTCCTAGCGGAAATTAGCCTCGTCTTAGGCTTTGTATAACGATATGCCCCACTGGGTCAAAAACTTTTAGCCTCTCTCTCGGGCTTTGTACGAGACACAAAATAGCCTCCTCTTAGGCTTTGTATAACGATATGCCCCACTGGGTCAAAAACTTTTAGCCTCTCTCTCGGGCTTTGTACGAGACACAAAATAGCATCCTCTTAGGCTTTGTATAATGATTTTCCTAGCGGAAATTAGCCTCCTCTTAGGCTTTGTATAAGAAAACCACTGGTTGATCCAATCAACCTTTTAGCATCAAAGCTGTGCCTCGTTCACAGTACACAAACATCAACAACTCCTTTCCTTTCATCTAATCGCTGTAAGCGGCAAGCCTCTGGATCATCTATATCCATGCCACTGTCCCTCTTTTAGCATGAGAAATTTCTAAGGAAAGATGGCATTGCTCTACACTGAGTTAAAGTCTTCTCCTTCAGGTTAAAACCCTTTCTTCGGAAATGATGGCATTACTCGGATCCGCGTATCCCAGTTAAAGTAATTCTCCTTCTCCCCTCTTTAGAGATGACAAATTCTCTCTAAAGCCGAGGTCTTTCAGCTTCACGTCTTGGGCTTTGAACAAGACACAAATAGACCTTTTAACTTCACATCTTGGGCTTTGAACAAGATAAAAACCACCTTTCGCTTCACGTCTTGGGCTTTAAACAAGACACCAAAAACCAATTTCCTCCCATAGAATAGGAGGAACTACGAACGCTCTGATTTCCCTGTTTCGGTAAACGGGAATACGTAGGCATAAGATCGAAAGAAAAGATCTTAGCGAGCGCAATCAACAAATAACCCAAATCCCATATCTTCATCAATTAAAAGCAGTAATTCAAAAACATCAGTCCTAACATCCTAATCCTTGTTCCCCGCCAGAAACCTTCTGCCCAGGTAAAAAAGAAAGAAAACAGTATTGGCGATAATACAAATAACCAGTACAAAGGCCCCCCACATTGATAACATCCGTAACCTAACAGACCGCTGTTTAAACTCAGTATGCAAGCAGGGTTAATTGGAGACATCTATTTCCCTTCCTTATTCAGCTCACAATAGGATAAAAAATGAATCGACCTGTAGTTTAAAGCTCAAACCGCAGAGAGCGACCAGCGCTTAAGAACCGCGTCCAAAATCGCTCGCTACAGAAAAGTGGCGCCCACCGTGGGGCCGTTCAAAGTTAGATCTAGGCACGGTCGTCCCCATTTTTCACAGAAAAGTGGCGCCCACCGTGGGGCCTATCTTTCTTTCTTTCTATTTTCCTTGTAAAATGGAGACTCTACTGGGGAGTAATTGCCAAGACCTTTCTGCCTTAGGGCATCATCCCCGTTTTCTACGGAAAATAGGAACTCTACCGAAGAGAAAGATTGACCTATGCTGGTCCATCTCTTAGGCAGGGAACCACAGATTGGGGCTTCCGCCGGGGAACCCATTTCTGTCAGGAACTTAAGATTCATAGCTTTATAAGTCTAGGATGATTAGGACAAATATATATACTGCTTTTCCTAAATGCTATACGTGTTTATTTTTCTACTACTGGGAATGCGTGTGATGCCGCATGTGGTGAGATTGAGTATACACTTAAGAAAAGCCAACCTTTTTCATAGTGCGGAAGCTATCAGAAATAGCTGTTACGCGATACTACCGTCATTTGAGGCTGGTGATCTATTCTCGGTGAATGGCACTTACTCTAAGATTGCACACAACTCGCTGGCGATCCGCTTGTTGTCTGCCTTCCTGGGAGGAGCTGATGATAATGAGTACAGGTACAAAAATCACCCTAGTATAAACCTTTGGGGATGGGTAGAGCCGTGACTTCATGACAACGACCCTTTGACCCCATGTTTTTTCTATGTTTTTGTGTGCTGCATTCATGCATTCATCTAAAAAACATTAAAACATTCAAAAAAAATTTCTCTTCTAGTCTCTCTGTTTTTCAAATTAAACTAAGACTGTGATTGCAAATATCAGAGAAAAGGATTACGCTAATGGATTTCGGTAGAAGGAGAACTCACCAGTGTACCTTCAAGGTTCCAAAACTAGGGGATTTGAGAAAGTTAGCGAGGATGATCGTTAACCCAGAGGCTTTCAGAGCCAAGCACGGTGGTTTGCTACCACTGTTTAGAGTCCATGTGATTAAGGGGATCATGGACGCGCTTATTCAATTCTACGATCCGGTTTATCATTGTTTCACGTTCCCGGATTACCAGCTATCACCAACGCTGGAGGAATATTCTCATCTGACTGATTTACATATCACAGATCGAGCTCCATTTTCTGGACTGGAAGAAATTCCAAAGAATCAGACTATTGCAATAGCAATTCATTTGGACGAGTCTGAGGTCCGGACTCACATGACCACTAAGGGTGGCACCCCAGGTTTGCCAGCCCAGTTCCTGACCAAGAAAGCTCTGTACTTTGCTAGTATAGGGAACATGACTGCTTTTGAAAGCATCTTTGTCTTGCTCACCCACGGGTTATTTTTGTTTCCCAACATCAATAACTTCGTCGATATCAACGCTATTAAGGTTTTTCTCATTGGAAACCCTGTGCCGACTTTGCTCGCAGATATGTATCATTCTGTACACTTAGGAAATTTGTACAGTGGAGGGGAGATCACATGCTGTGTACCTTTGCTTTACAAATGGTTTATCTCTCACTTGCTGAAGTCTACTGCTTTTTGGGATTGCAAGAGTGTCTTACGTTGGTCGCAGAAGATCATGTCTCTCACCAATTCCAATATAGATTGGTGTAATAGGATTTATGAGGGAATCAGAATCATTGACCGTTGTGGAAACTTCCCCAGCGTACCCCTCATAGGAACTAAAGGAGGAATCAACTATCATCCGATATTGGTTCTTCGTCAATTTGGATACCCGATGAGACACATCCCACTGGGTGTTCATCTGGAAGGTCTTTTCTTCAAAGAAGGAGAAAGTGACAGAGCACTAAAGATGGAAATAGTGCAAGCTTGGAAACAGGTTCATAAGAAAGGACGAGAGTCTCTGGGAAAACCGGACTGTGTCTCGGTGGAGCCTTATCTCCATTGGGTACAAACTAGAGCTCTCAAGCTAAAGATGCCTTATCCTCGTTACGGAATTCTTCCGCAGAGGGAAATTGTCATGTACTTCATGACGGAAACTGAAAGGCTTCAGGTTACTCTCAACAAAGTTCAAAAGGAAAGAAGGTCTTGGAAGAACAAGTACCGCACCCTCGACGTAGAGTGTATCCAAATACAACAATTACTGAAAGAGAAAGATGCTCTGATTGAAATTTTGGAGCAGCATGCTGTAGAGAATCAAGATGACCAAAGGAATTTGCTCACTCCTTTCACCTGGCAAAGGAATGACAACCCGACAACGGCCCAAGCGCCCCGGTCAAAGAAAAGGAAGATACCAGAATCAGCACCTGATTTCTCTTCAGAGAGGACTCGGGACCCATTAGTTTAGGTTTCTGTTTTTGCACTTTGTAATCTACTGTATTTCCATTTTTGTAATCCTTTGGAATTCAATAAAAAGGGGTTTCCCCACTGTTTGATATTTGCAATCTAATTGTCGAAGTTTATTTTAATTAAACCTAAAAACAATTAATATAATCATTGCATTCATCATTCTCACATCGCGTATTCTCCTTACCTACGAATCTCACGTTTGTGTCTCGATTCTAGAGTCAAACTGTCTCATTCGTACAATACTCGGGCCAATCGTCAGAAAAGGATGGATGATCTTGAGGAAGAAAATAGAGAGTTGAAAGAAGAGATCGACGCTCTGAGAGAGGATATGAGAAAGCTTCGTAATGACATGCAAGCCATGGCAGAAGCTCAGCTACAAAGAATTGTGATCTCGGAGATCACCTCAACGCCCATCATAGAAAAGTATGATCCTAGGTATCAGATGCCGAAAGATCGTCCTTGGGGCATGCCTGTTAACTATATCCCGGAAGGATATGTTCTGTCGATCACTGAAGATCAGGGAATTGCAACAGAAGCCGCTGGGCCTGAAGGTTACAAACTTCGGGAAAGCGAAGATGCCAGGGGCATACTCAAGACTCCTGAAGGTTACAAACTTCGGGAGGCACCAAGACTTACTGCCGTAGTCACGATACCACCCCCTGTGGTGCACACTGTCCCGGAAGGACAGATTCCGCCAACACCTTCTGGTAAGAAGGAAACTATGTTCGATAGAATGGATGACTTCCAGGAGCAGTTCTTGGAAATGCAGAAAGAGCCGCAAGCCATTCGCAGTCAGGATCTATTTGGAAAGGACGCCGCAGACCTCTGCTTGGTCCCAAATGTGAAAGTCCCGCACAAGTTCCAAGTGCCCGACTTTGAAAAATACAAGGGTAACTCTTGCCCTCAGAGCCATCTGGTGATGTACGCTCGGCGGATGTCAGCTCAGACGGAGAATCAGGACCTGCTGATTCACTACTTCCAGGATAGTTTAACCGGTGCTGCACTCAAATGGTACATGGGTTTAAACCGTACTACGATCAGTACATTCAGAGATCTTGGTACTGCCTTCGTCCAACAATACAAGTACAATTTGGACATGGCACCCGACAGAGATCAACTCAGATCAATGTCACAAAAGGACAAGGAAACCTTTAAGGAGTATGCTCAAAGGTGGCATGAAATTGCCGCTCAAATTTGTCCACCTCTTGAGGAAAAAGAGATGACAAAAATCTTCTTAAAGACCTTAAGCTCATTTTACTACGGCCGAATGGTCGCCAGTGCACCCAGTGATTTCACTGAAATGGTCGGCATGGGTGTACGTCTTGAGGAAGCCGTCCGAGAAGGACGTTTGGTAAAAGACACTGGATCAACGAGCGGTACTAAAAAATACGGTAGTGCTCTCCCTAAGAAAAAAGAGCAAGATATTGTGAATATCTCTCTCGGAAAGCAAAGGCGACGTTATCAGCCAGTAGCAGCTGTTACTCCCGCTATCGGTCCTACGCCTATTCTTATGTATCAACCTCAGGTTGCGCAGAGCCAACCTGACCAACAAAGGACACAACAGCCTCTTCAGCAGGCTCGTCCTCCATATAATAACTACCGTACAACACGGCCACCAGGATTTGATCCTATACCTGTAACGTACGCAGAACTGTTTTCGTTACTGCTGGCTAAGGGGCACATTCAGACTAAGTCTCCCCTTTCAGTTCCGGAAAATTCGCCTTTCTGGTTTAAGGTGGATCAAACATGCCCTTATCATCAAGGAGGTTTAGGGCATAACATTGAGACTTGTCTCAATTTCAAATCCGACGTACAAAAGCTTGTTAGGAGCGGGCTCTTATCTTTCAAAGATACGAATCCTAATGTTCTTACGAACCCGCTGCCTCAACATGAGAAGGCTGCAGTCAATCTGATTGAGAAAGAGACTAACAATGTCTATCAAATTCACGATGTACTCTTGTTAAAGACCAATCTGGTTAAGATGCATTGTAGACAGAGTGGATATGGCCATGTGCCACCTCATAATTATCACCAGTGTGATATCTGCTCTAAAAACAACCAGGGATGTTCTGTAGTGCAAGCAGCTCTACAGGAACAAATGGATCTTGGATGGATCCAAGAGCATCGAGTTCGTGGAGTTAACATGGTTTACACGAATTCCAACGTCATTCAAAACCACGACATTCGTACGATGAATGCCAACTTGGTGGCGATGCACTCAAGGCAAAGCCAGTATCATAATCTGCCGCGGCACGATTACAGTTCCTGTCTGATTTGCTCGGTAAACAAACAGGGATGCTCTTTCATACAAAAGGCCCTCCAGCGTCAGATGGATCTTAGATGGATCCAAGACTACCATGATATGAACTCCTATCAAATCAACATGGTTCAAATCTTTGACATCCACGTGATGAATACCAATCTGGTAGAGTTACATGCTGAGCAGGTCCGACTCGGATTCTTAATATCACACGATTATCAAAACTGTAAAGCAGGTTGCGAAAACGATCGAGGTTGTACCCTTGTCCAGGAGGCACTTCAGCACTTGTTAAATCACTGGTGGATGCCAATCTATATGGACAAAGATACTCAACAGATTAGTATCAATAACAGGAATCCTACTCGTCGTCAAAGTCAGGATGTCCGATCAATGGAAGGTAAGCTAGTGAGGTTACATTGTATTCAAAGTGGGCGTGGCCAGGTGCCACCACACAACTATGACAGTTGTAGCGTTTGTTCGGAAAGTAACCAAGGGTGTTACCTTGTGAGAGCAGCTCTTCAGGGTCAGGTCGATCGTGGAGAAATTCGTCCATATCCAGGTTCTGGACCCATCATTTGGTCGCCGAACTACCTTGCCGATCAGGTTGAGGATGTTGTCACGATCTCTGGTCATCACCAGATCAGGGATGTTTTTGCCATCATCCCTCTACTTGACGAATCTAGAGTTCCCAACCGGGAACGGATCGAGGTTACTTATGATGGTCAGAAAAATCAGAAGGTTCCCATAGTCATCTATCTACCGGGGCCACTACCGTATGAATCAGCTAAGGCAATCCCTTACAAATACGGTGCAACAATAATCGAGAATGGAAAGGAAATTCCATTACCCTCCGTCGTGAATATTACAGACGTCAGTCGTGTAACACAGAGTGGTAGAATCTTCAACCGAGGGGTTGGAGAATCCAACAAAGAAAAGGAACTTCAGGCAGAAATTCCTGATCCGCCAGTCGGTCAATCTAGTAATCCCGACTTTTCAAAAGACAAAGATGAGATGCTAAAGCTCATCCAAAGGAGTGAGTATAACATCGTTGATCAACTGTTATAGACTCCTTCAAAGATCTCAATATTATCACTGTTACTCAGTTCAGAAGCACACAGAGAGGCTCTACAGAAAGTCTTGGAGCAAGCCTTTGTGGAACAGGATGTAACAATCAGACAATTCGATAGCATTGTCTCTAACATCACTTCCTGCAATAATTTGGGATTTAGTGATGAGGAATTACCTGAAGAGGGTCGCCGTCATAACATGGTGCTCAATATCACAGTTAACTGCCAGGGCGATGCTTTAGCCAACGTACTGGTAGACACAGGGTCAGCCCTGAATGTTATGCCGAAGTACACTTTGACGCAATTATCATTCAAGGGCCCTCCGATGAGAGTCAGCGAGGACGTCGTCAAAGCATTCGACGGATCCAGAAAAACTGTTATCGGCGAAGTTGATCTTCCCATAACTATTGGTCCTCACACTTTCCAAATCACTTTCCAGGTCATGGACATCTGGGCAACATACAGTTGTTTATTAGGAAGACCTTGGATACATCAGGCTGGAGCGGTTACTTCGACCCTCCACCAAAAGCTAAAGTTCATCAAGAACGATCAACTTGTCACGGTTTGTGGGGAACAAGCCTTGCTTGTAAGCAACCTATCATCATCTACTTGTGTGGAACCCGAGGAGGTTATTGGAACTCAGTTCCAAGCACTATCGGTGAGCAAGAACGATCAATCCGAAGAAGGAACTTCAATTTCTTCATACAAAGATGCTATCAAAGTGGTCGAGAGTACCGATACGACAGGATGGGGACAGCTTGTCATTCCCATTGACAATAAAATAAAGAAGGGTCTTGGTTTTTCTGCAACCTGTACCCAGACAGCTGCCAACGATGAAAGTCTTCATCCCCTTCAAAACTTCTTCCACAGTGGAGGTTTTCTTCACCCACTGTCTCAGACAGTTCATGCTATCAATGAGGAAGATCCCTCTGACACAGATGAAGAATGGAAGTCCTACCTTAACAAGGACGGCTATATGTCTCAAGAAGAGGTGCCTATGCCTTTTTGCTTTCCTACAGAAAGTCCGAGATTTATACCAAGATCAGATGTCGAAATGATCTACGGAGATTGTGATCCGGAAGGATGCTGTGCTCCACCAAATTCATTAGAGGAAGACACTCTGATGAAGGAAAACTTTGATCACAATTACTATGGCCCGATGGATGGTCTGCCAATGAAGCAGCCTTACCCAGGAAACTTGGGGCAAGAAAGTCAGCCGAGTAATGAAACTCAGCTGAGCGTCATTGAACAGAATACCTGTGTCCCCGCCCTGTCATGGGATCAACACTCAGGTCATTCGGAAACTACTCAACATGAAGATGAATTCGCAACGTTTGCAGGACTAGAGTTCATCAACTATGCTTTTCCTGAGGGCAACGTCATCGAGAGAAGTGACTCCTCCAGTTCCAAAGAAGTTTGGGACACTCTGGGATAACCAAGTGGAAAATTCGACTTTATGGTCAAGTACACTGCTCCCGAAAGCTCTCGTATCAGGCTCGAAGACATCTAGCCAACTGGATGGGGAGATACAGCTGAGAGCACCAATGCTATGCAAAATGCAACAGAGGAATCCTCCTACGACAATTCTGCCTGGGGAACAGATTCCAACGATCCTACTCCACCAGAAATCAGCGTCATTTCTGAAGACAAATCAAGGAAGGTGCCAGACTTTGTGATTCACCAAGGAGTTCGCCGCCAATGGGTTTCCGTCGAGGTTCCGAAGGTCGTTCATCAGTCAAAGTAATTGCCATCTTTAAACCTTTCACCCTGCCCAGGTGAAACGGATATTTTGATAGGGCTCGCTTTTTGTAAATTTCCCTCTTCGCTTTGCCCAAAGCGACAGAGTTTTGTTTTATAGGACTGTAGTTTCAAGATTCGACTTGTTCATTAATAAAATAACGTCGTTCTGTAATTTCCGCATTTATTGTTGTTTTCTCTTTTTGCTTTTTCAGAAAATGGTAATCCTAAAAAACAATTCAATCATAAAAACAAGCAGTAAAACAAATACACTGCACACACTTGCATTTTCTCTATCTCTTCTAAACACGAATCATCACGTCATGCAGATTGCTTTGTTTATACCCCGTTGAAACATACGATCCGATGCTTTCTTCCAACTTTGAGTTCCTGGTATTCGAGGCTGAAGAAGAAAATGACAACGAAATTCTAGAAGAGATCTCCCGACTACTCAGACAAGAGGAAAGGTCCATTGAACCTCACAAAGAGCCGTTGGAAACGGTAAACTTGGGTTCAGAAAAAGAGAGAAAAGAAATCAGGATCGGAGCATTGCTCAGTCCAACTGCCAGAGAGGGTTTGATAAAGCTTCTCAAAGAATTCCCTGATGTGTTCGCTTGGTCCTATCAGGATATGCCAGGGTTGGATACCAGCATCGTGGAACATCACTTACCGTTGAGATCGGAATGTCCGCCAGTAAAGCAAAGGTTGAGACGGACTCACCCGGACATGGCCATCAAAATCAAAGAGGAGGTACAGAAACAGATCGACGCGGGTTTCCTCGCTACATCTGAATATCCTCAATGGTTAGCCAACTTCGTACCCGTTCCCAAAAAGGACGGAAAGGTCAGAATGTGTGTCGACTACAGAGATCTGAACAAGGCAAGTCCAAAGGACGACTTTCCTTTACCACACATTGACATGCTGGTAGACAGTACAGCAAAGTTCAAAGTTTTTTCCTTCATGGATGGATTCTCGGGCTATAACCAGATCAAAATGGCGCCGAAAGACATGGAGAAAACTTCGTTCATTACCCCATGGGGTACCTTTTGTTACAAGGTAATGTCGTTCGGTTTGAAGAATGTCGGGGCAACCTATCAAAGGGCCATGACTACTCTGTTTCATGACATGATACACAAAGAAATCGAGGTATATGTCGATGATTTGATTGCAAAATCAAGAACAGAGGATGAGCATGTTGAACATCTGTCAAAATTGTTCGAACGTCTAAGAAAATTCAAGCTCCGCTTGAATCCCAACAAGTGCACCTTCGGTGTCCGTTCAGGGAAATTACTAGGGTTCATCGTCAGCCAGAAAGGGATTGAGGTTGATCCTGACAAGGTCAAGGCCATTCAAGAAATGCCTTCTCCGAAAACTGAAAAACAAGTCAGAGGATTCCTGGGACGTTTGAACTACATCTCCAGATTCATATTCCTTATGACCGCCACTTGTGCGCCGATTTTCAAATTACTCAAAAAGAACCAGGATTGCGTTTGGTCAGAAGATTGCCAAACCGCCTTCGACAGTATCAAGGAATATCTGTTGAATCCTCCGATTCTATCACCTCCAGTGGAAGGAAGACCACTGATCATTTACCTCACAGTCCTAGAGGACTCAATGGGATGTGTACTTGGCCAACAAGACGAAACTAAAAGGAAAGAGTCTGCCATTTACTATCTAAGCAAGAAATTCACCGACTGCGAGACTCGGTACACAATGCTTGAGAAAACTTGTTGCGCTTTGGCTTGGGCAGCCAAACGTCTTCGCCAGTACATGATTCGTCATACTACTTGGTTGGTCTCCGAAATGGATCCAATCAAGTACGTTTTCGAAAAACCTGCTCTCACGGGAAGGATTGCCCGTTGGCAGATGTTACTATCAGAATATGACATAGAGTACCATGCTCAGAAAGCCGTTAAGGGAAGTATTTTAGCCGATCATTTGGCTCATCAACCGATTGACAATCAAGAATCAATCGGGTTTGACTTCCCAGACGAAGATGTCATGTATCTAAAAATGAAAGATTGCGATGAACCGCTACCCAGTGAAGGGCCAGAACCAGGTTCCCAGTGGGGACTTATCTTTGACGGAGCAGTTAATCATTATGGAAACGGAATTGGGGCAATCATTGTTACCCCTCGGGGTTCCCACATTCCTTTCACTGCTAGACTTACGTTCAAATGTACGAACAACAAGGCCGAATACGAAGCATGTATTATGGGTCTCAAAGAAGCGATTGATTTAAGGATCAAAAACTTGGACGTATACGGCGATTCAGCCCTGGTTATTAACCAGATAAAAGGAGATTGGAACACATACCAATCAGGATTGATTCCTTACAAAGACTATGCAAGAAGGTTGTTACCCTTCTTCAACAGAGTCGACTTTCATCACATCCCTCGTGATGAGAATCACATGGCTAATGCATTAGCCACTCTCTCTTCCATGATTAGTGTAGGTCGATGGAATGACATACCTAAGATTGACATCATGCACCTTGAACGGCCCGCTTACATCTTCGCGATTGAAGCAGTCATAGACGACAGACCTTGGTATCACGATATCAAATGCTTCCTTCAGAAACAAGAGTACCCATCTGGGGCACTCAAAAAAGACAGGAAAACCCTCAGAAGATTGGCTAGAAACTTCTTCCTGAGCGGTGACACTCTTTATAAGAGAAATTTTGACATGGCCTTGCTCCGATGCGTCGACAGACCAGAAGCAGACATGCTCATGAAAGAAATTCATGAAGGATCCTTTGGCACTCATGCCAACGGACACACAATGGCGAGAAAAATTCTCAGGGCCGGGTATTATTGGTTGACCATGGAATCCGACTGCTACAAGTACATGAGGAGGTGTCACAAGTGTCAGATATACTCCGACAAAATTCATGTACCGCCATCACATCTCAAAGTTCTTTCTTCCCCGTGGCCATTTTCCATATGGGGAATCGATATGATTGGTATGATTGAGCCCAAGGCTTCAAACGGACATCGGTTCATCCTTGTAGCCATTGATTATTTCACCAAGTGGGTCGAAGCAGCGTCATTCGCCAATGTAACCCGACAAGTGGTGGTCCGATTTATCAAAAACAATATCATCTGCCGTTATGGTGTTCCAAGCGAGATCATTACTGATAATGGATCTAACTTGAACAATAAGATGATGAAAGAGTTATGCGCAGAGTTCAAGATCGAACACCATAACTCATCTCTCTACCGACCCAAGATGAACGGAGCGGTAGAAGCGACTAACAAGAACGTCAAGAAGATCGTTCAAAAGATGGTTGTAACCTACAAAGATTGGCACGAGATGCTACCCTTTGCTCTTCACGGTTATCGTACATCTGTCCGCACTTCAACAGGGGCAACCCCTTTCTCTCTAGTATATGGCATGGAGGTAGTGCTCCCCATAGAAGTAGAGATCCCATCAATCCGGGTATTGATGGAAGCTAAGCTCACCGAAGCTGAATGGTGTCAAAGTCGACACGACGAACTGAACCTGATCGAAGAAAAGAGAATCACGTCACTATGCCACGGTCAGTTGTATCAACAGAGAATGAAGAGGGCGTTCGACAAAAACGTCCGACCTCGTGTCTTCAGGAAAGGAGACCTTGTGCTCAAGAAGATACAATCATTTCTCACTGACTCTCGGGGCAAATGGACCCCAAATTATGATGGCCCCTATGTGGTCACGAAAGCTTTCTCAGGCGGCGACTTGAGACTTGCAACCATGGACGGAGAGGAATTTTCCTACCCCACGAATGTTGATGTAGTCAAGAAATACTTCGCCTAAACTAAAAAAAAACGTCTCGGTGGATTGAAAACCCGAAAGGGCGGTCCAGGCAAAAGTTAGAGACATGAAAAAAAGGAATCATCCCGATGGATTGGAAATCTCATAGTACAATCCAGGCAAAAGTTAGGGATAATGGCAAGTAACTATGTTCAACAGAGGCAAGTCCCTCAGCAGTAGTTACATCATCTATCGGAGGAAATCTCCAGTCAAAGGTCATCTTCGACAGAAGCTCAGGATGCCCTGAATTCAAAGTTGGTAGAAGGATAGTGGTCGTTATGTTTCAACGTAGCCCTTTTCCCTGTAAATTACTGTTTTCTAAACTTTGTATATACTCTTTGGAATCACGCGTTTGGCTGATCTCCATCTTATCAATAAAATTTGAGCCCTTGTGCTTTTGTTCGTAATTCTTGCTTGTTTTAGCTTTACAGAACGACGTTGTTTAAACTTAATCAGCGATTCTTGAAATAAAACAAAAAATGAATTTACTTGTTAAAACTTTTTCTGCTTTTAAAATAAAGATGGCATTTCTTTTGACTGTTGAACATCAGAAGAACATCGATCGCTTCTCCCGAAGTAAGCGAACTTCAAAGTGCAGAATCAAAGTACTCATTCTAAGCAAGTATACCTGAATGAAGGGATCAACTGTGTCAGAGACCTTGTTTCGTCTGACATCCTCGGCCGAGTTCTCATCTCTTAAGCCCGATCAATATAGCTCCCAACGGGACTATCTCTCCTAAGAAAGGTGGAATTGCTATTTTGAATCAACGGTACTTCTTCACCCCGCGATGGCCGAGTATCCAATTGTGTTCATCCATTAGTCTGTATGTCGCGTCTATTTTGTCAGCATATACATACATACTTCATGCATTTTATTTGCGTTCGCATTTCGTATTGCATCACTATCACTTGAGTCGGTCTTGTCCCCTAGTGATAAACAGTTTTCTCAATCGAGTTTGTTAGTTCTTTCCTCGTCAGGAAATGTTGCGTCTGCACAATCTCGCCACCAGTGTATCTTTAGATCAGAGTCGGCACTTGGCCACTTTGATAACTTGAACCTCTGAAAGATCAGAGAACCTTCAACAGGTGTCACTCTTCGCCATTGAAGATGATATCCTTGCTTTCCCGGATTAAGGAAAATCCACAGAGAAAGCCTCGTGATCAGAGATTCGGCAATACATCAGTATTTCTCCGAAAAGTCGTTGATGAAAAGGTCATCGACACCTCAAAATTGGACCCCATCATATGGCGTTTCTCCGGGAAGATCCCGAGAAAAGTATGATGAAAGATCCCAAAATGAAAACAGTCTCTCAAGAGACTCGCTTTCCCTAGTAGAATCGACAAATGGCGTCTCCAAAACAGAGAAGTTTATGTACCTCTACAATTCAGACGAATGGGTTCCCCAGTAAGTCTGACATCAAAACTTTTTCCACTCAAATGGCATCTCCACAGGAAAATTCGGCGAGAAGTTTGAAGGAAAGCCGCTACGAATAGCGACCATTGTCAGTAAAGTTTATTGACGAAAGAAACTAAGACCAGTTCTTGGTAGGAAACCAGGATCGAGGGGAAGTTTAAATCAGAAACTAAGACCAGTTCTTGGTAAGAAACCAGGATCGAGGGGAAGTTTAAATCAGAAACTAAGACCAGTTCCTTGGTAGGAAGCCAGGATCGAGGGGAAGTTTAAATCAGAAACTAAGACCAGTTCCTTGGTAGGAAACCAAGAACGAGGCGAGGTTTATTTCAAAAGAAAACTGAGACCAGTTCCTTGGCTGAAGACCAGGATCGAGGGGAAGTTTACCTTTTCTAAGCATCATTGCTTAGCTAAAGAAGATGAATGCGTAAGCTACCATTCATAACCACCATCAAAATTTTGGATATTCCGATATTTAATCCTCTTGCACCCCGAATGCTCGAATACCTTCGTCATTCATACCTTCGGGTCCAAGAAGATTAAATAGGGGCATCTGTAATACCCCAAATTTTGACCACTTAGATTTCCCATTATTGTAAAAATCATCATCACAATATGGATGAACCATCATGCTTCATCAGTCTCCCCAAAGATGGGTGAGCATCCAATACAATCAAAATTAGGGTTTCAAGCCCTCTCTGAGTGCTTAGACAAAGGATCAATCAAGAAATGACATGATCTTCAACTTGTCTAATCTCTTAAACATCCACAATGGATCAAAAAGGACTCCCACTTCAAGGATTAAGCACAAGGCTGCTCCCTTCTAGGTGGATCAAGTCTCAAGATCGACAGTATCACCAAATTAGGGTTTTGGTCGACCAGGGCCTCCAGATGGAAATTTTCATCGGGGCACAAGGCAATAATCCAAAACATGACCTAATATGCTTCATGGAACCTCATGAACCCATGCATCAAGTCAATTTTGCCTCAGGGGATGCATTCATCAAAAATCAGGAATTAGGGTTTCTTGACCTAATTCACCCCTAAGTTGACTTTTGGGACAAACATTGAGCCAAGACCTCAAGAGATGATTTGAGGGTCTCTAATACACCATATTGATCCATTTGGAACAATGGATTGATCCAAGAAGCTTGAGCAACAAGTCTCAATTTCATCTGCACCACAATTAGGGTTTTAAGGGGAAAGTCAACTGTAACTTTGACTTTTGACCAGGACATGCTCCCAAACCCTAATACATGATTAAATATACCCTATGACACCCATGGAACATGTCCATCAAGTTTGATTTAGGTCAAGGACATGATTTTCTGAAGAATTGCACAGTTTGGAATTCATTTGATAAAAAGTCAACTGTGCACAAAAGTCAACTTTGACTTTTTAAGATTTTTCGCCAAAATGGATTTTTAACCCTAAAATGATGTTAATGTATGATTTGAATCATCATTCATCAAGAAAAATCAAGAAAAGTGAGATAACTTGTAAAAGGGGTAACCATAAAACTTAGAAATTTTTCTAAGTTAAAAATAAAGTGGCAAAGGTACCAACTTTGGAGGACCATAACTCCTAAACCACAAGACCATTTTTTCTCATCCAAAGATGGATTTGTAGACCTCATTATCACCTACAAAAACTTCAACTACAAGTCATTCCAATTCATTAAGGATTTTGAGTTATGGAGTGATCAAAGTGGCTGAAAAGTGAAAAAGTCACTTTTTCCAACACTTAGTGAAATTTTCACTTAGTCAGATTTTGCCTCACTTTTTGCCAAATGTAGGGGGATTTTTCACTTGGAATCAAAAGAGATCAAAACCAAACTTGTTCAAACAGTTGTTGTATCATGTAAGAGCTTTCCAAAATGGCCAAAAACACTGCCAAATTCAACCTACATCATGAGATACAACATTGGCAAGTTGCCTTGCTGAAATCTGTCAAGGCAAGGCAGAATTTGCACTTTGGCTCGATTTGCCAAAATCAGCCAATTTTAATAGTTCCTATCCATTTGGACACCTCAGAGGATTGAATCCAAAGGGGACAATCACTGAGCCAAGCCTCCAAGGTCCAAGGAACAAAGAATAACATGTTGAACCTAGAGTGGCCAAAATAGGGACAAGACTTCAAATTTGGAATGAGGCATTCAATGTAACCATCAAGGTGGCATGGACTGAGCCATTCTCATCTGAAATCAGTCAAGACTTATCCAAGACCAAGGGGACCAAAGCTCTGTGCCCTAACCTCTAGTCAATGGCTAGAGGAGACTTGGATTTTCATTTGGCAACATTGGCCAAACCTACTTACCAGCTGTCATGCACTATTCCTTGCAAAACAAACTTGCTCTACTATAAATAGAGCTCAATTGTGGTCAGTTTAAGTACACCAAAGCCACTAACAGATGCTTTCCTCAAAATCTCTTTCTCTTGGCAAAATTGCCTTTCTTAGCAAGGTAGCTATCGGGTTTTGAGTTTGAGAGCAATTCTGCACAAACCAATCACTCACACACCTCACATACATCACATATGAGCTGATCAAACACTCACATAACTTCTGAATCATCAATTTCATGAAATCACCAGCTGGTTGCTCAAATTTTCAAACAAGGTGCAGCTGAGGTACCACAAAATGATCCAGCCAATTTCAATCAAGTCCAACCATCTAAACACAATCCATAGGGTGTAGGGAAGCTATTCAGATCATCACCACTCATCTGTAACACTTCCAAATCAAAAATCACTTTGAACTTGCTGTCACGGCTTGGAGGTAAGCACATACTTGGTCATCTCTCAATCTATGCATATTTCCTCGCACAATAATTTGGCCATATGTTCTTAATCATGCATGGAATGTTTTCCCTCAATTAATTGCATTGTTTGAATCGTGTATCAAAAATCCTAGCCTTCATGCAGAAATTAGGGTTCTTGAGGTTTCTTCGTGATTTCTTGTTGTATGTTTAATTTAAATGAAATTAAAGTACATAGACATGATCGTGAGGTTGAGACGAGCATAATGATATGTGGATTGCATGATATGATTAGGTATTCATGGAGATTGGATAGAAAATGCAAATCTGAGAATTCAAGAACACGCGCGTGTTCTTCAGCCTGTTCTTGGCGCCATTTTTAGAAATTTGAATATTTGAATTTTGTGATTTTGTTTAATTGATTCAAAAATTAATTTCTCTCTGAGTTTTAATGATTTTGAGTTGATTCTTTTTTTAATAATTCACAAAAATGTTAAAATATTTTATTTTATAAAAAAAATCCCAAAAATATTATTTATTTTATATAATTGATATTTTTGTAAAGAATTAATATTTTAATTGTTTTTGGCATTTTAAATATTTTTTCTACATTGATTTTGCAACTTTTAATGCTTTCTAATTATTTTGTAGGTTAATACTTAATTTTTGAAGCATTAATCCAATATCACAATTTGTTTTCCATGTGTTAAACAATTTTTGATCATTTTAATTGAATTTTTATTCAATTAAATACATTTTGAAAACAAATTAGGGTTTTGGATTAATTCAACCCTCATAAATCATTTTCAAAACACTTTGGGCCTCTATTAGAGTGTAAGACCCAATCCTTTTTTTTTGACCAAATCATCTTTGGGCCTCACTTATTGTATAAGTCCCGATACCGTCAAAAAAAAAAAAACGGCGCGATCGTCGCCTTTTCAAAAATCATCTGGGCCTACCCTCGAGTAGTAAGACCCATTTATTTTTCTTTAAAACCTTTTTGGGCATCTTGAGAGAGTGTAAGACCCATCCCCCCTTGTACAAAAACTTTTTGGGCCTCACTCATTGTATAAGTCCCTCTGTACAAGTAAACGGCGCGATCGTCGCCCGTTGAAAAATAAAAATTATCTGGGCCTCTCCTTGACCTATAAGACCCATTCAAAACACTTTGGGCCTCTATTAGAGTGTAAGACCCAATCCCCCTTTTAACCAAAACTTTTTGGGCCTCACTTATTGTATAAGTCCCTCCGCGTTAAAAGAAAAACCTCGGCGCGATCGCCATTTTTAAACGAAAAATCATTTGGGCCTACCCTCGTGTTATAAGCCCCACACTCTTTTCTTTAAAACCTTTTTGGGCCTCTTGAGAGAGGTAAGACCCATCCCTTTGTACAGAAAACCTTTTTGGGCCCCAGTCACTTGTATAAGTCCCTCTGTACAAATTCAAACAGTGCGCTCACTGATAAAATCCTGGGCCTCTCCTTGAGCTGTAAGCCCCAATCTTTCTTTTTCAAAGCACTTTCTCCTTTGATTTTGAATATACTGTTGTTTTCAATCTTTCTTTGTTGAACAACTAACCAAACAGCATGGAAGCACTACAACCGAGTAAGTGGTTATCGCTTTCATTTACTGCTTTCATATTATAAACTGTATTGTGGGGCTGCTCACTGTAAGTCTCCTTTCATAAACTCATATCTACTGTGTAATAATAGTATAGATATTTCGAGTTTCCCCGGCAACTACGTCTAGAACTAGGTGACGTCGTTTCACTTATTCGTAGAAATAGACGCCTAGATCCCCAATAGGGGCACCGGATACAGTCTTCTCTTCGGTTGTCCTCCTTAGGAATCGTCAAGAAGCTTTACTCCCCAAGATGAATGTATTCCCCGTGAATGGCATCTTTGAGTTTCTTCCCAATTCTCGAACTTTCCTGACTTGATCTATTCCTTGTGGATAGCTTGCCTTGAATGTCTCGCGGTTTGGGTACCAACTACGGTCATAATCTTGGACCTTAACTAAGGAACCCTCTTTAAAAGTTAAAAGTCGCTGGATAGTAAACCTCGCACATTTACCAGTGGTTTTCATCTTTAAAAGAGTTATCTCTCCTAATGGAAAGGAGATGATAGACCCACGGGCTTCTTAAAAGCATCGGCCTCCTCTTGGGCATTATTCAAGGACACTACGGCTTCTTAGAAGTATTCACAGCCTCCTCTTAGGCTTCGTATAATGATCTCTTCCTCCGGGAATGATAGCCTCCTCTTGGGCTTCGTACAAGGACCGATCGGCTTCTTAAAAGTTTCCAGCCTCCTCTTGGGCTTCGTACAAATTGTCCCGACGACCTCCTAGAGGTATAGGAACAGAACCTAGTCATCCTCATAGAACAGTCCTTTCATAGAGTCTACTACTGTTTCTCAAAGCATAGCACAAAAGATAAAACTCTAGACACGGACAGTCTAACTTCCTTGAGTCTCAAAGACATTCTCAAGCACCCTTCGTTAAATAGGAAGGAAACCCGCAGACTCGGATAGTCTCAATACCCTTTGGATTTCCCGTTTCCTCAAAGAGAAGGAAATATCCCTGATCCTCAAATTAAATCCCTGAGTACAGTGTTGCTCATATAAAAACTGATTTTCTCTTTTAAATCAGTATATTGGATCTGTCACTCAACTGAAACAGTTACAATAGCCTCCATCTCGGGCTTCGTACGAGATACCAAAATTCTCCCCAGTGGAGTCAAAACAACCTTTTAGCCTCTCTCTCGGGCTTTGTACGAGACACAAAATAGCCTCCTCTTAGGCTTTGTATAATGATTTTCCTAGCGGAAATTAGCCTCCTCTTAGGCTTTGTATAACGATATGCCCCACTGGGTCAAAAACTTTTAGCCTCTCTCTCGGGCTTTGTACGAGATACAAAATAGCATCCTCTTAGGCTTTGTATAATGATTTTCCTAGCGGAAATTAGCCTCCTCTTAGGCTTTGTATAAGAAAACCACTGGTTGATCCAATCAACCTTTTAGCATCAAAGCCGTGCCTCGTTCACAGTACACAAACATCAACAACTCCTTTCCTTTCATCTAATCGCTGTAAGCGGCAAGCCTCTGGATCATCTATATCCATGCCACTGTCCCTCTTTTAGCATGAGAAATTCCTAAGGAAAGATGGCATTGCTCTACACTGAGTTAAAGTCTTCTCCTTCAGTTTAAAACCCTTTCTTCGGAAATTATGGCATTGCTCGGATCCGCGTATCCCAGTTAAAGTAATTCTCCTTCTCCCCTCTTTAGAGATGACAAATTCTCTCTAAAGCCAAGGTCTTTCAGCTTCACGTCTTGGGCTTTGAACAAGACACAAATAGATCTTTTAGCTTCACATCTTGGGCTTTGAACAAGATACAAACCACCTTTCGCTTCACGTCTTGGGCTTTAAACAAGACACCAAAAACCAATTTCCTCCCATAGAATAGGAGGAACTACGAACGCTCTGATTTCCCTGTTTCGGTAAACGGGAATACGTAGGCATAAGATCGAAAGAAAAGATCTTAGCGAGCGCAATCAACAAAAAACCCAAATCCCATATCTTCATCAATTAAAAGCAGTAATTCAAAAACATCAGTCCTAACATCCTAATCCTTGTTCCCCGCCAGAAACCTTCTGCCCAGGTAAAAAAGAAAGAAAACAGTATTGGCGAAAATACAAATAACCAGTACAAAGGCCCCCCACATTGATAGCATCCGTAACCTAACAGACCGCTGTTTAAACTCAGTATGCAAGCAGGGTTAATTGGAGACATCTATTTCCCTTCCTTATTCAGCTCACAATAGGATAAAAAATGAATCGACCTGTAGTTTAAAGCTCAAACCGCAGAGAGCGACCAGCGCTTAAGAACCGCGTCCAAAATCGCTCGCTACAAGCAGCAAGCACATCATGTCGTAACAAGCTCAAATCATCAAAGAAGGAACATCATCCATCACACTTAAATCATATGTCAAAACTAGGCAAAACATTCACTTATGTCATTCAAGCAAGAAACAAAAGATCATGTAAGACAAGAAGTGAGAAAATGTTACTCAATGGACACCATATCAAAAGGACCAGAACCTCACACATGTTATTCAAAGCAAACAAGAGTCACCAAGCATTCATTAGATCATATGAAAAGGCATCACACAGAAACTAGTTCAAAACATCCAAAGAGTAATGCCAAAACATTATCAACTTGGAAAATCAACCACAAATAGAAAAATGATTAAATGAGAATGATTCTAAAGCCAAATACAAGCCATGACAGTACATGATCACATCATATAATTATTTCAAGCTTCACATAAGCACAAGTGGTAAAAAAGATCCAAACTAGGTCAAGTACCCAAATCATTCCATTCAAAGTTCGAGCTACATGTAAGCATCAACCAAAAATAGAGGCATGCCATATAAAAATCCAAATAAATTTCACAATCATGTTGTATCCATTAAGAATGCATTTACAAAATATCTCAACAAGAATCACAAAATTTCATCATCAAATGGATCAAACATCACACATGTCAAGCTAACCGAGCAATAATCGAGGAGAAATGAGAACCATATGAACAATAATAAAAAATTAATCACCAAGGCAGAAAATAGACACTCAAACATTCCTCAACCAAGTATGAACACATGGTAAAAAGTTCAGCTCAAGAAAGCATGGAAAAGTCACTAAACATAAGCATGAATCACATGGGTAGGCATGGAAGACACTTTGGAAAAGAAAATCAGAATTGATTATCAAAATAAATGGAAAATGAAAATAAAGTTAATGGAAAATTAAATAAGACATTAAAATACATACTTTTTTTTGGAATTTTTTAATAAAAGGAAGTATTTTAAATAGAATAAAATAAAACTTAAACAAATAAAAGAAAGAATAAAACAAGATAAGGTGGGAGGGGTGTATTAGAACTAACACGCTTGGGCCTGGACTGAGAGGCGGGTGCGAAGAGGAAATCGCTGGGCCCATGAGAGAATGTCACATGTAATCAGAATTTTTAAATAAAAGAAATTAAATTGTAACAAAAAACATGTGGACTATATGTCAATTTGTCACATATGATTAAGTGACTACAAGACATAATGCCAAACCAAACAAAACAAAACCGCCACGTCGTCATCATCTTCATACAATGCAAGGTCCTAGTACGTGAACAATGCTCAGCGACAGGTGGAAAGTTCAGTCCGGCAGGCCACCGGCGGCGGCGGCTGGCGCGGCCGGAGTCGCAAGAAAACACTTCCCCCCCCCCCCCCCCCCCCCCCCCTTCATTTTTTGTGTACTTTCCAAAAATGGCATTATTTTCTCATAAATCTCACTCCAAGGCCATGAAAAGAAAGCTTCAAGAAAGAACACTCATGGATCCATAACTTTAACTCAAAACAACCAATATACTACAATGAAGTACACTCCATGGTGATCTCAAATATGCAAAAATAAATGAAAAGCAACCACTAAAACTCAAGAAAACATGGTTTAAAGTTTCCACAACTTAAATGGAACTTTATTAAAACACACAAATAATTATTCAAACAATGAATACCCTAAGATAGGACTTCAGATACACCCAACATGATCCTAAAGCAGGTCTAAAATGCAAGCTTACAGTTGAAGAAAATTACTCAACGAGATGATCTCCTTGTGTCTCAATGATGAAGAATCAAACGAAAAATACAGAGAAACTTGAAGGAAATGGGAGCTACAAAGAGAGACGCTTTGAGAGTGAGAGAGAGTTTTAGGGTTTTGTGGCTACAGAAAATGAGATGTGATCCCTAGGATTTCATCTTTAGCTTATATATGAAGCTTTTGTGTGGTTAAAGTGGAATAACTGTGGTGAAAGTTTGTGGGTAGAAGTTTGGTGGAATTTGAAAAATGAAAAAGAGTGATATGTGGTGGTACAAGTTCACATGATTTGGGTGGCTGGGTTGTCCTTTCCTTGTGTAGCATAGTGGTCAGAATGAGGGAGAGTGGAAGGATCATTCTTGGTGAGCAAGTTTTCACTTGTTTCTCATCATGGAAAAAGATTCAAAAGTTGGCATGAATGGTACACACAAGGTTTGGTTACTTATGGCAATGTTTTGGTGTCACAAAATGAGGTCCCTTGTGTGTAAAATTGGTGGCAAAGCCATGCTGTAAGAATTGGTTCATAATATGCCAAGAATTCCTAGAAAACCATGTTATGTTTCATGCTTAGAATCAAGTGAAAACCTAACTTTGAAGCCTTATAACTTGGTGGATCTTGTCAAAATGGAAAAAATTTTGGCTCAAAAATGAAGTAGAGAGGAAGAGGAACAAGTTTCATGTCCATTGCAACTCAAGAAAAGGCTTGGAGGATCATGAAAATTGGCCATGAACATGTGTATAAAAATCTTCCAAGAGCAACATGAAAAAATTCTAAGTTATGGCAACTTTCACATCGTTGATACCTCAACTTTGAAGCAACATAACTTGGTGAGTTTTGATCCAATAAACATGTTCTAGTAATGGTTGGAAAGCTTAGATCAAGGCCTGCAACTTCCATGATTGCCAAAGATTGAAATAAAGTTGGGATCATGATGAAAAAAGCCATGGAAAGTAGTCAAAAATTCTGTCCAAAACTTAATGAAAATTTCACTAAGTTACCAACTTCAAAACCCTAACTAGGGAAGATCATAACTTGAGCTTCACACATCCAATGAAGGCATTCTAGTACTCAAAAGAAAGCTAAGAGAATGCTCTACAACTTTTATGTTGGGGGGGGGGGGGGGGGGGGAAATTGAGATGAAGCCTAGAACATGGATAAAATTGGCCATGAAGTTGACTGATTTTGGGCTAGAACTTTCCAAAAATGGAAACTCTCTAAAACCCTAACTTTCCATAAATGGCAAATCTCCCAAGTTCTTGATTTTTTATGAATCCCTTGACATTTCTTGACCAAAATCCATCCGTTGATCACATTTTACATGATGAACAAGAATTTGACCTCAAAAGGTCAGGAGTTGACTTTTTCACTGCACGATTGACCTTATCCCCAATTCTCCTGATTTTCAATCCTCTGATCAGTTGAGACCCTTCTGAAGTAAATTGATGGTCAATCTTGCACACCTATACACTTTTGGACATATAGAATACCATGGAATCAAGTCTTGCTCAAAGAATCAGAAATAAAATGATTTTATGCAAAACCCTAGTTTTGTCCCCAAATGTTAGGAGGAATCGACCCAAGCTCCAAACTCAAATTCCTATGAGTATGATGTAGGATCTCTTAAAAAAAGATGAAATGTGTATCATGATGAGGATAAAGCTTCAAAAATCTTGCTCATTGGAGGGTTATACCCAAGAAACTCCAAAAATCCTAAATTGAGAATTCAAGCTGGGAGGATGTATCCAGTGCTTCAATTGATTATGTCTTGATGAGGTGATGGCCTTGAGGCTTTGAGGGAGCCCCAAGATTGAAAAAATAAACTCAAGATTGCCTTTGGAATAGATGCTCTTCTCCTTGGGGACCAAGATACCTTGATCACATGCTTAGAACCAATGATATGCACAAATGATAATGCAAAATGAAATGAAACATAAGCCAGTTAGTGTTAGAAAGAGGATGGCAAATTTCGGGGTGCTACAATGGCGAATGTTTCCTTCACATTTTCTTTCATCTGTATGCCATCAAATATTCTTTGCGTCATTCGCATTAGGAAAAACTCTTTTGAATCTTGAATTTATTTCTACTAACATTGTCATTGCCATCCTCATTCTTGTCCATCAACTTGTAATGTGACACACCAGATTTTGGACATTGATCCAATTTTTCATACTCATTCTTGTATAATATGCAATCATTAGGGTATGCATGTATTTTGATATACTCTAAAACTATTGGAAACAATAATTTCTTGGCATCATAACAACTATCCGACAATTTGGTATCTTCTGGTAGCATTTTTTTTAGAAAATCAAGTAATTCCGTGAAACTTTTTTCCAACCACCCATTTTTCCTTCAGATTAAACAATTTTAACAACGCAGATAATCATGTAAACCTTTGGCACCCCTTATATAAAGGGGTGTTGTTAGATGTCAAGCATGCCTTATATTTCTTATTAATACTTGGCATTTATCAACTCTTTTATGTTGAATTGTTGGATTTTATTCTTGAATTGTTGTCATTCTTCAAACATTGTGAAAATACATTTAGTCCTTGTAATGTGTATGTTATAGTGTAGAAAAAGGCCTTAATTTATCAAAGAAGTAAGACACAAAGAAAGGATCCATGTTCCCAAAGAAATGAAGAAACTTCAGTAAGTTCGCTTTGCTAACTTGCTAGTGAATGTTCGCTGGGCGAACATCTTGTGAAGCTCCTGCGAACACTCCCAGACTTTGGAAAGTAAGAAAAGGAACCTAAGTTCGCTTTGTGAACTTTCTAGTAAATGTTCGCTTATTCATTGCTCCATCGAAGGCCTAGCGAAGGACAACAAAGATGAGGCAGTAGCTAAAGGGACCTAAGTTCGCTTTGCGAACTTGTAGGCGAATAGTTCACTTTTTGAATAATTATTCGTATTGAGAACTTATGCAGAAACTCAGAGGCGGTTTAACAGATCAGAGGCACCTTAGGTGCCTATTTGGTAGTTCGCTAGGCGAATAAAAAGTTCGCAGTGTGAACTTGGCAGATTTCAAGTGATGTATAAATACACTCTTTGATATTTCTTGGGATCATAACGTATTTTTCTCACACCAAAACCTAAGTTTCTGACTTTTCTTCATCCAAGAGTGATATTTCACCAAGAGAAGCTGGATTTGCATTAGATCTCGATTATCGACACAAATGCTTTTTCATCTCTTGCCGAAACTTGCGAAACAAGCTACCATGACAATGTGTAGCTAAACACCTCTTGTGTCAAGATTAGTGGTAGGTAATCCTATATTTTGTATGTATGGATCTTGATATTGATTTTGTGAACTTTGTTGATGATAAATATTTGGTGAAAAGCTTTGTTTGTATGATTTATATTTTAATTTGGTTCATGATTGAAAAATATGTTCTAAAATTTGACCTAAGTTTCAATCCATCAACAATCATGAGGCTAGAGATAGTTTTGAGAGTTGATGTTCATAAATATTGATCTTGAATGTTATCATATTGATAGTTAGAGTGAGAGATCATCTAAGGATCAATATGATAAATCCCATAATAAGTGTTAGAGATAAACTTGTTGAGAGGATATGTGATTATATTCATCGTTAACAAGTTCACATACTTTATCGAGTAAATACGTATAAAGAGGATTATCGGACCCTAATCTTAGCATGCTTTTACCAAACATTTAAAACCAATTTCTGTACCATTGTTACTAAATTCTTATGCAAACGATCCGTTACAAATCAACCAAACTTTTTATTACTTTAAAGCTTAAAACGATTTCGACTATAGAACAACGATAATATCCATACAATCCCTATGGATACGATAACAATAACCCCCACTGAAATACTTTTCAACAAAATGGCGCCGTACCGGGGATCGAACCCGGGTCACCCGCGTGACAGGAGGGAATACTCACCACTATGTGAAGTTTTGATGAAGTCATTTTGTGCTTCCTTTGATCTTCAAAGTGAAGTTTTCTAATTATTATGTTTTATGTATCATTTTCTATTGTACTTTATCCACTTTGTGGATTATAGGTACTGATGACTTTTGTTGGTGTTTTGATAAGTGCAGATTTTACCTCAAAATGACACATCTTTCTTGGAACTTTTTCTACTCAATTCTCATGTTTTCATTAGTTTTACTCATGATTGTTCTTATTCTTCTAAAATTGAGAATATACCTTTGGTGCTTGTAATATGTGTGTTATTGTGCAAAAAAAGGCATAAATTGATCAAAGTTGTAAGACACAAGAAATAATACAAGTTGCCAAAGAACAGAGGAAAACTTCAAGAAGTTCGCTTTGCGAAATCGCTAGCGAAGGTTCGCTTTGGGAAGGCTGGCGATGCTCCAGGGAATCGTCCCAGAATTATGGCAGAAGAAAAAGGCACTAAAGTTCGCTTTGCAAACTTGAAAGCGAGTGCTCGCTTTGTGAATAATCCTTCGCATTGCGAACTTATGCAGAAATTTTGTGGCGGTTTAGCTTATTAGAGGCACCTTAGGTGCCTAATTTAGGTGTTCGCTGGGCGAATGAAAAGTTCGCAGTGCGAACTTGGCAATTCCTGAATGTACTATATAAGTAATTTTCACCATTTTTTAGGAGATAATATATATATATATAACTTGTAATTTTAAGATCAGAACTTGATCTCTCTCCATTTCAAGCATATTTTAGGGAGAGAAACTCAAACTATAAGGAGGAGAAGGTAAGATCTTCAATCTCTTGTTGGGTTTGGATGTAATCTTTTGATACCTTATGTATTTCATTTAATCTATGTTTGTGAACTAGTTTTGATTATCTATTGATTGATTTTCTTTGATTGTCTATTTGTGAGTCTTGACAAACTCTTTGCAAATCTTTGGTTTTAGATTTTCATTTATCAATGAGCAAACTTTTGACATGGTTTTGTGAGTTGATATTCAATGTATCTTTTATTGTATTGTGTTGATTAGTAGCATGAATAGCATGAGTAGGAACAATGCGGTATTGCGAGGGTGCGTGATAATAGGGATGAAGAACGATATTCACATACATTTGGCCAATTAGTTGAATACATGTAAAAAGGGTTAAACATATGTACATATTCCGATCATTGCTTTGTATATGAAGTACTCATTAGTTTGATATGGATGTTATAGTAATATCTGTTAGGTCTAGATGCCAGAGATGGATGTAGGCTTAACATTCATGTAGGTTTTAAATGCTTTGTATTGATTGGTAATGTGCGAGAGCAATTATTGATCGGTACAAAATCACTCACACATGCCGGGACCGAGAGGATATGTATGTCGTGAGTGATACATGATGATATTAGACGAATAAGTTATTTATGAATAAAATGATCTGAAGAATGCATGTGTTATCAATTGATGAGATCCAATTCTATCAAGGCTCCGTTTATAATTCAGTCTTTACTTTATATTTTCCGTCTTTACATTTTATGCCTTTAATTTTGGTTCTTTAAATCTTTTAAACCAAAACTTTTGCACCATAAGCTTAGAAATGCAGAAACCGTTGAATGGAATTCTCTATCGCACTGATCCCTGTGGAGACGACAAAACTGGGTTACTTAATTTAATTTTTGCTTGCTACTTTACCGCTTCAACAAAATGGCGTCGTTGCCAGGGATTGGTGTTTGGATATTGAATCGCATTGCAATAGTTTCTATATTTTTGAGCTTTGTACACTTGTTTTTCTTTTATGTTTTCTCTAGTGTGTTTAGGAATGATGAGAACTCCTTCTGGATTGGTTGCTATTTGTATAAAAGTATTCAATGAAGCTTCGACCGAGTCTGGATGGTGAGATTTGAATGTATGCGAGGTAAATTGTACTGATTTATAGAATGTTAGAATGATTTATGAATTTTGTGCTTTGTGCAAATGTGTATTCTTGTTTCATTTTGCAACTTGTTTGAACTCTTGTTTCACTTAGGTCCAAAAGCCACAAATTGTGAGAAACCTCCATTGTTTACTATATGCTAGGATGACTGATAATTTTGTTTAATTCATTTGATTCATGGTTTATCTTTTGATTATTGTGATTTTGTGGAAGCATTAGAAATGATCAAGGCATTTGTTTATAATTGAGCACAACCGTATCCAAAAGTACCTTACCCGTGAGTAGAGAGAATTCGTTAACCCCTTTATGCCTAAACAATTTAGATCTCATTTTAGTGATGAACTTGGTTTGTGTACATAATTTGAAAGTATAGTTCATCATTGAATTTTGTGAGGTTCTAAAAATTTCTTCTTGAACCTTTGAACATTGCTTTAATTTGATTTACTTGCCATAAAAAGCAAGCAGCATTCACTTGAGGTTTTGTTGAATTCAAGTTGGGGAGAATGAAAAGGAAGAATGGTAGGTTGCTAAAACTATTAAAAAATTTCAAGCAAGAATGAAAAGAAAAAGTGTGCATATGAATGTGAAAAACAAAAGAAAAAGAATGCTTGTTTGAATAAGAAAAATAGAGATGAAATAATTGTGCATAAGTAAGTTTGAGATGGTTGGAAATAAAGGAAAGAAAATGGTGAATGAATTTGTGATGTATAAATACCATGTATAGAGAATGTTTCTTTTTGCATCGGCAATTTCGATTCAATGCTGAAGAAATGCGGGATGTTTTGGAAAGTGGACTTGGTTCGAATTCACGGAATAACTGTCCTCTTGTCTTCCCTTGTTTTATCATTAATCTTTGTGTGCATGCGGGGCTAATGTGCCCACCTGTCATCAGGTAACAATCTCGGCCGCTATTGATGATAGGTACGTGGACAAGTTCTGTAACACGAAGGGGTTGCGAGGTAAGTCTTCAGGTGCTAGTACTGATGCCAGCACAGGTGCAGGTGATAGGTCGAGTGGTTCTGGATCTCATGGATTTTACCCGTATCAACAAGAGATATGTCAGTACAACTGGAACTGGATGACGGCTTTTCAGCGTGCCATGATTGATTTGCACAATTCTATGCAGATGTTGCAGCTGCAGATTTGAGAGCCCTCCGTGGACCACTCTGTGATGACTAGGGAGCAATTCGGAGCTCATGCTAGTTGGCCTGAGGCCAGGCCAGTTTTTGGAGGGGGAGCAAAGGCAGCTGAGCCTGAGGATGTTGAGGATGTTGATGCTGAAGCGGATGATGATGATGATGAGTTTGTGGAGGTTTCTGGATCTGAGTCTGGTGAGGAGGAGATTGAGGAGTCTGGTTCTGAGTCCGAGGAGGACTAGTTTTGATGATGACATTTTGTGCTTCCTATGATCTTCAAAGTGAAGTTTTCTTATTATTATGTTTTATGTATCAGTTTCTATTGTACTTTATCCACTATGTGAATTATTTTGGATATTTGATGTACTTGTACCCTTATGAGGTACTGATGACTTTTGTTGGTGTTTCTACCCCATGACATTATTACTATTATTATTAGTATTTTGTTATTCAATTGAATTGTTCAACTTTCATTTTTTTTTAAATTTCGTTTCTTTTTTATTATTGTTGTTAAGAGTTGAATTCTTCAGTTAACGAATGTTCAACTCTTAAATTACGTTGGCATGCTTAATATATTGTTATGTTGGTATGCTTGTGGAAATTTAATGTTTCCATTTTTAAGTGTGGAATTGAAAGATTTTCTAGGTTGGTGTTGATGTTCATCAAAGAAGATTCTTCTAAGTTTGGATGGCAATGATAATACTTAAGCATGTAATTGTTGGCAAGGTACATGGTTACCTATTTCTAGGATTTAGAATGTGTTAGAACTTCTTGTCTTTTTGCAAATGTAATTTTGTTTCTTGTTATAACTTTGTTGATTGCTTAAGTCACTTAGGTCCAAAAACCAAAATAGTGAGAAACCTCCATGGTCTACTAAGTGCATAGGATTGCTGATGAATTTTGTTTTATACTTTTAATTCATGCTTTATCTTATGATTTGTGTGATTTTGTGGAAGCATTAGAAATGATCAAGGCATTTGTTGATAATGAGCACAACCATTTCCAAACAGTGATTTACCTGTGAGTATTGAGTATTCGTTAGTCCTTTGAGCCAAAACAGTTTAGATCTCGTCTTAGTGATGAACTTTTCGTATGTACATAATTTGAAAATTAAGTTCATCATTGAATTTTTGAGAGATTCTAAAAAAAAATTCCTCTTGAACCTAGGAACATTGTTTTCATTGATTTCCTTGCCTTAAAAAGCAAGGAGCATTCACTTAAGGTTTAGTTGAAAATAAGTTGGGGAGAGCGAAAAAGAAGATTGGTAAATTGCTCAAATTTTTGAAAAATTTCAAGCAAGCATGAAAAGAAAAAGAAAATGTGAATATGAATGTGAAAAACAAAGAAAAAGAATGCTTGCTTGAAAGAGAAAAATAGAGACCAAATAATTGTGCATAAGGAAGTTTGAGAAGGTTTGTGATAAAGGAATGAAAATGGTGAATGAAGTTGAGATGTGTGAATACCTTGTATAGTGAATGTTCTTTTGCATAGGAAATTTTGATTCAATGGCCTTTATAAATGTCCCTTTATTGTTAACCCGACCAAGCTACAACCTTAAAAGCCCTTAGTGATCGTTTTGCTTCCATGATTTCTTTATTGATCGTTTAGATATTGTATGAATTGGTTTGTATTTGCATCATTTGTCAGATGAACGAAATTGCCCTGCGTTTTTAAGCGCATTTTTCCTTCAATTCTTTTTCGAAGAGGAGTGTTAGACTGATATGAGCATGATAGTTTAGTTGTTACTTGAAACATTGTCTGATATTTGTTTAAGAATCAAGTTCTTTTGCATTGTTCGATTCTAGGAATTTGTAATCGTTGCTTGTTTGCAATTGTTGTTTATTTAAGCCTTAAATCTTTTCTTGGTTGAGTTAAATGCTTGAGCAAATCCTCTCGTTTTCAATGAGAGGCATACTTTACTTGAGGACAAGCAAAGAGTTAGTTGGGGAGAGTTTGTTAGATGTCAAGCATGCCTTATATTTCTTATTAATATTTGGCATTTTTCCACTCTTTTATGTTGAATTATTGGATTTTATTTTTGAATTATTATCATTCTTCAAACATTGTGAAAATACCTTTGGTGCTTGTAATGTATGTGTTATTTTGCAGAAAAGGGCCTTAATTTATCAAAGACGTAAGACACAAAGAAAGGATCCAAGTTCCAAAGAAATGAAGAAACTTCAGTAAGTTCGCTTTGCGAATTTGCCAGCGAATGTTCGATGGGCGAACATCTGGCAAAGATCCAGCGAACACTCCCAGACTTTGGGCAGTACGAAAAGGGACTTAAGTTCGCTTTGCAAACTTTCCAGCGAATGTTTGCTGATTCATCGCTCCAGCGAAGGCTCGACGAAGGACACCAAGGATGAGGCAGTAGCTAAAGGGACCTAAGTTCTCTTTGAGAACTTGTAGGCGAATAGTTTGCTTTGGGAATAATTATTCGCATTGCGAAATTATGCAGAAACTCAGAGGTGGTTTAAAAGATCAGAGGCACCTCAGGTGCCTATTTGGTAGTTTGCTAGGCGAATAAAAAGTTTGCAGTGCGAACTTGGCAGATTTCAAGTGATGTATAAGTACACTTTTTGATATTTCTTGGGATCATAACTTATTTTTCTCACACCAAAACCTAAGATTCTGAATTTTCTTCATCCAAGAGGGATATTTTACCAAGAGAAGCAGGATTTGCATCCGATCTGGATTATTCGACGCGGATGCTTTTTCATCTCCTCCAGAAACTTGTGAAACAAGCTACCATGACAATGTGTAGCTAAACACCTCTTGTGTCAAGATTAATGGTAGGTAATCCTATATTTTGTATGTATTGATCTTGATATTTAGTTTGTGAACTTTGTTGATGATAAATATATGGTGAAAAACTTTGTTTGTATGGTTTATATTTTGTTTTGGTTCATGATTGAGAAATATGTTCTAAAACTTGAACTAAGTTTCAATCCATCAACAATCATGAGGCTAAAGATAGTTTTGAGAGTTGATGTTCATAAATATTGATCTTGAATGTTATCATATTGATAGTTAGAGTGAGAGATCATCTAAGGATCAATATGATAAATCCCACAACAAGTGTTAGAGATAAACTTGTTGAGAGGATATGTGATTATACTTTATCGAGTAAATACGTATAAAGCGGATTATCGGACCCTAATCTTGGAATGCTTTTACCAAACCTTTAAAACCAATTTCTTTATCGTTGTTACTAAATTCTTATGCAAATGATCCGTTACAAATCAACCAAACTCTTTGTTACTTTAATGCTTAAAATGATTTCGACTATAGAACAGGGGTAATATCCATACAATCCCTGCGGATACGATAACAAAAACCCTCACTGATATAGTTTTCAACAGGTGTCCATATCACTACATCAAGTTTCATAAATATGTGATTTCTGAAAAGAAGATTCTCCAATATCATGAAACATATCTTCTAGTAGATCATCCATATCTTCATCTAAATCAACTTCATGAATTTGTGACCCCGTGTTTCACTTTTTATCCACTTCACCGTGCCACATCCATATATTATAATTTTGAGATATACAATTACAACAAAGGTGATTGAATATTTCTTCCCTTGTACCTTTATTGACATTCCCGCAAATAACACAAGGACAATAAAAGATACCATTATTTTTAGGAAGATTTTGTTAAGCATATTCATGGAATTGAAGAACTTATTTCTCAAATATCGGGCCTAATCTATTAGCTTTCATCCAGCTATGATCCATAATATATTCTGAAACTTATATCAAAAGAATAATGTGAATGTCACACCAAAACCTAAACCTAAAGCATATTCATAACAATATTAAAAGACTAAACGTAAAGCATATGCATATCCATCACAACAATATAATATTTAACAACAATAAAAACACAGTGAACTATGAACCAGGAACAATATGAACACTACAATATATAAGTCCATTGTGGCTGTACTTTTTTGACAAAGTTGACGGAGTTTCAAAAACACAATGAAACAATGAAAATAAGCAATGAAAAGTAATGATAAAATCAACAAAAAAGAAATAAAAGCAATGAATATCAACCATAAAAAGTAACGTACCATACATTGAAGAGGATGAAGAGACCAAATGAATGAAGATTGTGAACACAAAATGAAGACGGTGAAGATTTTCGTTCCAAATTAATGAAGATGGCGAAGATGACTAATTCAATATCGTCGTCGTCTGGTTAATTCGCTTAAGGCGTGTTATAAAGGAAACAAAGAAATTGTTTTGTTTTAATTGATTGTAAAGCCTTTCACCACGGTGATAATAACAACCGTAGTAAAATACATAACATGTTATCACGATGGATGAATAGAACTATAGTTTAAATAAATTCAATTTTTATTAACTTATGAATTTAAATGACATGCACTTTTTTTAATAGGAAAAATGGAAAAATGTTCCTCCTGGGATTCAAACTTGTAACACTTAATTTATCATCACTGTTGTTTTACACAACCGTAATGAAATGTCTTCTAATAAAATTAAAAAATATCAAATGTTTTCAATTTGAGATATTTACAACAGTAAACTGAATGACTATGATAAAATAATGTTACGAGAGATATATTTTGTTTTTTTTTCTAAAAGTAATGATTCAATATCAGATTGCACAAGGGGTGCAGCAACCCAAACAACAACACAATACAGTACAATAGAAACTAGATTCCCTTAAGACTAACTAAAGGAGATGTGAACCAGTCATAGAAAGGAAATTAACACAGTGATCTAGAAGCACAAAGCCACTTCCAACAAAAATATTTAATCGAATTCAATAAATCGTCAACCGTCTTGAGTTTTCTGCCGAAAATTCTGCAGTTCCTCCCGTAACACAGGAACCACACCACCGTATCCAGATTATAAGACCATTTGAGCCGCCACTGTCTCTATGCACTGCTTCGTCAAATTCCTTCATAAAATCAACACACTTACCACTTCTAACAAAAGATATGCCCAGCCATCTTTCAATTCCCTTCCAAACTTCCTCAGTTTGTAACAGTGTGTGTTAATTTCGCCAGCTTCACTCTCTCTATAATTAGTACTCAAGCCATGAATTTCAAATGTGGGTGTCAAACCCAAAGGGATACATAATCTAAGTGGGTTAACAACCGTAGTATTTAACTTTTGAATGGTTAAAACTACTCGAGGTAGTGTTTGTAAAAACAAGTAAAATTATTTTGAATTACTGCAAGTTTTGAAAATATGAAAACGTGTCTGAATATTCACACCACAAAATTATCAAATATTAGATTAGAATTATATGGGTAATGACAAAAAGAATTAGTTTGTATTTTTACAAGTTTAATTTTGAAATCTGAATAAAAAAAATTCATTTGTAGACCCAGTGACAATTAAAGACCACACTAATAAACATATTTTTTTCTCGTATTCATAGACATTTTAACATGTCAAATAACAAACAATAAAATAAAATATCTTATTTATGGAGAAAACTATTAGGATAAATTTAGAGTTCATATTGTGTTAGAATATGCATGCACTACCTTATAATAAACTTGCCTCCTTTGTACGGGTTTTTGTTTTTCCTTTGTAATATTTTATTTTTTATTTTACCTTTATAATAAATGACTTTTTTCGTTTTATCTTGCTCTCATAAAACTGTATAAAGAATCTAAACTAAAATAATATTTCCCTTGGCCATTTAAGAGTTCTATTTTTTATTTGTGTTATTTGGAGCGAGTTCTGATTATTTTATATACGCCACTCAATATGTTCTCTTTATATATATATATATATATATATATATATATATATATATATATATATATATATATATATATATATATATATATATATATATATCAGCAAGTTAAATTCTCATCAGTCATATGAGTCAACTTTTCAGGTAGTACAAGTAACATATTGAAATAGTCAAAATGCATCAAAGAATCGAAAAACAAATATACAATAACACACAAGAAAACTAAATCCAAAACAAAACACTCCAAAAGAAGGCCCAAACATAAGAGGAAAAGGCACACAAATGAACTCCACCTAATAAAGGACTCATGCTAAATCTCAAACCAGTCGAAACACCACCAACAAAACAAGGACCCAAAAAAAACACCAAAACAACATATTAATATATGAACCAAGTCTAAACTCCATATCTACTATTGGTTAAGAGATAAGATAAGGTTCAAAAGTGAGTCAAAGAAAGAACATGAGTCCAAGATAGAGGGTGATACAACAATTTCTCTACTTCAATTTGCTGATGATACACTCATCATATGTGATGATTCATGGTCAAACATATGGGGAATAAAATCTGTATTAAGAGGTTTTGAGGCTCTGTCGGGTTTGGGGATTAACTGCAACAAAAGCAGCATTATGGGCTTTGGATTAGAGGAAAGAAGAATTGAAGTTGTCTCTACTTTTTTGAATTGTAAAGTGGGAAAGTTCCCCTTCAAGTTCTTAGGATTCTCAGTAAGAGGAAGGCACAAGTCTACTGAGTTTTTGAAACCAATCATATCGTCAATCAAGAATCGCTTGGCCTCATGGAGGGGTAAAATGCTATCCATTGGAGGTCGTATTACTTTAATAAATTTTGTATTAACTAACTTGCCAGTACACTACCTAGCTTTCTTCTTAGCTCCTGTAAGTGTACTGAAGAAAATTAAAGCTGTACAGAGAAGGTTCATATGGGCTGGTGATGGGGAAAATGAGAGTATAGCATGGGTGAAGTGGTCATTAATTTGTAAACCAAAAGTTCAAGGTGGCTTAGGAGTCAAAGACATTGGCATATTCAACAGAGCTTTAGTGGCAAAATGGCTTTGGAGAGTTTCTTATGACCAAGATGCAATTTGGAAAAGTATCATTAAGGCTAGGTATGAGGGTGATTTCAGCAGCTTATTTCTTAAACAACCAAAGATCCCAACTTATCAGAGATCAAATTGGAGGAATGATTTGTGTTGTCTTGCTAGGTATTCTAACAAACATGGCATTTTTAGTAACTTAAATTGGAAAGTTGGCAATGGTTGTAATACTCTATTCTGGCATTCAAGAGGCACAGGTGGTAATGCTCTTAATATTCAGTTTCCCTCTTTATTCGCCTCATCTCCAAACCAGATTATTTTGGTGAAGGACTGTGGTAGCTGGAGTGACAGCTCTTGGACTTGAGATATTATTGGTAATAATGTTGTTCTGCCTAATGAAGAGGGTGAGTTAGTAGATGAATTGCAAATTATTTTAGAAGAGGTCAGACTGTTCTATCAGAAGGATGATGTGGTTATGTGGCCAAGGAAAATAGACAATACATTCAGTGTCAAGGAATGCTATAATTTGTGGATTCATAGAAGAGAGGAGGATCCCTTGGAGAACAAGCTTAAGGAATCCCTAGGATACTTGTGGAAGATTAAGATCCCTTTGAAAATTTTGATCTTTGGTTGGAGACTTTTGTTGAACAGACTACCTACGCGTGGGAATCTCATCAAGAGAGGCATAATCACTGACCCTCATCAAATGTCATACGTGTTTTGCTTTAAGGAAACAGAGGACAACAATCACATTATCATTGGCTGGAAAAAAATCATATCTATGTGGAGGGAACTTGAATTATGGCTTGGAGTCAAACTTCCTAGAGGAGCTAGCTATACTGATATGTTCTTAGATTTGGCCAAAACAGATGGGATAGGAACAACAATAACATTCTTCTGGTTGACTTCATGTTGGTGCATTTGAAGGACAAGAAATGCAATCATTTTCAATGGTGTTGTGGCCAATTCGAAGAAATTACTGCAGGATATTCAACTGTTTACATGAAATTGGAAGAGGAGGAAGAAAAAGAAGGATTTTGTGGGCAGTTTTTATGAGTGGCACAAGTTGCCTTTGGAGATCTATAGATAATATCATGGAACTGATTGTAGGTGTATGATTTTAATCTGTTTGTATTTGCTGCTATCAATATATTGATCCAGCTATAGCAGAGCTTTTTCTCTGTTTTCTACAGGCCTTGTAAATCTGTTTGGCATATAGACTTATAGAGTTTCCCTTCATTTGTAATTGGTCTACTTTTGAATCAATGAATGAAGTTTGAGTATTAAAAAAAAAAGAACATGAGTCCAAACTTGATTTACAAGGAAACCAGCTCAAAGCCAAAAAAATTGTTATCCTATTCCACTTTTTTCACGTTTTTTTAACACTAGAAAAAACAATATCATTTTACACAATCTAAATAGTCCAAACAACTACATTCCAAATCATAGTAAACCCTCCTCTAATCTTAACTTTATCTCCTAAAAAGAGAAATAATTCGAAAAAGAATCCTAGGTGCCTTAGGAAGAAAAACCGACCACCATATCCATCTAAAAATCCTATACAACACAGTCAAAGCTAAACCACAAATAACAAACAAACGAGAGACTGATTCTAACAAGTACCCACACATGAGTCAAGAGACGTTAGATGGGTTAGCAATAACCTTCATCTTAAAAAGTTTCTCTATATAAGGGAACCTATCTTGTAGGCACTGCTAGAAAAAACCCACCACCTTTAATAGAGCCCAATTGTCCCATATAAGGGCATAAAGGAATTACTAACATCTGCCTTGATTTGAAAAGCTGAGGCAATAGTGAAATTACCCTCTCAAGTATGCTTTCTAATTCACCTATCATTTCTCTAAAACATATTAACATGAAACAATAAGGTGAAGAAATCTAAATGCAATGGTTCTTCAGGGACAAAGAAAGATATCCTTTATCTCAAAACCAAAGAAATCCTCTCGTCTATCCAACAACCAATCTCATTACACTCCTTTCTTAATCCCAGGATCTTCCCAAAATAAGGTCTAAAACCTTGATCTCACTTCCTTACTGATCCTATCCTCAAACCAACTTAGAGACATGATCTTCTTTGAAACAAAAAATTGAAGGGTCACTTATTTCCACCAAGAGGAGACATAATGTTACCCCTAAATCTTACCACATACAATGAAGAACAAATTGAGCCATTGTATCAAGCAGATCCAAGAATCTCACACCAAAGACCAGAGGCACTCGAGAATCGAGATTAATCTCCACATTCATTTGGTCAAGAGGGTCAGATTGACCAACTTAAAATCCTCAATAGTCAAACCACATTTACTCTTTGGTCTACATACATCAGCCCATTTAACTCAAGAGATCTTAAATTCACTTTTTAATCCCCCACCCACCTACAAAAATATCCTCTCAATCCTAACTAACTTGTTTCACGCCTTCGCATGCAATTTTAAGAAGGACAAGAAGAAAATAGGACTAACATTTATAACATAATTAAGAAGGATCACTCGGTCCCTGAAACTAACATACATATGCTTCTTAGAATTGAGCATCTTACTCATTAAATTACCATGACGATCCCAAGAGGCTTCAAACCTAGAATTGACACGACCACTAGTAACTCGAGATATCTTAAAGGAAGGGATTCTATTCTCTAATAAAGAAAACATCTAGGTAACTCAAGGAAGACAGTGTGTTCATTAATCATCTATAGACTAATCTTAGAAAAATTAACTCGGAGACTCGAAGTTAATTCAAAACCCTTAAGAATAGCTTTTATACTTCAAAAATTCTCAATTGTGGGGTCAACCAAGATTATGATATCATCAGTATATTTAAGATGTGAAACCACCAGTTGAGTGGAACAGACCCTAAATCTTAAGAAAAGATCTAACACAGTTGCCTTATTGATCAAATCGTGAAACCCTTCTTCCACAAGCATGAATAGAAACGGAGTAAGAGGATCTCCCTTTAAAGTTTAATCTCTTGAGTTGTACAACCATTAACCAACACTGTGAGATTGCCAAAAAAACACATAAGTTCCAACTCAGAAATTGGTGCAGTCAGAGTGTAATATAAGAAAAAAACAAAAAATCTAATATTGTAAAATTAAAATTGCAAAATAAAAAATTTACATGAGAAAATTAGAACTCATCAGACTGGGAGGGGGCGAAACATCCTTAACTTTAACTTTGTTTTTATTTTTATTGGTTTTAACATTGCAAAATCAACAAAAGCCATTGTGATATATATATATATAAATGTGCAGAACAATTATAAAAGGTGAGGCGAGTAATTCTACTAGCTAATAGAAACTAAAATTATGTAAGAAAATGAATTTGGTGAAATCTATATGTGTAGTGTTGATTCAACTCCAAGAGTTCCCCCAAACACTTCATTGGACAGCAACTATCCTTAACTTGTAATAACTAATTGTCTATTGTATGAAGCATTCGGAGAAACGCCAAGAGAAAATCAACAAATAGTTAATCAGCTAGTAATATAGTTCACTAGCTTGTTGTCTTGGTTAAATAATGAATGACAAATGCTCTATATATAACTGTAGAGTGAGTGTGTTGAGAAGACAAAAAGAAAAATGAATCTTTGTGACGAAATGAATAAATTGAGTGCACCACAATAGAGAATGAATATAGTGAGGATGTCTCGAAAGAAATAATCTATGATATGAATTGGGTCAGAATTGTGGGGAAAATGAGATTGCAAGAGAATAAATAACATTGGTCATGGACATCTTTAGCTTTTCGAATAATATATATATATATATATATATATATATATATATATATATATATATATATATGCCAAGGATCTATTTCATCATAATAATCAACAATAGACTTATTTCATCATATAATTAAAGCTCATATCAAGTTCAATCACTATTTCTAGATATATAATTAAAGTATAAGCAGAATCCAGATATATTTTATTATTGGTTATGTCATTAAACAGCCGAAAGTGAAACGTTAGAACAAAATTGAGTCATTATAGGCTATGGATAAATAAACAATTCGGATGCAGTTTTATCAAAAAGATTCAACTCTTTTCCATGTCTAGGTTCACCGCAAACTTTGCGCTTCATTATCCATCTTTGTTAAATTTTCAATAAAAATTAAAAAAGGAAGTTTAAATGAGATAGATTTGGGGGCTCATAAAGAACGAAGTTTAAAGAGTATTAGTTATTACTTATCATTATTTTGAACTCATATATTTGTAATGATGATTCTACATTTTCGAATGTAAGATTTTATTCTGATGTGGAATACTAGATTGATGAAATGTTGATGTGAAGTTCTCTATTAAGGTGGTATAATTCATTGGTACAGTGTGAGTGTGCAAAGTTAGCACTCAAACGTCTAAGTTACTAGGTCGGAGATGTGTAACTTTGCAAGAGTGAATGAAATTGTACAAGTTATGGCGCCGAATCGAGTTATATGTGGTTAGCGGTTAAAACCATTCCCAGCGAGCGCGGCGTGGATTGCGAGAGACCGTTGGATTTGATCCAATGACATAAGATGCGCAAGCGACTTGATTATGGTGCACGTCCTTTTGGTGAGAGTCCACAAGTTCATAAATTTGATACTAGAGTGTATTGGTCATGGCCATACCGTATCAGGTCGGTCGTAAAGTGTTTTTTAGTCGGCATGGAACAATTATCCCCAAGTCCTCATTGCTAATTATGGAGCCAGGATTACGACGAAAGCATCGAGATTGGCCTTAAATTGTTCTTCTCCGTTGCCTTGAAGTATTCGAGTAGGTCCCCATCTTAGATACGTTGTCCTCAACATTTCGTGCCTCCATATTTCTTCTTCTGAGACTTTCCTATTTGCTCTAATGCCCTTCTTAGAGTTGTGGAGACTCAACCTCATATTATTTCAGAAGTTGCGGCCTCTTGAAGGTAATAATTTTATTTTACTTTTCACTACGTTGTTTGTCCTTTTGGTAGCATTCTTAGTGTAGCTTTTAGGGGAAGCCCAAAAATCAGTGTTTTTGTTCAAGAGGAGGGTGCCTCCGGTGACATTAATGATGACTTCCCGGCAAGTGTACCGATAATGTCGCGTTAATAAAAGATCGAATCCACAAGGATTATGTTCGAACAAGACAATGATTTGTGCAATATAAGTAAAAATAAATAAAAAAGTAGGGGTTTTTGCAAGTTTCAGTGCAAGAGGTAATTAAACTGGAAAAAAATATCTGGAAAGCGTTCAGGTTGTGTTTTAGAATCCCTTTATCATATCTTGTTGATGTATGATGCCTTGTATGAATTGTCTTATCCTTATAATCGCACATCGAATTGACAAAAACGTTTTAGCCAGTCCCCACAAAATTACTCACTAACAACTACTCGGAGCTTTCTATCCCTAGTTCGGTAGCATAAGTAGAGTTAGGCGTGGTACATACCGTTAATTCTCTATGCCGCTACTCGGAGTCTCCTAAGCGTAAGTAGAACAGTTGCCCTAGGTCCAACACATAGGCTACGGGTCAAGAATCCCTGTGTGTACAATATCAGATTAACTGAGTATCTCAAATAAAAAGCATTAAGCATAAGCAACTACTGAATAAAATTATAATCCAAATGATTTATACAAAGTCAAACCAACATATAATGCCAACAAGATTGAATAAGGTTCATCATCACACAACCTAACCTAAGAGAATTTAGGTACACATTATTCAGAAAATAATACCACAATCGATAGAAAAGAATAACATGAGAAGTCCCTTGAAGAGATGGTCTCCAATGTCTTCAAATGCTCTAAAAATCTCCTTTTGTGCCCCCAAATTCGTGCTCTAGTCTCCCAATTCGTAACCCTTATCAAATAGCAGAAATCCTCTTTAAGTAGTTTGAACGGGTCAGAACGCGTCATAAAAAGCCCAGAAAAAGCACTCATCGCACATATTATATAAGCATTGTGCGCGATACATCTTTATAGCTTCTATCGTGCACGCGATGACGCCTATGATTATTTCAGTAGCTGCGTGAAAAAACACTCATTGTGCAACAAAATTTTCACTAAGTCTCATTCTTCCATACTTGGCTGTTTTTCATTCTTTCTTGGGGTATTTCTTCATCATTTTGGCTCATCTTTTGCTCGTTTACACCAGATTCTTGGACAAATTAGATGCAATGACAGAATGTCCTCAATCAACCAAAAAAATTGCTAAAGGTTTTACTTTTCCATCGTTTTCCTTAAACAACCTAGAGCACATGAGTGACTTGATGCGAGAAGGGAAGGCTCAAACTTACATTAAGGCACATCATCATGCTTTTGATTATGACTGAACTAATTATGAAGTTTGGTGGTGGGTAGAATTGTAATCACATGATCATAATTATGGTTATTTTTTTTGTTTTTATTATAGTAAAACACTAATGGATAGAGATGACCACCAGAGCGGAAGAGTGTCTAAAGATGGAGATCAACTTCCATGGCTGGACCAAGAGATGTTTGACACAATTTTGTCTTCATATTTCATAAGTTGCGGTCTTTGAAGGTAATAAATTTAATTTTACTTTTCAATGCATTGTCAGCATCGGAATTGAAAGAGTTGAAGAGTTAACTAGAAGATCTGCTTGAGAAGAGATTCATTCGTCCGAGTGTGTCACCGTGGGGTGCACCAGTTTTGTTGGTTAGGAAGAAAGAAGGTTCTATGAGGCTTTGTGAGGACTATTGACAATTGAACAAGGCGACTATTAAGAATAAGTATTCACTTCCGAGGATTAATGATCTGATGGATCAGTTGGTTGGTGCAAGTGTGTTCAGTAAGATAGATTTGAGGTCTGGGTATCATCAGATTCGGGTGAAGGCTGAAGATATTCAGAAGAGTGCTTTTAGAACTAGGTATGGTCATTATGAGTATTCTGTGATGCAGTTCGGTGTGACTAATGCACCAGGTGTATTTATGGAGTACATGAACAGGATTTTCCATCCATATTTGGAAAAGTTTGTGGTTGTGTTCATTGACGATATTTTGATCTTTTCGAATAGTGAAGAGGATCATGCTGAGCATTTGAAAATTGTGTATATTAGTGTTAAAAGAGAAGCAGTTGTATGCTAAATTTTCTAAGTGCGAGTTTTGGTTGAAGGAAGTGAGTTTCCTTGGCTATGTGATTTCGAGTAGAGGTATTGTAGTTGATTCGTCGAAGGTTGAAGCTGTATTGCAGTGGGAAGCTTCGAAATCAGTTTTTGAGATTAGAAGTTTTCTTGGTTTGGCAGGTTATTATCGGAAATACATTGATGGATTTGCCAAGTTAGCCTTGTCGTTGACGCAGTTGACTAGAAAGGGTCAAGCTTTTGTTTGGGATGCAAAGTGTGAAGAAAGTTTTCAAGAGCTTAAGAGAAGGTTGACGACAACTCCTGTTTTGATTTTTCCTAAGCATGCAGAATCGTTTGTTGTATATTGTGATGCATCATTGATGGGATTGGGAGTTGCATTGATGCAACATCAGCAAGTTGTATCTTATGCTTCAAGGAAACTTATAGTGCATGAGAGGAATTATCCAACGCATGATTTAGAGTTGGCTGCTGTTGTGTTTGTATTGAAGCTTTGGAAGCATTATTTGTTCGGATCGAGATTTGAAGTGTTTAGTGGTCATAAGAGCTTGAAATATATCTTTTATTAGAAAGATTTGAATTCGAGGGAGAGGAGATGGTTTGAACTTCTGAAAGATTATGATTTTGGTTTGAATTATCATCCGGGTAAAGCAAACGTAGTAGCTGATGCATTGAGTATGAAATCTTTGCATATGTCGATGATGATGGTAAGAGAGTTAGAGATGATTGAGCAATTTCGAGATATGAGTTTGGTTTGTGAAGAGACTTCTCATGGAGTTAAGCTTGGTATGCTGAAGCTTACTTCTGGTATTCTCGATGAGATTCGGGAAGGTCAGAAATCTGATTTGAGTTTGGTAGATCGGTTGACTTTGATCAATCAAGGTCAAGGTGGTGATTTTCAGATTGATGAAAATGGTATTGTGAGATGTCGTGATAGAGTTTGAGTTCTGGATATAGCTGAGCTGAAAAAGAGTATTCTTGAGGAAGGGCATCGTAGTGGATTGAGTATTCATCAGGGTGCTACTAAGATGTATCAGGATTTGAGGAAAATATTTTGGTGGCCTAGTATAAAGAAAGAAATTGTAGAGTTTGTATATTCTTATTTGACTTGTCAGAGGTCGAAGATCGAACATCAGAAACTGTCAGGTTTGATGCAACCGTTATTTATTCCTTAGTGGAAATGGGACAGTATATCGATGGATTTTGTGTCTGGGTTACCTAGAACACTGAGTAATTGTGAGGCTATTTCGGCCATTGTGGATAGATTGACGAAATCTACTCATTTTATTCCAATGAGAATGGATTACCCATTGGAGAAGTTAGCAAAGCTGTACATTGAGAGGATTGTCAGTTTGCATGGTATTCCGTCTAACATTGTGTTAGATAGAGATCCAAGGCTTACTTCGAGATTTTGGGAATGCTTGCAAAGTGCTTTGTGTACGAAGTTGCGGTTGAGTTCTGCTTATCATCCGCAGACAGATGGTCAGACGGAGAGGACGATTCAGTCACTTGAGGATCTTTTGAGATCTTGTGTGTTGGAAAAAGGAGGTGCTTGGGATAACTACATTACTACAAAACGCTATAACAACAACGCCAGGCTTACAACCATCCTTTTATGCTATTGTAATAGGTTAAAAATTTCGTGCCCTTTTAAAAGCTGAGCCATTTAATGACGGTTGAATGAAACCACCATAGTAATAAATAAAATGTATCAAGCTTCGATTCCCTGCAACTACATTTTTTCCATTTTTTAGAGTACATTTAGCGTGTGTCAATTAAGTCCATTATTTATAAAATAAATTGTAAATTATTTTACAAGGGTTAAGATGAGCAACCGTAGTAATAAATGAAATGTATCAAGCTTCGATTCCCTGCAACTACATTTTTTCCATTTTTTAGAGTACATTTAGCGTGTGTCAATTAAGTCCATTATTTATAAAATAAATTGTAAATTATTTTACAACGGTTAAGATGAGCAACCGTAGTAATAAATGAAATGTATCAAGTTTCGATCCCCTGCAACTACATTTTTTCCATTTTTTAGAGTACATTTAGCGTGTGTCAATTAAGTCCATTATTTATAAAATAAATTGTAAATTATTTTACAACGGTTAAGATGAGCAACCGTAGTAATAAATGAAATGTATCAAGCTTCGATTCCCTGCAACTACATTTTTTCCATTTTTTAGAGTACATTTAGCGTGTGTCAATTAAATCCATTATTTATAAAATAAATTGTAAATTATTTTACAACGGTTAAGATGAGCAACCGTAGTAATAGAGTACATTGCACTTAAGATTCCACTACGGTTTGTTTCTCCATTGAGATTAAAAGGTTTACTGATAAATTAAAACAAAACTTATTATGTATTTCTTTCATAAGACGCCCTAATCGAACAAGTGAGCCAGAGACGCCCTAACCTTTACCCTCTTCGTATCCATTCATTTGGAGCTCAAATATTGCTCAAATATGGTACTCTTCAACATCTTCATTCCTTTTTTCTTAGTTTATGCTCAAATATATTGACCGTCTTCATTCATTTGCTTCTTCAGCTTCGAAGTAAGGTTCTCTTCAACATCTTCATTCCTTTTTTCTTGGTTTATGCTCAAATATTGGCCGTCTTCATCATTCATTTGCTTCTTCAGCTTCGAAGTAAGGTTCTCTTCAACATCTTCATTCCTTCTTTCTTTGTTCATATTGTATATGCTCAAGTCAGAATGAGATGTTTCATATGCTTTACGTTTAGTATTAGAGTACATCTTCATTGATTTTTTCTTTGTTCATATTGTATATGCATATGCTTGAGTTTTTGAATTAGATTTTGGTGTGTCATTCACATTATTATACATGTATAAATTTCAGAAGTTGTAATGGATCGTAGTTGGATGAAAGCCAATAGATTAGATCTGGTTTATGAGAACGAAGTTTGTGAATTCCTTGAATATGCTGATAAACATCTTCCCGGTAATGATGGTATCTTTTATTGTCCTTGTGTTGTTTGCGCTAATATCAAAAAGGATACAAAGAAAGAAATACACAATCACCTTTGTTGTGATGGTATATGTCAAAATTATATAATATGGGCGCGGCATTGTGAGGTGGATAATAAGGAAAGTCGGGCGTCACAAAGTTAAAGAGTAGAGGAAGATGAATATATGGAAGATCACCTAGAGGATATGTTCCGTGATATTGGGGAATCTTCTTTTATGAATGCTCATATTTATGATAATTTATGTAGTGATAAAAACACCCGTTTATATAAGGGATGCACAGAGTTCACACGATTGTCGGCGGTGTTAAAGTTGTTTAATCTGAAGGCAAAAAATGGATGGTCGGATAAAAGTTTCACGGAATTACTTGAATTGATACAGCAAATGTTACCAGAAGATAACAAATTGCCGGATCGTTGCTATGAGGCCAAGAAGATATTGTGTCCACTGGGTCTGGAGTATATCAAGATACATGCTTGCCCTAATGATTGCATATTATTCTGAAAAGAGTATGAAGACTTGTTTCAATGTCCGAAATGTGGTGTGTCGCGTTACAAATAGAAGGCTAGCAATGGTGATGACAATGATCACTATGATAATGTTAGTAGGAATTATCCTCCTGCTAAAGTGTTATGGTACTTGCCAATACTTTCACGATTAAAGAGAATTTTTGCTAATTCGAATGACGCAAAGAATCTTAGATGGCATGCAGATGAAAGGATTCGTGATGGAAACATTCGCCATGTTGCTGATTCTTTGCAATGGAAGAAAATTGATTCGTTGTTTCCGGATTTTGGAGTCGAGCCAAGAAATCTTAGGCTTGGGCTTGCCACCGATGGAATGAACCCCTTTGGTAATATGAGCACTAATCATACTTCGTGGCCTATTCTTCTCACTATTTACAACCTATCTCCTTGATTGTGCATGAAGCGCAAGTATATACTGTTAAGTATGATGATTTCTGGACCACGACAACCTGGTAACGACATAGATGTTTATCTTAGTCCATTAATTGATGATTTACGACTCTTGTGGGATGAAGGCGTTGAAGTTGATGATGCATATTCTGGGGAAAAGTTTAATATGCGTGCAATGTTATTTGGCACAATTAACGACTTTCCGGCTTACGGTAACTTGGCGGGATACAGTGTCAAAGGACATAAAGTGTGTCCTATATGTGAAGATGATACTTGTTATCACCAACTTGAGTTTGGAAAAAAGACCGTTTACCTTGGGCATCGAAAATTTCTAAAACCGGGTCATCTTTATCGTAGATTGCGAAAGGCTTTTAATGGAGAGCAAGAGTTTGGTGAGGCTCCTAAACCTTTAACCGGTGATGAAGTTTATCAACGGCAGGAATACATTAATGTTGTCCTTGGGAAGAGAGAAAAAGAAAAAGGTGGGAAGAGAGAAAAAGAAAAAGGTGGGAAGAGAGGAAAAGAAAAAGGGGCAGTTGCAAAAAATATATGGAAAAAGAGGTCCATCTTCTTTGATCTTCCATATTGGTCAAGTCTTGATGTTAGACATTGTCTTGATGTGATGCACGTGGAGAAAAATGTGTGTGATAGATTGATTGGCACACTTCTAAACATTCCGGGCAAGACTAAAGATAGTAAGACTTCCCGTCTTGATATGGAGAAGATGGGTATACGAAAACAGTTGGCTCCAGTAGAGAAAGGAAAAAGAACTTATCTGCCTCCAGCATGTCACACTCTATCTAAAAAGGAAAAGAAGATGTTCTGCGAGTGTTTCCAAGGTATTAAAGTTACGCAAGGTTACTCATCAAACATCAAGAAACTTGTATCAATGAAAGATCTGAAGTTAATTGGTTTAAAATCTCATGATTGTCATGTATTGATGCAACAACTTCTACCAGTGGCTATCCGTGGGATCCTTCCAAAAAATGTGAGAGTAACTATAACGAGACTGTGTTTATTCTTCGATGCCATATGTAATAAAGTTCTTGATTTCAAAAAATTGGATGAATTAGAAGATGAGGCTGCCATAATCTTGTGTCAATTGGAGATGTATTTTCCGCCATCATTTTTTAACATTATGGTTCACTTACTTGTTCATCTCGTAAAAGAAATCAGAATTTATGGTCCAGTTTATTTAAGGTGGATGTATCCAATAGAGCGATATATGAAGATCTTTAAAGGATATACGAAGAATCATCACCGATCGAAAGCTTCGATTGTTGAAAGGTACATCACAGAAGAAGCTGTTGAGTTTTGTACAAACTATTTGTCGGATGCAGATTCTATAGGAATTCCAAAGTCTCGTTATGCTGACACGGACGAAAGAGGTATTCAAGGTCTAAATGTTAGGTCAATGGCTCGGGAAATAGTTATTCAATCACATTTCTATATTTTGAATAATATAGATGAGGTTCAACCTTTCCTAGATACTCACAAAAGACTTATGAAGAAAAAATATCCCCGAATGAATGACAAGTTGTTGTTGATAGAGCATAACAATATATTTATGGATTGGTTTAATAAAAGTGTATCTAATGATACTAGTGCATCCGAGATACTTAGATGGTTGTCGTACGGGCCAAAATTTTGTGTCATTACCTGGAGTGCATACGACATTGGTCATTATACCTTTTATACAAAATCAAAAGATGATCGTAGTACAGTGCAAAATAGCGGGGTTATGGTTGAAGCCGAATCGATGTATTTCTCTAGTTTGAAAGATAAGAATCTGGTATTGGCAACTACCGCGTTTTATGGTGTCATTGATGAGATTTGGGAGATTGATTATGTTATTTTCAAAGTGGCTTTATCTAAATGCAAGTGGGTTCCTAATAATAGTAATGGTGTAGACATTGATGACTTAGGATTCACCCGGGTCGACCTTGGCAAGGCATCTTTTAATACAGAACCATTCATCATGGCTTCTCAAGCAAAACAAGTTTTTTATGTTTTCGATCCATCAGAAAAATCGGGGAAATGGTCAATCGTTCTCTAAGGAAAATACATTCCTCTTAGTGATGAAAGTCTTGATATTCCGTCCACACCTTCTTACACAACACAAGTTCCTACCTCATATGATGAAGTAGATGGAGATGCCGTGCATGCTATACGACTCGATCATGAAGAAGGCATATGGGAAAATTAATAAGTACGTAATTTATTATTTATTCATAATATGTTAATTGTATGTTATAGTTTAGAAGTATTTTTACTAACAAGTATAATTATTTGAAATCAAAGGTATTTGGAGTCCAGACACCAGGCCTGGAGACAAGACACCAAGAGACAAGATACCAATATGCCAAGTTACAATTATGTGAAGTTATGTAATGTGTGTAAACTGTAATATGGTATATGTGATATTTTATTTATGTAGGTTGTTTGTTCTGATAAACTGTAAACTGGTATATGTGATATTATAAATATGACACGATTAATATTATTATGAAAACTGTATCACAAAATGTGAATTGTATTTTTCTGCTGTGCTGAGATATGGAGAACAATAATACAGGTAAAAAATGGGATTAATTATCAAAGCAGGATGATATTTGTTAATTTTGCTGAAACTTTAGCGACGGTTATATTTCCGAACCGTTATAATATCTGGCGCGCTGGCCAGCAAAAAATAAATATCAAAACTGTGCTGCTGGGAATCGAACCGAGGACAATTATATTTATTACAACGGTGTAATGTAAAACCGTTGTGATAGTTAGCGCACTTTCCTCATTATTACAACGCTACACAAGGACGTCATTGTAAGTATCATATATACAACAACAATCTACATAACAACGCCCTCGCCCGCGTCATTATATGTCATTCCCAACCGTTGTTAAATGGGTTTTTCGTAGTAGTGCTACTTGCCTTTAATCGAGTTTACTTAAAACAACAGTTTTCATTCAAGTATTGGAATGACACCATTTGAAGCCTTGTATGGCAGGAGGTGTAGGATGCCATTGTGTTGGTATGAGTCGGGAGAGAGTGTTGTGGTTGGACCTGAGATAGTCCAGCAGACTACTGATAAGATTAAGATGATTCAGGAGAAGATGAAGATTTCTCATAGTCGTCATAAGAGTTATCATGACAAGAAGAGGAAAGAACTTGAATTTCAGGAAGGAGATTATGTGTTTCATAGAGTTACTCCGGTAACCGGTGTTGGTCGGGCATTGAAGTCGCATAAGTTAACGCCGCGTTTTATCGGTCCATACCAGATTTTGCAAAGAATATGAGAGGCGGCCTATCGGGTTTCTTTACCACCGTCGATTGCTAATCTCCATGATGTGTTCCATGTATCTCAATTGAGAAAATACATTGCGGGTCCGTCTCATGTAGTCCAAGTAGATGATGTGCTGGTGAGAGATAACCTGAATATGGAGACATCACATATGCGGATAAAGGATCAGGAGTTGAAGCAACTTCGAGGTAAAGAGATTGCCTTGGTGAAGGTAGCTTGGGGAGGACCAGCAGGTGGAAACGTGACTTAGGAGCTTGAGAGTCCGATGAGAGTATCTTATCCTGATATGTTTGTTAGAGGTAATTTTCGAGGGCGAAATCTTTTAAGTGGGGGAGTGTTGTAACACCCCAATTTTAGTAATTATTTATATATATTATATTAATTAATTAATTGTGTGATTTTGTGCGTAATTGATTTATTTGGATTATTTTATTTGGTGGAAATGATATAGAAATAATAGAAATAAGATAATTGGGCCTATTGGATTAGAATGTGAAGAGTAAAGGTGGAGGTATGATTAGTAAGTCCATTAGTTACTAAAATTAGTTGTTATAAGGGTTTTATATATAAAGAGAAAAATAGAGTTAATAAGGGAGGAAGAAGAAAATAAGCTAACATAGAGAAAAGGAAAAAGGGAAAAGAGGAGAAGAAAAGCTAAGGAGGAAACTCAAGAGTTCATCAAGAAACCAAGGTAAGGGTGAGTCTTTACACGGTTATGGGATTGTATGATAGTGTATGATGGGTAATATCATATTTAGGATAAAAATCCCTAAATTTCATAGTTTTGAAATTGACGATTACATGATGTATGATGGTAGTATTTTGAATTCTAGAACTGGAACTTTTTACGGAATCGAAATCGGAGGTCCAGAAGTCCTCTGACGGTGGAAATGGGTTTTTCTGGGCTCTGACACGGCCTGTGTAACACCCCAATTCCCATCGCGAATAAATAATACATAAATAAAATCAGAGTAACTAAAAATTTATTTTTCCGATAGAAACAAGGATGTCATATTTAAATAAACAAAACATCATCCCTGCTCATAAATTTGATACATAGCATAAAATAGATTACCCTCAATTGGGAAACTTTTCCATATAAAGGTAATACCAAATATATTCAACAATTATATACATAAATAACATAATCGTTTCCCCGACTCCCGTGCTACGTATCAGAGCAGATACCAAGACCGACAATAGAACAGAGGGCTAGTCTCCGCAAAAGACCTCCAGCAACTCTAATCTGCAATGCCTCATAGAGCATTATAAAACAGCAGAAGGGTGAGAAATAACAACTAAATCAAGATTGCATAATAATATGCCCACACACATTCAAACACATGCATAAAATCATCTCACCCATACCATCACATACCAACACATATAGCATGTCGCTAATACAAAACATATCACACATAATGAATCAAATCATGATTTTCCACACATAACGCATCCATCACAATGTATATATATATATATATATAAAGCCAAGCATATTCATCATGCACACTTTCACAATTCTTATCATTCTACATAAACATACATATTCATGTTTATTCATCAATGCACCATTATAAAGATTATAAATGCAAATCATAGAGACCGACTCACGACTCTATGCAATTGCAATGCAGTACCGACTTAATCATCTCAAGTTCACTCAGGAACTCTGCTGGAACCATCGCTCGTTACATCACTGTAACTCCCCGTCGGGCATACGATGTTCCCCATCGCTCACACCACTTATTTTTAAGGCACACGATCCGATCTAATCGCTCACACCTCTTATTTTTAAGGCACACGACGTTTATGGATCGCTCACACCTCTTTGTATAAGGCACACGACCCGATCGCTCACACCTCTTTGTATAAGGCACACGATCATCTATAACCAACGCTCACACCTCTTATGTTTAAGGCACACGATCCATCCGATCACTCACACCTCTTATCTTTAAGGCACACGAGGTTATAGCGGGTTCTCATTAGAATCCCTCAACACAAGAATGCACATCATTATGCTTCACATGCAAACGACCCAAGACATTCTTGAAATGCATATATATTCACAATATAATCATGCATTCATCTCATTCAATCACATACAATCTATATACATTCACACCAATGCACTATTGTATGATTCACATCCAAACACACATTGCATTTATTTGCCTTTCGGCCATAATTCATCACCACAACATGTCATCACATGCATTATCATCACACAACAGCATACAAGTCATACGACATCAATATCCACAGCACATTGCATAACACACATCATCATATTCATGCATTGAAAACAATTCAAACAATGCATTTCATCACCTACCACAACAATCATACAATCACAATGACTTCCACAAGGGATTCACACCACAAAGGCTACCCACGACACATCATAACAACGTACATTGATATTCAATCAAACAATGTATTTTACTACACAACAACATCATTAATCACGCATCGAAGTCTAATCCAAAACAATGCACATGTTTGCCATAGGGCCACAACCCATCATCACAACATTTCATCATGTATATTCACATCATATAACGGTCTACAAGCTACACGTTACATGTCACAAGCATATATCATCCTAACACATCAATCGCACACATTGTACGCGATAAAAACCCGACAACCCAACACTTTTCCAAAACCACGACCTAAATAAATCATCTACTTCCCTCTAAACCATTTTTAATAGAAAGAGCTTTTCATTAGCTTTCCAACACTTCGAACGGCGACCAAAACGGACTTACGGTTTGAAAATTACGACGAAAACAAAATTGGAAAATATCATGTTCGCTCCAGTATTCGCTAGGCAAACCCTAGCGAACCAAGACAGTGGAAAACAGTCATAAAGTTCGCTAGGCGAACCTCTAGGCGAACATTCGCCCATTCCTTCACTGGGGTTCGCTAGGCGAACCCGCGAAACCCAGAATTCGCAGCAGCGTCAACCTAGGTCATATAGGACCAAAATACATCATTTTTACCACCCAAACCCTTCTAATTCATACCAGAACAACCAAAACATGTTTAGACATAATCAACGAGTATTCTACGCGGTTTATATCGAATTTCATCTGTGAAAACATCGATTTCTATCAATTGCTCCTAATTTGAATCGATACGAAAAGTCGCGAAACAACCAAAACAATGACAACAAACAACACATATACATACACAAGCAAGATATAATTGAAACTTCTCACCCTTACCCGATTAATCGCGAGTGAAACGGAGAATCTTCGATTTTCCCCTCTTTTCTTCTTCTCCCTTTCTTTCCTCTCTTTTCCCTTCTTTTCCTTTTTTTTCTCTTTCTCTCTCTCTCTATTTCTATTTATAACAAAATATCTAACTACCCAAAATGACCATTTTGCCCTTACGCTCAAATATCTCCCAAACGCTCTCAAAATGCGATAACACATAAGCATACCGATGAAATATATTTCGGAAATAAAAGTTGAAAAGAAATAATAATTTAATACAAATATTTTATCTATCTGAGAAATTAACCAATTAGCAGGTAAAATACCATAAATTCACACATTTCACAAAATTCAAATAAATGAAATAAATAAATATAGTTAAAACAAATCAGGGCGTTACAATTCTCCCCCACTTAGACATTTTCGTCCTCGAAAATCTAACCGATACGAACAACGACGACAATTACAACGACAAGATGCAAAGCCCATACAATGCACTTGACGACAAACTCACGACCCAAAGAAAAGCCAAGATACCAACACAGAGGTTCACTCTAGAACCGAAACACAACAAGATCGTTACCCTACCCTAGGTAACACTTCCCTAATTCCCCACACAGGAATTAGCTACACACACTCAAACCATCACCATGGAAACGAGGCAGCAACACAAACAAGAACATAAAGTTCCACGACCACATAAGATCTCAACAACATCAACAGAACCAGAACACCAACAACAATGCTACGATTCACCAATCGAACATGCAACCAAACATCCATCTACACAGTAGCCCATGAATAATAGTTAAACCTTTCACATATCACTTCCATCCTGAAACGTCCAATGGTCTCAACGCTCCTACATATTCCCAATGTTCAACCTATGAACTCTTACCAGTCCCACTCGCACATACGGATCATGCCACTTCACGCTTCCGTTGCGCACTCTGATTACTCGTAACCATCAAAATTACCAATTTCACGTCCAAAGTCTAACTCTTCTCATATTCACCAAAAATCATTGTTCTCTGTTAATATACCCAACCGCACACCATCAGATGTCATTTCACACACCAACCCAAATCTGTAAATTCTCCCAAAAGTTCCCACTCTTTAACCATCAAAGCAGACATAAGTAAAACTTTCGACTTAACTCATCACGCACGACATAAACTTTACCAATAGGATAATTCGAGCCAAAGTCATAACTAATCAGGAATCCCAATCATCCGACCGTGCCTCAATCCGAGTCACCAATCAAAAGTTATAAAGGAAACAAAATGGGATAACCTGCCATGTTCGCTAGGCGAACCTTCTAGCGAACCCTCGCCTTGCCGTTCGCTCCGCGAATCCCTTGGCGAACCAAGGCAGCAACCACCAACATAAAAAACACCCAAACTTTGCTAGGCGAACAACTCAGCGAACCTTCGCTGACCTTCGCTAACTGGTTCGCTAGGCGAACCCGCGAAAACTCAAAATTACAACAGTCTTGTTACTCATCCAAAACCGTCTATTCCTCCATCCAAACACCTTGAAACTAAAACCCTTAAAATCATACCTCCAGATTCTCCAACACAATACAATCGCACCCAATTCTAAATCCTGCATAGTATCGATCCTTTTATGAATCCTCAATTGTCGTAAAGCATAAGCCACGACTTTGCCCCCTTGCATTAACACACTGACTAAACTCATCAAAGACGCATCCCAATATCCTCACAAACGATTCATCAGGATCACACAGAATCAAAACTGAAGCCGTAGACAAATCCTACTTCAGCTCTCTCCAACTTCCCCCACAATGAACATCCAAAACAAACGACTCACCCTTTGCAAGTCAACTGAGATAACCGAAGTACGAACTTAACAAAGTCTTCCTCTGAGTTTACAACAGGTCCGAATATCCTCAATCAAAGCCAATGCGAACTTATCCAAATAAATATGGAAGATACGATTCATATACTCCACAACCATTCCAGACGCATTACTAACACCAAGCAACATCAGTGTACGTTGTAATGCCCAACCAATTCCAAAAGATAAAAATTCCTAAAGCTTTTGCAAACTTTCCACTGGGTAACTGGTTACTCACATACAACTTAACCGAGTAGATAACAGCCTATTCCGATAACAAACATAACCAGTCACATTAAATCGATCAAAGCCTCAACTCACACCATTCACCATTCTCATCAAACATTCCATACACTTGCAACTCCACTCAAACTCAACCAAACCATTCCAATTATCTAACGATGAAAGTGGACACTTATTCTCAATCGTTACCTTAATCAACTGCTAGTAATCCATACCCAAGTTCTTCTCTTAATAGTCCGAATTCCATAAACCCCACGTGTAGCAACAACTATCCCAAAAGAACCCTCAAATATCACATCCACCCTGAAGGTTTTCTCAAAATTTCCATTAATGATCAAAAATTCGAAAGACTCTAAACCTCACCAGAACTCTAAGTTCCGCTTTCCATAGTCTCAATACCAATACCATCATATGCATCATACTTGTTATTCCATTCAACCATCCTTCCTTTTTGTTACTAACCATACCGGAGCTCCCTAAGACAACACCTTAATGTTCCATCCATAACACATCTGAAAACCATGCACAACTGACGGCCCAACACTGTGACTTCCTGCCAATTTCCAGAACACTATCATCACAAACCAAACAAACATCTTAGTCCCATCTACTAAGAGTTTTCTACTTACTTAGCAGATCCAAACCTCAAATCTTCACCTTCGTCAAATTTGATTTCACACTCTTCTCTCTGAGAACAACCATTAACGATGCCCAATCATTATCTCTCAAAACTTCCCAACTGGACCAACATACCAAAGCCTCTAATCCGTCTCATCTTCCAGCATAAGAATCTTCATCAACTCATCGAAACAATCCATAATCACCTGCTTAATTCCAAACAATTCATCGCACCCACTATCAAAGCCGAAAAGACACGTCTATTCCATTCAACATAATTCTTGTCTACTATCAACAAGAGATTAAGGGCGATCAGTTCCTCAATTTGTCAATAGACAGCCGACAATCATGATGGGGCATAAACCGTCTTCACCAAACTATAATAGCATTTCTTGTATCTTATGCTCAAAAATACCTAAGGCAGAAATCCTTAGTTGACATAAACCTTACCTACGCATTCCCTCCGGAACCGGGAACAACACTCCCCAAACAACACTTACATTCTTGCAACCAATTGCACACTGAGCCAACGCTCCACAACTGAAGTAACTTGGGGAAGTTCCAGCTTCTCCCCCACTTATCTCATTCTAAATCCTACAGACAAAGGATTAGAAAACCAGAAAGCACTGACAGTGTTTCCCACACATATCACGTACTACAGGACAAACAACAATGACAGTATTCAACTGTCACACCAACTGACTCAACAACTTGGCCGGACGGACCGACCTGCTCTGATACCACTAATGTAACACCCCAATTCCCATCGCGAATAAATAATACATAAATAAAATCAGAGTAACTAAAAATTTATTTTTCCGATAGAAACAAGGATGTCACATTTAAATAAACAAAACATCATCTCTGCTCATAAATTTGATACATAGCATAAAATAGATTACCCTCAATTGGGAAACTTTTCCATATAAAGGTAATACCAAATATATTCAACAATTATATACATAAATAACATAATCGTTTCCCCGACTCCCGTGCTACGTATCAGAGCAGATACCAAGACCGACAACAGAACGGAGGGCTAGTCTCCGCAAAAGACCTCCAGCAACTCTAATCTGCAATGCCTCATAGAGCATTATAAAACAGCAGAAGGGTGAGAAATAACAACTAAATCAAGATTGCATAATAATATGCCCACACACATTCAAACACATGCATAAAATCATCTCACCCATACCATCACATACCAACACATATAGCATGTCGCTAATACAAAACATATCACACATAATGAATCAAATCATGATTTTCCACACATAACGCATCCATTCCTAATTCTCACCACAATTCATCACAACTCACTCATATACATCACAATGTATATATATAAATATATAAAGCCAAGCATATTCATCATGCACACTTTCACAATTCTTATCATTCTACATAAACATACATATTCATGTTTATTCATCAATGCACCATTATAAAGATTATAAATGCAAATCATAGAGACCGACTCACGACTCTATGCAATTTCAATGCGGTATCGACTTAATCATCTCAAGTTCACTCAGGAACTCTGCTGGAACCATCGCTCGTTACATCACTGTAACTCCCCGTCGGGCATACGATGTTCCCCATCGCTCACACCTCTTATTTTTAAGGCACACGATCCGATCTGATCGCTCACACCTCTTATTTTTAAGGCACACGACGTTTATGGATCGCTCACACCTCTTTGTATAAGGCACACAACCCGATCGCTCACACCTCTTTGTATAAGGCACACGATCATCTATAACCAACGCTCACACCTCTTATGTTTAAGGCACACGATCCATCCGATCACTCACACCTCTTATCTTTAAGGCACACGAGGTTATAGCGGGTTCTCATTAGAATCCCTCAACACAAGAATGCACATCATTATGCTTCACATGCAAACGACCCAAGACATTCTTGAAATGCATATATATTCACAATATAATCATGCATTCATCTCATTCAATCACATACAATCTATATACATTCACACCAATGCACTATTGTATGATTCACATCAAAACACACATTGCATTTATTTGCCTTTCGGCCATAATTCATCACCACAACATGTCATCACATGCATTATCATCACACAACAGCATACAAGTCATACGACATCCATATCCACAGCACATTGCATAACACACATCATCATATTCATGCATTGAAAACAATTCAAACAATGCATTTCATCACCTACCACAACAATCATACAATCACAATGACTTCCACAAGGGATTCACACCACAAAGGCTACCCACGACACATCATAACAATGTACATTGATATTCAATCAAACAATGTATTTTACTACACAACAACATCATTAATCACGCATCGAAGTCTAATCCAAAACAATGCACATGTTTGCCATAGGGCCACAACCCATCATCACAACATTTCATCATGTATATTCACATCATATAATCGTCTACAAGCTACACGTTACATGTCACAAGCATATATCATGCTAACACATCAATCGCACACATTGTACGCGATAAAAACCCGACAACCCAACACTTTTCCAAAACCACGACCTAAATAAATCATCTACTGCCCTCCAAACCATTTTTAATAGAAAGAGCTTTTCATTACCTTTCCAACGCTTCGAACGGCGACCAAAATGGACTTACGGTTTGAAAATTACGACGAAAACAAAATTGGAAAATATCATGTTCGCTCCAGTATTCGCTATGCGAACCCTAGCGAACCAAGACAGTGGAAAACAGTCATAAAGTTCGCTAGGCGAACCTCTAGGCGAACATTCGCGCGTTCCTTCGCTGGGGTTCACTAGGCAAACCCGCGAAACCCAGAATTCGCAGCAGCGTCAACCTATGTCATATGGGACCAAAATACATCATTTTTACCACCCAAACCCTTCTAATTCATACCAGAACAACCAAAACATGTTTAGACATAATCAACGAGTATTCTACGCGGTTAATATCGAATTTTATCCGTGAAAACATCGATTTCTATCAATTGCTCCTAATTTGAATCGATACGAAAAGTCGCGAAACAACCAAAACAATGACAACAAACAACACATATACATACACAAGCAAAATATAATTGAAACTTCTCACCCTTACCCGATTAATCGCGAGTGAAACGGAGAATCTTCGATTTTCCCCTCTTTTCTTCTTCTCCCTTTCTTTCCTCTCTTTTCCCTTCTTTTCCTTTTTTTTCTGTTTCTCTCTCTCTATTTCTATTTATAACAAAATATCTAACTACCCAAAATGACCATTTTGCCCTTACGCTCAAATATCTCCCAAACGCTCTCAAAATGCGATAACACATAAGCATACCGATGAAATATATTTCGGAAATAAAAGTTGAAAAGAAATAATAATTTAATACAAATATTTTATCTATCTGAGAAATTAACCAATTAGCAGGTAAAATAACATAAATTCACACATTTCACAAAATTCAAATAAATGAAATAAATAAATAGAGTTAAAAAAAATCGGGGCGTTACAGCCTGTGTCATCGACACGGATGGCAGAGTCAGCCCCCCTATTTTGGAGTGCAAAAAGGTGATTTTCTGACTTTGGAGTGCCACGGGCCGTGTCCCCTGACACGGGCGGCCGTGTCAGCTCGCTGGATTTCATACCCCGAAATTGTGTCGATCATAACTTTTTATCCGTAAGTCCGTTTTATTCCCCGTTCGAAGCGTCAGAAAGCTAATGAATAGAGCTATAATATAGTATAGATAAGAGAATTGGTTTCACAATATTTTTATATCTAATATGTTTGGGAATCCAATTGTGTATATGTTCTATTAATGAATTGCTGCACTATTTGCTGTCGGTTGTGAAATTATTTGTGGATAATTTATCGAATATTATGTGTGTGCTTGTATAAGTATATTTTGGTGTGTGACAACATGAAATGCATGATAGTTATTTCTTTTTGTAATGATGATACAGTTGTGATTATATGGTAAAATGTGTTGTATACCATTTGAAAGTGAATTATGTGCAGATGATTCATAAATATGTGCAAGTATGTGTAATGTGTGGTAATTCAATTACGATGAATTATTGAAGATATGCATGGATGTTAAGATTGACAGATTTTCTTAATTTCATATGGTTGTTAAACTTGCACATGCATCATTCTAGTCAAGAGACAATGCTTGTTAGTTCCGTGGGATCTACTGACTTGTGCCAAACCTAGAGAGAGGTTTGAAGCTTAGAGGACGGGCTTTTGTGTGTTATTGGTCTAGAGGACGGACCTGGTTTAATGTAAAAACTAAAAAATAATAACAGTAATTTGTACCACATGCATGAGTATTGCATTTGAGTCTTGCATTGAGTCATATTTTGTCTATGATTGCAATATGAGATTATATGCATTATGTGAATTTGACGAATTGGTGAAATTGTGAATTTGTGAGTATGTACTTATGAATAATATGGTTACTTGAGTGATGCTATGTTTATAAAGCATTTGAAGTGTGAGAATAATTATGCTATGCATGTATGCTATGTATTATATATTATTATATGATTTCGCTAATTATGTGAATTCTCACCCTTCTGTTGGAATGATGTTTTATACGACATCGCTCAAGTACTGAAGAGTATAGTTGCTTCTAGCATGAGGGTAGCTGTTGGAGTTGCTTAGTTTATTTTCCTTATTTATTATGGGTCGAGTCATGCTCTGGTCATGTAACACTGGGAAGATTTTGATTCATTTTTTGAGAGATACTTTATGTACTCTATTTTATTTTGCTGTCGTTATTTGAATTATGTGAAGTTTTGGATTTCTTGCCTAAGTGGTGAAATGAATGAGTTATTTATGAGACTATTTATTATGTTCGTTATGAATGAAAGTGATTCCGCTGCTACATGCTATATGAAAGTGTATGAAAAACATGAATTTAATTTAAGTGTTATCGAGCATGACAGGTGTATGTGTGATGTTTGAAGTATATGTGACACCCTTATTTGAGATGCATGTTATCTTACTCTGATTTATGACATATTATTCTGTGGGGTTTGGAAGGGTGTTACACGACACACCAGATTCCGGACATCGATGCAAATTTTCATACTCTTTCTTATATAATATGCAATCATTAGGGTATGAATGTATTTTGATATACTCCAAATCCATTTGACACAATATTTTCTCGGCGATAATCGTATTTGTTTCAGAAAATTTTGCTAACAAAGATCCGATAATTTTTTATCTTCTGGTAGCATTTGTTTCAGAAAATCAAGCATTTTCGTGAAACTTTTAACCAACCAATAATTTTTCATTCAGATATATTAAACAATTTTAACACCGCAGATAATCGTTAAAACTTTTGCACCCCTTATTTAAAGGGGTGTCCTTATCACTTCATCAAGTTTCATAAATATGGGTTTTCCAAAAAGAAGATTCTCCAATATCACGGAACATAACTTCTAATCGATCATCCATATCTTCATCTTCATCAACTTCATGAATTTGTGACGTCATGTTTTACTTTTTATCCACTTCACCATGCAACATCCATATAGTATAATTTTGACATATACAATGACAACATAGGTGATTGAATATTTTTTTCCATTGTACCTTTATTGCCATTCCCGCAAATAAAATAAGGACAATAAAAGATACCATTATTTTTGGGAAGATTTTGTTCAACATATTCGTGGAATTCAAGAACTTTTTTCTCAGATAACATGCCTAATCTATCAGCTTTCATCCAACTATGATTCATAATATATTCTGAAATTTATATCAAAAGAATAATGTGAATGTCACATCAAAATCTAAACCTAAAGCATATTCATGACAATAATATAAGACTAAACCTAAAGCATATGCATATCCATCACAACATCAAGCATACGCATATCCTATACCTTATATATCAAAAGCATATCTCATGATAACACATCAATCGCACACCATTACGACGGTAAAAGTCGACAAAAAGACACGTTTCCAAATTCCCAACACAATTAAATTGGCCACTAATCTAAAAACCATTTTTATAAGAAAGAACATCCCATTAGCTTTCCAACAGTACTAAGAATGTCTCGATCCGAGTTACGGATCAAAAGTTATGAATTTTCAAAGAAAATAATTTATTGAGTAACAGCGAGATTCTCCTGGCGACTTAGGATTTCGCCTGGCGAATACCCCTTCGCCAGCAGCTTCCCTACACCCTATGGAGTGTGTTTGAATGCTTGGACTTGATTGAAATTCGCTGGATCAATTTGTGGTACCTCAGCTGCAACTTGATTGAAAATTTGAGCAACCAGCTGGTGATTTTGTGAAATTGATGTTTTAGAAGTGATCTAAGTGTTTGATCAGCTCATATGTGATGTATGTGAGGTGTGTGAGTGATTGGTTTGATTGGAATTGCTCTCAAACTCAAAACCCGATATCTACCTTGCTAAGAAAGGCATTTTTACCAAGAGAAAGAGATTTTGAGGAAAGCATCTGTTAGATGGCTTTGGTGTACTCAAACTGATCACAATTGAGCTCTATTTATAGTAGGGCAAGTTTGTTTTGCAAGGAATAGTGAATGGCAGCTGGTAAGTAGGTTTGGCCAATGTTGGCAAATGAAAATCCAAGTCTCCTCAAGCCATTGACTAGAGGTTAGGGCACAGAGCTTTGGTCCCCTTGGTCTTGGATAAGTCTTGACTGATTTCAGATGAGAATGGCTCAGTCCATGCCACCTTAATGCTTCCATTGAATGCTTCAATCCAAATTTGGAGTCTTGTCCCTATTTTGGCCATTCTAGGTTCAACATGCTATTTCTTGTTCCATGGACTTTGGAGACTTGGCTCAGTGATTGTCCCCTTTAGATTCAATCCTCAGATGTGTCCAAGTGGATAGGAGCATTTGAATTTGGCTGATTTTGGCAAATCGAGCAAAATTGCAAATTCTGCCTTGCCTTTGACAAATTTGAGCAAGGGAACTTGACAATGTCATATCTCATGGGGTAAGTTGAATTTGGAAATGTTCTTGGCCATTTTGGAAAGCCCTTACATGACACAACAACTGTTTGAACAAGTTTGGTTTGGATCTCTTTTGATTCCAAGTGAAAAATCCCTGTACATTTGGCAAAAAGTGAAGCAAAATCTGACTTAGTGAAATTTTCACTAAGTGTTGGAACAAAGTGTGATTTCTTGATTTTGATCACTCCATAACTCAAAATCCTTAATGAATTGGCCTTAGGTCTAGTTGAAGTTTTTGTAGAGGGTAATGAGGGCTACAAATCCATCTTTGGATGAGAAAAAATGGCCATGTGGTTTAGGAGTTATGATCCTCCAAAGTTAGTGTATTAGTGGTACTTTTTCCATAACTTAGAAAAATTTCTAAGTTTTATGGTTACCCCTTTTACAAGTTATCCAACATTCTTTGATTTTTCTTGATGAATGATGATTCAAATCATACATTAACATCATTTTAGGGTTAAAAATCCATTTTGGTGAAAAATCTAAAAAAGTCAAAGTTGACTTTTGGGCACAGTTGACTTTTTATCAGATGAATTCCAAATTGTGCAATTCTTCAGGAAATCATGTCCTTGACCTAAATCAAACTTGATGGACATGTTCCATGGGTGTCATAGGGTATATTGGGGCATGTCCTAGGGTTTGGGAGCATGTCCTGGTCAAAAGTCAAAGTTACAGTTGACATTCTCCTTAAAACCCTAATTGTGGTGCAGATGAAATTGAGACTTGTTGCTCAAGCTTCTTGGATTAATCCATTGTTCCAAACGGATCAATATAATTCATTAGAGACCCTCAAACCCTCTCTTGATATCTTGGTTCATGATTTGTCTCAAAAGTCAACTTAGGGGTGAATTAGGTCAAGAAACCCTAATTCCTAATTTTTGATGTATGCATCCCCTTGAGGCAAAATTGACTTGATGATTGGGTCCATGAGGTTCCATGGAGTACATTAGGTTGTGTTTTGGATCATTGGCTCATGCCCAGATGAAATTTTCCATCTAGAGGCCCTGGTCGACCAAAACCCTAATTTGGTGAAACTGTCGATCTTGAGACTTGATCCACCTAGAAGGGAGCAACCTTGTGCTTAATCCTTGAAGTGGGAATCCTTTTTGATCCATTGTGGATGTTTGAGAGGTTAGACAAGTTGAAGATCATGTCATTCCTTGATTGATCCTTTGTCTAAGGCTCTGAGAGGGCTTAAAACCCTAATTTTGATTGTAGTGAATGCTCAACAACCCTTGAGGCATTTGGTGAGGCATGATGGTTCATCCATATTGTGATGATGATTTGCACAATGATGGGAAATCCTAGTGGTGAAAATTTGGGGTATGACACAATGGTACAAAGAACGCCTCGATCCGAGTTACGGATCAAAAGTTATGAATTTAAAAGAAAATATAAATGTGAAATTTCCCCAGGACCGCCCGGCGAAACCCAAAAACCACCCGGCGAAATCCCTTTGCCGCTACTTCGCCCGACGAAGCAGAGGCGTCACCATGTCTCCCCAATGACTCAATAGAGTCAGAATCGTGTAAAGGTTGCGCCTCTCAAAAACCGCCCGGCGAAATCCCAGACCGCCCGGCGAAGCAGAGAACCGCCCAGCGCTTTACACCAGGTGCAGAAAAATCTGCTGCATTTTACACGGGTTTCAACCCCAAGAAAATCTCATTTTTCATCCCAAATCAATTCCAACAGCAAAACAAATACCAGTGATCGATCATAAACATAGTGTGATCATACAATGCAATTTATATCGATTTTCATCCGTGAAAACATCGATTTCTATCAATCGCTCCTAATTTTAATCGATAAGATAAAGTTGAGAAACAACCAAAACAACACAATAAACAACACATATACATACACAAGCAAGATATAATTGAAACTTCTCACCCTTACCCGATTAATCGCGCTCGAAACGGAGTTTCCTCGATTTTTCCCTTTTTCCCTTCCTCTCTTTCTTTCTTCTCCTTTTCTTTCTCTTCTTTTTTGTTTCTTTCTCTTTCTCTCTCTTCCCTATTTATAACAAAATATCTAACTACCCAAAATGACCATTTTACCCCTCAACTCAAATATCTCGCAAACGCTCTCAAAACGCGACAAAACCTAAACAGCGATGAAAAATAATATATTTCCAAATAAAAGTCAGAAATAAAATAATATAATAATAAAATAATCAAAAGGACTCAATTATATAAACCTAACTAAAACTAGGGCGTTACACACGACATCACAAGGTGCATATCATGATGCATGTCATATCAACGACTCATAACAATCAAATGCACATTCACAAATCAACAATATGAATTATCTCATCATCATTATTCATGCATTGGAAATCAATTCGAACAATGCCTTTACTTGCCATAAGGCCACCAAATAAAACACATTGAATTTCACATAAACAATGCATTTCATCATAATCCACAAACCACAACAATTAGCATTTTAGCATATACAGTCATATCAATTCACATCAAGAATTACTCACCATTAACCACAACAATCCTGCCATCATATAATGATACTCACAACACTAGGATTCATGCCACGAAGGCTACCCACAACAACATACATTAATACCATACATTTGTATTCAAGTCAACAAAGTATTTTGCCATAAGGCCACAACCCATCATCACAACCTCTCATCACATGCATTCACATCATGTAGCAGCACAAAAGCTATACGTTATATATCAAAAGTATATCGCATGATAACACATCAATCGCACACAATTACGACGGTAAAAGTCGACAAAACGACGCATTTCCAAATTCCTGACACAATTAAATCGGCCACTAATCTCAAAACCATTTTTATAAGAAAGAACATCCCATTAGCTTTCCAACGGTACTAAGAATGTCTCGATCCGAGTTACGGATCAAAAGTTATGAATTTTCAAAGAAAAGAATTTATTGAGAAATAGCCAAATTCGCATGGCGACTTAAGATTTCGCCTGCCGAATACCCCTTCACCAGCACTTCGCCTGGCGAACTAGCGGCGAACCACAATTTTAGAAAAACCCCAAGAGTTCCAGTAGCTTCACATTTCTGTCTCCCCGTTTTCGCCTGGCGACTTATGAATTCGCCTGGCGAATACCCCTTTGCCAGCACTTCGCGTGGCAAACTAGTGGCGAGACCTAATTTGCCTGGCGAATCCCAATTCGCCTGGCGAATCGCATCAGAACCAGAATTTTTCTGCTGCGGATTACACGGTTCCAAACCCCCAAAATCCAACTTTTTCCCACCAAAACGTTTTCAATCAATCAAAACAAGTATCAACAATGTTCATACATATAATACGATCATACTACGCGATTGTTATCGATTTCCAACCGTGAAAACATCGATTTCTATCGAAATGATCACAATTCCAATCAAGCGGAAAACATATATTTTTCAATGAAACATTCAAACAAATACATACATATACATATACAAGCAAGATATAATCGAAACTTCTCACCCTTACCCGATTAATCGCGATGAAATGGAGTTTTCTTCGATTTTCCTCTTCTTCTCTCTTTTCCTTCCTCTTCCTTTCTTTCCTTTCTCTTTCTTTTCTCTCTTTTTCTCTCAAATCTCTATTTATAAAAATATCTAATTTTTTCTAAAATATCTACCCCTCACAATGACCATTTTACCCCTCAGCTCAAATATCTCGCAAACGTTCTCAAAACGCGATAAAACATAATAACGATGAAAAATAATATATTGTCAAATAAAAGTCAAGAATAAAATAATATAAAAACGAAAATAATTAAATCAACTCGATTAAATAAATCGGACAAAACGGGGCATTACAAACATCCTTATGCTTCTTAGAATTGAGCATCTTACTCACCAAATTAACATGACGATCCCAAGAGGCTTCAAACCTAGAAGTGACACGACCACTGGTAACTCGAGATGTCTTAAAGGAAGGGATTCAATTCTCTAATAAAGAAAACATCTAGGTAACTCAAGGAAGACAGTGTGTACATTAATCATCTATAGACTAATCTTAAAAAAATTAACTCGAAGACTCGAAGTTAATTCAAAACCCTTAAGAATAGCTTTTATACTTCAAATATTCTCAATTCACTAGTGCAAAGTGACAAATATAATTTTAAAATTTACACTTATTATGCAGAAAACAGGTGTAAAAAAGAAATTCAGTGGCAAATTTGTAAATAAAATATCATTTTATATATTAGCACGTGATAATAGACAGCCTATTTTAAAAAAAAAGGGTGTAAATTAAAATATTTTTATAATAAATTAAAATCATTATTTTAGTCAAATCTTTATTATTCCCGTTAAAAGTAAAAGGGGTGTAAATTTAAATTGGCTGAAAAAAATTATTTATATTAATAACTCTAAATTTTAATTTTAAACAAATTCATCTTAAATATATTAATAAAAAAATATTTTTTAATCTAATTTATCAGATAATGTAAAAGTATAAGTGTATTAAAAAAACTTACTCATATCATTATCCCTTTATAGTTTTCAAAATTAATCATGTTATTTTTCAAAAAATATCTAACAAGTAGATATATACACACATCATGGAACCCACGTGTCACACGATAAACGCAGAAAAAAAACCCTCACCACAACCCCTATCACTTCTCTTCCCTAACCAAGCCACTCTCACCCTCCATCTTCAACCTTAATCATAATGAGGGAATGAGAACAAGACAAACACCACCACCACCACAACAACAATGCCTCTCCAAAACCCGACCAAATCCCCGACCCTAATTCCTATCTCAATTTCGATTTCTTCTCATCTCTCTCCAAACCAAAGGTTCTCCAAACCCTCACCCTTATGGGTTTTTTTTCATGAATAATTCGTCGATTTAGGGTTTGTTTTTGTTACTAATTTGTGATGTGCAAGATTATTACAAGATATTGGAAGTCGATTACGGTGTTAACGAGGATGTTATTCACCTTATTACATTTGTCTTGATCTTGCGCTTGTGAGTTTCGATTTATGTGTTCTTCTTTTTTTGCTAATTGCATTTGTTTTGGGATGGATTGTGTTAGTAATTTATTTTTGCTGTGAATTTTAACACAGAAATGGCACCCAGATAAGCAAAAAGACCGGAATTCTGCTACATCGATGTTTCAGGATATAAACGAGGCATATCAGGGTATTTATAACTTTCTTACTCTTAGAATTCGCTTTTTTTTGCTGGAAGTATTGTTTGGATGGAATTTCCGTAAGACAACCTTTATGCTCCACAAGTTTTTCCATGAGCCATTTCCATATGCCACCGACGATTATAGTAATTGTGCATGTAAACAAACTTTAATCAAATCAAAGTGAACGCTGCTAATATAGTCTACAGTTTCACTTATATCTGAATTTCAGAGGTGATGTCGTCGTCTTCTTCGTCGGGTGGAGGAGCATTCAGGCTTCGTTGGGACGTGTTTTTGAGTTTTAGAGGTGAAGATACACGCGAATGCTTCACCAAAAAACTTTATGAATCTCTCCATAGTGAATGAGTTCGTGCTTTCATGGACGAAGAGGGTTTGAAATGTGGGGATTGCATTGATACCACTAGGGGTGTCAAAACGGGTCGCCCGCCCCAGTCAAAAGCCCGCCAAAAAAAGAGTGGGGCGGCCATGCTCGCGAAGGTGAAATAGGCATGAAATTCTAGCCCGCCCCGCCAAGGCGGCGGGTTGGCGGGCGGCAGGCCTGTCATACCACAAATTTTGACCACTAAGATTTCCCATCATTGTGCAAATCATCATCACAATATGGATGTACCTTTATGCCTCATCAATCTCCTCCAAAATTGTTGAGCATTCCCTGCAGTCAAGCATTAGGGTTTTAAGCCATCTTAGAGCCTTAGACAAAGGATCAATCAAGAAATGACATGATCTTCAACTTGTCTAACCTCTCAAACACACATAAATGATCAAGAGGACTCCCACATCAAGAATCAGGCACAAGGTTGCAGTATTACAAGTAGATTAAGCCTCAAGATCGCTAGTGTCACCAAATTAGAGTTTTGGTCGACCAGGGCCTTCATCTGGGCATGAGCCAATGCTTCAAAATATAACTCAAGATTCTCCAAGGGAACTCTTGGACCCAATCATCAAGTCAATTTAGCCTCAGGGGATGCATTCACCAAAAATCAGGAATTAGGGTTTCTTGACCTAATTCACCCCTAAGTTGACTTTTGGGACAAAACATGAGTCAAGACCTCAAGACATGATTTGAAGGTCTCTAATAAACCACATTGATACATTTGCAATAAAGGATTGATACAAGAAGCTTGATCTACAAGTTTCAATTTCCTTAGGACCACAATTAGGGTTTCGAGGAAAAAGTCAACTGAACCTTTGACTTTTGACCTGGACATGCTCCCAAACCCTGTGACATGATTCAATACACCCTATAACACCTATGGAACATATCCAATAAGTTTGATTTAGATCAAGGATTTGATTTCACAAAGGATCGCACAGTTTGGAATTCATCTGATAAAAAGTTAACTGTGCACAAAAGTCAAGTTTGACTTTTTGGGATTTTTCACAATTATGGTTCCTCAACCCTAAAATAATGTTAATATGTGATTTGAATCATCATTCATCAAGAAAAATCAAAGAAAGTGAGGTAACTTGAAAAAGGGGTAACCATAAAAAAACTTAGAATTTTTCTAAGTTATGGAACAAAGTGGCTAGGGTACCAACTTCCAAGGATCATAACTTGAGATCCAAGCAACCATTTTGGATGGTCCAAAGATGGATTTGTAGCTCTCGTGGCATACTTTAAAAGTGCCAACTACACCTCATTCCAATTCCTCATGGATTTTAAGTTATGGAGTGATCAAAATGGCTGAAAACACAAAAGTGACATTCTTCCAACACTTAGTGAAATTTTCACTAAGTCTGAATCTGCCTTATTTTTTCACAAATGTAGAGGCATTTTTCATTGTAATTCAAGTTGGATCAAAACAAAATTTAGACATCATGTAGAAATAGGATATATCAGCTTTCCAAAATGTCCAAGAACTCCATCAAATTCCATCTGAGCTAGAAGATCTGATGGTTGCAATATGCCTTGATGTAAACTGTCTTGCAAGACAGATTTGTGCATTATGGCTCGATTTGATCAAATTGTGCAACTCCAAGCATGGGTATCCATCTGCACACCTCAAGGGAGAACAAACAAGGGACAAGCATTGATCTATCAGCCTCCAAAGTCCCAAAATCTACAATAGCTATGCCAAACCTAAAAAGCCTAAAGAAGGCCAAGACTCCAATTTTGTTTTGGAACATTTAATGGATGCTTAGAGGTGGCATGTATCAGATCAAAGATGAACACTTCAGTCAAGCCTTATCCTTGAATCAAAGAACCATAGGCCTGTGCTCTAATCTCAAGTCAATGGCTAGAGGAGACTTGAGATTCCATTTGATCACAATTGGCCAAAGGCCTGCTGCAGTTGCCATTCCCTATTGTTGCCAAAACAAACTTGACACACTATAAATAGAATTCATTTCTGATCAGTTTGAGTACACCAAAGGCCTATAACAGTTGCCTTTCTCAAAATCACACTCTCACTTCCAATTTTGCCTTCTAAAGCAAGTCACTATCGGGTTTTGAGTTTGAGAGCAATTCCAACTAAACCAATCACACACATACCTCATAAACATCATATAGAAGTGATCCAAACACTTAAACATCATCTGGAACACCAGATTCTCAAAATCACCAGCCATCTGCACAAGCCTTTGACCGATTTGCAGTTGAGGTACCAAATCAAGTTCCAGCTCAATTCAATCCACTCCAAGCATTCAGACACACTCCATAGCACCTAGGGAAGCTGTCCACGTCATTGGAACCAAGCTGTAACACCTCTAACTCAAAACATGATCACCAGCTGCAAGAGATAAGGCTCAACTTGGTCATCTCATGATTCATGCATATTTCCTCGCACAATAATTTTGCCATATATTCATAATCATGTATGGAATGTTTCCCCTTAATTAATTGCTTTGTAAGAATCGTGTGTGGAATTTCTGAGCCTTCATGCAGAATTTAGGGTTCTTGAGGATTCTCTTCGATTTCTTATTCCATGCTTAAAATAAATGAAATTAAAGACCATAGACATGATCGTGAGGTGAAAACGAGTAGATTGATATGTGGATTGTGTGATTTTATCAAGTATTCAGTGAGATTGATGAGAAAATACAAATCTGGGTAAAACTCAGAACACGCGCGTGTTCTTGGGTGTTCTTGGCGCCCTTTTTCAAAAATTCAAATATTTGAATTTTGTGATTTTATTTAATTGATTCAAAAATTAATTTCTCTCTGAATTTTAATGATTTTGAGTTGATTCTTATTTTAATAATTCACAAAAATGTTAAAATATTTTATTTTACAAAAATTTCCCAAAAATGTTATTTATTTCATTTATTTGATATTTTTGCAAAGAATTAATTTTTATTCGTTTTTAACATTAAAATTTTTTTTCCTTCTTGATTTTCCAAACTTAATTGGTTTTCAATCACTTTGTGCATAAAAACATGATTTTTGAAACATTGATCCAAGATCACCACTCATTTTTCACATGTTTTCAATAATTTTTAAACTAAATTAATTCCATTTTAGACAAAATTAGGGTTTTGATTAATTCCACCCTCATCAATCTTTTTCAAACACTCATAGGCCTCTAATAGAGTGTAATACCTAATCCCTTATTGAAACTAAAATAGTTTGGGCCTCAGTCATTATATAAGACCCACGGTGTTTACAAAAATCTCGGCGCGATCGCCAGTTTAAAATAAAACCACTTGGGCCTCTTCTTGAGTTGTAAGCCCATTTTTTTTCTTAAAATTACTCATGGGCCTCTAATAGAGTGTAAGACCCAATCCTTTTTTTTAAGCAAAACCTTTTTGGGCCTCAGACATTGTATAAGTCCCTCTGCGTTAAAAAAATCTCGGGGCGATCGCCATTTTCAAACAAGAAAATCATCTGGGCCTACCCTTGTGTTGTAAGTCCCATTTATTTTCTTTAAATAATCTTTGGGCTTCTCCTTGAGTTGTAAGACCCAACCCTTGTTGTACATAAACCTTTTTGGGCCTTAGTCGTTGTATGAGTCCCGGTACAATATTCAAAACAACGGTGCGATCACTGTTAAACCTTGGGCCTCTCCTTGAGTATAAGCCCCACCAATCTATTAAAAAACAATTTCCCTTTTGATTAAGATTCAAATATATGTATTGTTATCAAAACTTTCTTTAATTTCTTTGAACAACTAACAATACAGCATGGAAGCTTGCTCACCTGTAAGTTTTATCGACTTTCTTTTACATGCTTTCATATATAAATAACTGTAAAAATACTCTCTTGTTGAGTCAACCTTTTTTAGCCTCAACCTTGGGATTTGTACAAGACAGATAAAAATACTCTCTCGTTGAGTCGATCTTTGTCCAAACATGGTATAAAGATTTCCCCTAGCAGGAGCTAGCCTCTTCTCAAGTTGTGTAGAATAATTTCTCCAGCTTGTCCAGCCTCCATCCTGGGCTTGGTACAGGACAGATAAAAACACTCTCTTGTTGAGTCAAACCGCTTTAGCCTTAATCTTTGGCTTTGTACAAGACATAAATCTCCCTCTCTTAAGCTTGGGACATATATCTTCTCCAACAGAGTCATTTCCTCCCAGCCTTCCTTTAGGCTTTGGGGAATGATTTTCCCCAAGAAGAGTCAAACTCATTTCAGCCTCCTCTTAGGCTTTGTAAAATAATTTTCCCCGTAAGGTCAGCCTCAAATCTTTGGGTTTGTACAAGACACATACAAACCCTCCCCAGCGGAGTCAAAATCCCTTTTAGCCTCAATCTTGGGCTTTGTACAAGACAGCCAAAATATTTTCCCCGGAAAAGTCAAATTTCTAGCCTCCTCTTAGGCTTTTTATAAAGAAATCCCCTAGCTGAGTCAATTAACCTTTTAGCATCAAGCTTATGCTTTGATCAAGGCACACAAAAATCAACAATCCTTCTTTTGAGATGACAAATTATCTCTCAGTCAAAACCTTTTAGCTTAAATCTTGGGCTTTGAACAAGGCACCAAAACATTTTCTCCTCCCTTAGAATAGGAGGAACTACGATTGCTCTGATTTCCCTATTTCATTTAAACGGGAATACGTAGGCATAAGATTGTGAAATCTTAGCGAGCATACTAATCAAAAACTTTAGGTCCAGTACCTTCACATCAAAACTTAGGTCTAGTACCTTACCAAAAACATCCGAACATCAACAAAAACTCACCCACTCGCTCATACTTCCCAAGAAACTTCCCCAACCCATTAATAGATAAACACCATCAATTACAAAGTGAAACCTAAAGCTAATATCTTGGGGATAACCACATATAGGATGGGCAATTGACAACTCCCCATTGTATAACCTGACCCTGACTCCCCGAATCTCTTTTAAGCGTTTGTTCAGTTCAACATTCGTGTGCAAGGTTAGTTTTAAATAGCTTCCCTTTCCCTTCCAGCTTCACGAGATAAATAAGAAATCAGAAAGTAGCACCCCCTCCTCATTACGGTGAGGAAAACTTCAGTGATAAGTTGGTCGCGTCACCGAAAAAAATCGCTCGCTACAGGGACAACACATCTTCTTTTTAAAAATTTTTTTTTTCATTTTTTTAAATAAGTTAAAATGCTTTATTTTTTTACATTTCAATAAGAAAGCATCAAGAAACATTTAGATATCAATTATTCAGGGAAATATATTCAACCAATATCAAGGAGAGTGGCACCTCCATACAAGAACATATATTGAAATTTGAAATATTTCAGGGAAAAATAGCAGACAGCATACAAGAACTGATATTGAAATTTGAAATATTTCTATGATGGACAACAAGAACAAAAAGTATAGTGGCGCCTGCCACATTAAGGAGGGTGGCACCCGCGCCTGCCACATCAAGGAGGGTGGCACCCGCGCCTGCCACATCTAGGTCACGATATATTTTTTAACTAGTTTTTTTAAAATTTATTTTAACGGGCTAGCGGGCCAACCCCGCCCCATTATGTCTTCTGCCAGCGGGATTTTTCGCTTTGGCGGGGCGGGCGAAACGGGTGGGCGGACCCAAAATCCCAACCCAGCCTGCCATTTTTTGGTGGGTGGCGGGCCAGCCCGGCGGGCCTCGGCCCGTTTTACCACCCCTAGATACCACTCTTCTTCAAGCCATTGATGACTCTGTTGCTTCCGTTGTTATTATCTCTTGGAATTACGCTGACTCTTATTGGTTTCTGGATGAACTTGTCAGGATTTTTCAATCTAAGAGGCTTGTTATTCCTGTTTTCTACCAGGTTGATCCTTCTCATGTTCACAAACAGTCCGGTCGTTTTCAAAAAGGTTTTAATGATCTTGAAAAGAGATTCGATATTCATAAGGTTTCAAAGTGGAGAGATTCTAAGAAACTACTTGGTGGACTTGTTGGCTTTGTTTTCACCAACAGGTTTCTCAATTATCTCATTGTTGCACCCCAAATTTTACCCTCATCTTTTTGCTAAATGTTGTATGACTGAATTTTCTCAGTATTTCATTTTAATATCTATTTTATTTGTTTTATTTTAACATTTATCTTTATTGTTTTATTCGTTTTATTTTTAATTTAATTTTAATATGGTTTATTTCTAATTTTTATTTATATATTTAAATTGCTTTTTTTATTGATTAATCATCATTTTAACTTAACTTAATTTTGTATTTTTAGTCTAATTAGTTAAATTATTTGTAATTTAGTTTATTTAATTAGCATTTGAGTTAGTTAATTATTTATTACTATTAATCACCTATTAATCCATTTTTTCTCTTAACCCATTTCTAAATCTTATTTTTCAATTATCCATTTAAAATCTTTTTTCGTTAATCCAATTAAATCTACATTTCCAATTATCCATAATATATATTTATATTTAAATTTCCAAGTCCAGGTCAATTTATTTTGCAAAGTTCATTTAATTCATTAGAAGCCCATTTCTTGTTTTCAAGGGCCCATTGTGTAAAATCAATTTAAAAAAGAGGCAGGTTGTTGTAAGCCTCTGAACCTCAACGTAAACCTGCATTTTCAAGAACCAGTCTACCATAACCTGCACAAAGCCACAGTGAAAGGGACAAGTCAACAACGATCATAAGTTTCAAATTAAAATTGAAGAAAAGGGTTCTTTTAAAAAGGGGATGCAGAGATAGCAGAGGGCGGGGGGGGGGGGGGGGGGGGGGGGGCGGAGACTCAAAGAATACAAAAAAGAAGCCAACAGCAATGAAAACCTCCCTCCGTCTTCGTTTTCAGAAAATCACACCCTATCTCGTACGAACTCAGATCAACCTTTTTCAATTCATCAAATTTCTCCACCAAACTCCATCAAACATCAACAACAACTAAAAACAAACTCCAATCCCAAAACGATAACCGCAAATTCTCGACTTTCAAATCTTCTCCAACATCTTAACCGCCTTTCTCCAAACAACCTTCAACCGACAAAAGAAGAAAATAAAACCTGAACCTCTTCCATCCTTCTCCTTCGTCAAAATCCAGCCCCTCCTAAATCCTTTTCTCACCTAAAAAAAAACCTCTCCCTCGCTTACACTTCCGGCGAACCACCATCAACAACTCCAATCTCTTTTCTTCCTCACCACAAACCAGAAACAACCGAAAATGAATCACCATCGACTCTCCACTTTTCCTTTCCAAACACCCTCTTTCAACAATTGAAAACCACAAACCACAAATCAAATCTTCATATTCAAACACAACCAAACTCCACAAATCGCGACCACAACCTTCAAAATTACTCCGCCTCACCTTGTTTTCACCATTCAACATCTCAACTTTCTTTAACCCACAACCTTCGACCCTGTTTTTCGTCTTTGCAACCAAAACCCAGTTCGTAACACCATCTCACTTCAATCTCAAAGTAAGTCTTCAATGTTCAAAACCTCCCTTCATCAACTAAAACCAAATCGCTACCGCACCTTTGTTCAACATAACACTAATCAACAAATATCCTCCAAACAACACATCCCAGATCAATTTAAGATTCAAACCATAACCATTTCAGATCCGGAACAGAAAATAGATGTAGAAGAAGAGTGGATCGGAAACGAAAATGAGAAACAGAACATAAATCGTACACACATGGAATTATGAACGAACCTGAAACGGATTTGAGTTGAAGCGAAAAGGTTGGATCGATTGAAACCGATATGTTGGTTTTCTGGATCGCACCGCTGTTCATCATTGTTTTTTATTATCTGGCTTTTTTTTTGTTTCAAAAATAACAAGGTTGATGATGAAGTTTTGACATGAGAGGAGATGTTGATAATGTTTTTGGTTCACACAAACCCTTGTTTCTATTCGTATTTGGATAGTGGGTTCAGCCCACACGTGGCCTGCGGTTGCTTTTGGGGGTGAATGGGCTAGAAGCCCATGATGATCCTATCATGATTCACAGACCCACCTGTTTCTAGCATACTCCCTTTTGAGATGATGATGGGCATTTCGGTCCAAATGATTCGTATACTCACATGGGCCTATGCCCTTCTCCTCTTTTTCTTTAAAAATCATTTTCATTTTTATTCTTTTAACTAGTTTTTTTTTAGTTTTTTAATCACTAGTTTTCTATGTTTTCTTTCTAATTTTTATTCATAGTAATTCATTTTGTTTCAATCTTTTTTTGGCCAATGATATGATATAAATTTTGACTTTATTGATTATCTCAAAATCACTAAAAGTCTAGGAGGCCACCTTTTTTATATCTATTTTGGTCAATGAAAGTTAAAACCTAAGATTATCGATTTATCGGCTAAATCTTGATTTAAACGAGACCAATTTTATTTTCATTCCGATTCTATTTCGGTCGATGAAAGTTAAAATCTAAGATTATCGACTTATCGATTAAATCTTGATTTAAACGAGACCAACTTACTTTTTATTCTATTTTGGTCGATGAAAGTCAAAAATCCAAGATTATCGTTTTATCGATTAAATCTTGATTAAGACGAGATCAACCTTATTTTTATTTCATAATCTTTATTTAGGCTGATGACGGTACATAAATCTTGACATTGATCATTTCAAATCAATAAAGTCTTGATAAATGTGAGGCTACTGTTTATTCGTTTTTGTTGGTCAATGAAAGTCAAATATCAAGACTATCGATTTCTCGATTAATTCTTAATTTAGACGAGACCGATTTTATTTCTACTCCGCCTTCTTTATTTTGGTCGATGACATAACAAGCCTCATGGTTTGGTTGATTTCATCTAGTTGACAAACTTTGATCAACATGAGACCATTTTCTATTTTAGTCGATGAAAGTCAAGAATTATTGATTATCGATTTCTCGATTAAATCATGATTAAGACGAGACTATTTCATTTTATTTTATCTTATACTCAATCGTTGTCTAACATGTTTAATTCTCACTTTGCATTGATATCATGATTTTTATCTTATCTTATTCGTGTATTATTGTATCATCGTATTTGCATTATATCTCTTTATCTTGATAATCTTTACAACTGTTTATTTCTTCCCTATTCCAAAGGAAGGTGATCAATATGTTGACTCATAAGTCATTGACCTCCCACCTTAACCTAAGTAACCTTTTAGGAGAAACCTTATTTCTTGGCCTCATCAGAGCCATAGAAATTATAACTAGGTTTAGGAGAGAGTTCTTAAACTCTTAGTGATATTCATCCTAATGAATTTATCACTTTCCCGACTGACTAAAACAAAACATAGGTCCATTCCAACTAGATTTAGAGAGTTCTTGAACTCTACAATGAGCTTATACTCATTTCCCCTCTAAAAATTGACCATAGTCAATAATTCAGTAGAAGTAGAACTACGCATACTCTGATTCTATTCCCGAGGATACGTAGGCGTAAGGTGCGATGCCTTATCGAGTATACTTAGATACTAACCCCTAGGGTTTTTAACCTTTAGCATAGAGCCTTTAGCAAACATAAGATAACATTAAAACAAGAGGCTCCCGTAGGGTACTACGGACGTATAGGGTGCTAATACCTTCCCTAGGCGTAACCAACCCCCGAACCTTAGATCTTTCCCTTTATGTTTTTCTAACGATCTTGAACCTTTCCTTTGGATAAATCAAAGTCGGTTGTAAAAGAAAATGATGCAAATTAATTAATAATTTGTTATCCGATTTTCACCGCAACAGAAATGGCGACTTCACTAGGGAAAGTTAGACCTATTGCTGGTCCTTTCCTAAAAGGGTTAAGCCTACCTTTGTTTTATGTTATTCATGTTTGCTTATCTAGTTGTATGATTGCTTGTATGTCATATCTGCTTGTATGCTTATATATCTGTTCTATGTTTGATATTATCCTGTTTGGTTTGGGTTGACATGACATCAATGAGTGAGATAAGTCCTAACCCGGACTTGAGAGAACACAAATGTTTAGGAACTGTGGACATAGTCAAGGGAACTTCGAGGGAGAAATCCCAAAGGAGGGAACTTGAAGTCCACACTCAGTTGAGGCCCTCTCAGAAGTGGTAAATGTTGAACGAGCAATCGTGAATGCGTTACTACTTTCGACCTAGGAGCCAGAGATACTGATGACCTTTAGTTACCCCTTTACCCCCACTTGGCCTATTTAGGACGTAGTGCGATGACTGTGAGGGACCAGTCCCAAATGGTTTCTACGTGATACTACACTCAGACGAGACTCTCTTGAGAATTTTATCGATCACCAAGCAATTGGAAAGTCGATAAAATCTGAAAGATGGGTTGTCGACTCTGGGAACTTCTTAGAACCCTGTTCAGCAGATGAAAACCAGTAGTACATACCTTTTGGGATGGGTAGACCATGGCTCCATTCATGAGACCTAAACCTAGGATTTATATGTTTGGTTGTGTGTACATATGTTTGTGCTTGTGTGCTTTGTGCATCTCTACATTTAAGCATTCTTAGCCGTTTGGTTTCGAGGAACTCAAATGTGTGTTTCCTTTTCAAAAAAATCAATACAGATCAGAGATTTTAAAAACAAAAACTCTTCAATTTCCCAAAAAGTTTGCAACTTGCCTTTGAGTTCCTTGAAACCACTTGGCTTGCATTAGCATCTCATTTGCATCATGTCATAGCATGTGCATTTCCTCTCTGTCTTCGTCTCATGTCAACGTTTTCCCTTCAGAATCATCTTGGAATCGTCACCCGAGCCAAACTCGACAAAGGATGTCTGAACAATACTGCGAGATGGACAGAGTTAACAATGAATTGAGTGAGATCCGAGGAGGAATGGGGCAGATCATGGAAGTTTTGAATGTTATACGAGCAAAGGTGGACACGCAGGTCACCGTAGTCTTAGAAGTCGTTGCTACAACTGTAGAACCTCCCGTTACTATTGTGAACCCCACTTTAGGCATGCCTTTTAACTTTATGCGTGCTCTGGCCGTCACTTCTACTCAACAAGCTGTTCCTTTGGTCAATGAGGCTTTCCAAGCTATTCCTACCTTCACTCCAACAGCAGTGCAAGCCCAGATGCACCCAGTTTTTCAGAATCCACATCTGGTTCGTGATCATGTCAATATGTCCGAAGAAAGGGATAATAGACATGAAAGGTCGAAGGAAAGTGTGGGGACAATGAGGAGGAAATTGGAAGCAATGGAGAGGAGCAATGAATCTAGTACTAATGTTAAAGACATGTGCTTAGTCTCAGGCTTGGTAATTCCACCGAAGTTCAAACTACCCGATTTTGACCTATACTCAGGAACGACCTGTCCTAAGTCGCATTTGGTCATGTATTACCGACGAATGGCTGCATTTATGGATAATGATAAGTTGATGATCCACTGCTTCCAAGATAGTTTGAAAGGGGCTGTTGCGAAGTGGTATTTGACTCTGGACCAATCTAAGATCCAATGTTTTCAAGATGTATCTGATGCTTTTGTAAAGCATTACACATATAACATGGATCTCGTGCCAGATCGCAGACAACTACTGAGTATGTCACAGCGCGATACTGAGTCTTTTAGAGAGTATGCACAAAGATGGAGAGAGCTGGCTTCACAGGTAGATCCACCTTTATCTAAAAAAGATTTAACTGATTGGTTTGTTGACACGGTGAGACCGAGATTCTACGAAAGGATGATCAGTAGCCTGTCTGCTAGTTTTTCCGATATTGTAGCTGTGGGGATTAAAGTAGTGTTTGTTCTGAAGAGTGGAAAAATGACCAAGAGAGCTGATAGTTCGAGCCACGATACCAAGATATCCTTCAAAAGGGAAGGAGATACCAATGTGGTGATGACGAACAAAAGGAAGAAAAATCAGTTGTGGAAGCGTCAGCAGCAACAACAGTGTTATTCTGTTCAGTAACCTTATATGGCCGCCATCGCGCCTACATTCAATAGTCAAGCTTCTGTTTATCAGCCGGTTCCTCAACCACCAATGTATCAACGAGCGCCCAACGCTCCTGCTTATCGCCAACAGACTCAAGTTTCTCGTCGGAACATTCCAGGAAAAAGAAAGAGTGGAAGGCCTCCGATTCCTCCCATTCCAATGACGTACACAACATTGTATCCTGTTTTGGTGCAACAAGGGTTAATAACTACAAGGTCATCAGGCCCACCTCCTGATCCGCTTCCACCTTCTTACAATCCCAATGCTCATTGTGCATTCCATGAAGGCGCACCAAGCCATAATTTAGAAGGTTGTTTTGCTTTGAAGCATATTGTGAAGGACTTAGTGGAGAGAAACATTCTGTCTTTCGATGGCTCTCAGCCTAATATCAAGAACAATCCTTATCCGCTCATGAGTTAAGTAGTGATATGGAGGGTGTATCGAGACAAAGAGGGATTGGGTGTCTCCTATTTGATTTTCTGTATTTTGATTCCCTAAAGCTGGCAATCTTGTGGCTGTTTCATCAATTTTATTGTATTTCCTTTGCACTCTGAATTTGTATTTGCTTATGAGCTTTGTTGTACTTTCAAATTGGCAAGGTTAATGAAATGTTTGTGCATCTTTTAGATTAAATCCATTCGTTTCACTCATTTACTGTTATTTTCAAAAAATATTTACCTTGTTTCACTCCCTTTTTTTTCAACTGTTTGTTTAAACAAAGATTGGGGAGGATGATGAAAACCTCATAATTGCTATGATATTATTTCAATTAAACCTCGCCAAGGTCGTAAGGCATTGTTTTATTTCCTAAACATTGGAGATGGAAGGATGACAATCCCTTGTCAACCCCTTCGAGCCTAGAAGTAGGAGTTTTCTTTCCTTACACACAAAAAAAAACCTTCAATCTCAAACCTTGGGGAAGGGTAGTTCTCAGTTTAACTCGGCAATGCATTCAAACACGAGCGCTTCATATAAGGCGCCAGTCAGCTTTCAAATCAAGTGACTTCCTATTTTTGGAGATTTGAACGTATATCTTGAGTTAACTGAGCGTAGGATGTGAGCCTTTATATTTTGTTTCATAAACCATGAACCATACCACATTACAACCCTTAAAAGACCTAATTGAGGTAAGGTTGTTTTGAAAAACATACTACAGCAAGGTTGAATAACCTGACTCCTAATAATCTTTGTTACTCGCGTGTGTTGGTCACTTCCTTAATGACTAGACCCACCTTTGTTTTTGACTATTTAATCATTTCACTATGCGTTTTTTTATCAAAGCTTTGTTTTCAAAATTTGCATTAAACTTTGCATTAAATTTTGCCAATTTTGATGAACAACACTTGTTTACAATACCATTCGATATCAAGGAATCCCAACAAATGCAGCCAGCTAGGGGGTTCGACTTGATAGAGGAAACTCAGTCAGGGGCAACCAAGCGGAAGGATTTGCCAATCTACCGAATCAGGGGCAGAACTCGTCAAAGTTCAAAATACTGGAACAAGTCTTCTCCAGGACATCTTATGACAAGTGTGGACTCCAGTGACTCATCAGCAGGGGCAAGTTTTATTCCCCAGTCGTTTCTACTACATCTTGAGTGTTACAAATACAGTTGGACAAGGGCAGTTATGCCATTTCCCCTACAAACGTTTGAAGATATTGAGGCATCTGGTATGCCAATTCTTCTGTAAAATCCTTTTGACTACAAATCAGTTAATCAGAGGCAGTCAGGTCGAGATTTGGTAAATCTCTAAAAGGCCAATCAGTCTGGGGCATCTCTTCCCCAGTTGTCAACAACTATTCTGAAGCAAGTCCAAAGGCTTTGTTGTGCAAACGCCGTTAATCTGGGGCAGTTACACTGAGATCTCCCCAAGAGTTTGAAGATATTGAAACACCTTGTATGCCAATTCTTTTATAAAATCCTCTTGTTATCATCTTCTGATAGACCATATAGCCTGGGGCAGATAAGATTTGAAGATGATCATTACGCCAGTAGGATACAGAACTACTTTTTTTCTTGTGATATCCTGTGCTAGCTCCCCGACAAGCTGTTACTTCAGCTAATCCTGACAAATTCTCCATGGATTCTTCTCCAATAAAGAAATCAAGCTTATGATGGCAATCCTCATGTTGTTATACCTCAGGTGGAATACTCTTTTCACCAGTGAAGTTGTTGATTCTTCTTCATCACCAGTATTGGTCCATCCCTTTGAGTTTGGCTGGGTATCCTTGTCGAGACATTTTCTTCGTCTCCAGTTTCGTTTCTTGTCTGTTTTGTCAGCATAAGTGTAAGCATGACATAAGCACTCATATGCATAGCATCTTAGCATTTCTGCTTCCTTTTCTGGTGTTTGCCTATTTTGGGTGCACTTTGGTGTTGTCTCCCCGAGTGACTGGGTTTGTCTTTTCTCTCCAATAGAGTTGTCAGCCCTTAGGCATAAAGTACCCATTCTTTCCTGGATTCCCCACAGAGTTTTATCCTCGTGGATGATGGTTGGTTCAGCTATCTTTTCCACATGTGGATAAGATAAATTCCCATTTGAGTTCTTTCCCTAATTGGAGTCTTGTTTGACCGTTTCTTTCTAGTTTGTTCCTAGATTGAACTTTGGTCCCAGGCAGGCGTGTTTTTTTTTCAAACCTATCTTTGAACGTGCATTTATTTTGTACTGTATCTCGCAAGAAGAATCTCAGGATCCTCAGTGAAGACAAAATTGTTTCTCCAACATTATCAACATATCTTTGAAGCAGCAATCTCTTGAAGAAGCTTGGCAGTCTCTTATAAGCAGCTTATCTAGCTCTGGTACAATTCAACCTCTTCGCAACCGTAATTGGGTATTCCCCAGGAAGCCTTATCTTCAGTTATGCAACTCCGGTACTAACCTATCAGATTCTATACCTTTATTGGGGCCCATTTCTTGGTTCTATCTCCAGTAAGGTTTCTTTTTCCAAAGTGTCAACCGGTCATGCTTGAACCTGTTGTTCCATCACTTTGGATGTCTTTTCTCAGTGAAGACCGTTTTTCGGTTCAACCTTCATTGCGGATCTTTTCTAGAATGTCATATAGTCGCGCTTAGCCTTGATGATCAATCATTCTGGATACTTTATTGGAGCCCATTTTTTGGTTCTACCTCCAATAAGGTTACTTCTAAAGTGCCAACTGGTCATACTTGAACCTATTGTTCTATCAATTTAGAGGTGCTTCTAGGATGTCATTTAATCCTGTTAGACTTAATGATCAATCATCCTAGATACTTTATTGGGGCCCATTTCTTGGTTCAATCTCCAATAAGGTTCTTCTTTTTTCCAAAGTACCAATCGGTCATGCTTGAACCTGTTATTCCATCACTTTGGATTTCTTTTCCCAGTGAAGACCGTTTTTCGGTTCAACCTTCATTGCGGATCCTTTCTAGAATGTCATCTAGCCTTGATGATCAATCATTCTAGATACCTTTATTGGAGCCCATTTCTTGGTTCTATCTCCAATGAGGCTTCCTTTCTGGCTCCTACCGGTTTTCCTTCATGAAGCAGATTATGTGTTATCTCAACCAACTCTTATTTGAGTACCAGAGGCTATTCTTGACTCATTAACTATGTTCCCATTTAAACCCCAGCTCTTTATATAGGAGTCCCCAGAGAAGTCATCTATTAGACGACAGAATTCTTAGTCACTAGAGTTGTTATTGGTCTTTGAATACAATAACTTCGTCATTTTAATCTGATTCTTGGAAGCGGGAAAGTTTTAAGAAAACACAAAGATAAACCAAGTTTTATTCTGGAATTAAGACGTTTTGGAATCAAGTTTGTACAGGAATAATTAGCAGTACCGTATTCTTGGCATGGATCTACCATCTCCAGCGAAAAGAAGATTTGCCCCGGTTATCCTTGATGTTTGGATTTCAGGGTGTTGGCTTGTGTTATTCTTTCTTCTTTCCTATTTTGCGTCGTTCACGTCGTTTCTAGCATATAGCTAAGCATATACATCATGTCCCTAGCATCTTTGCATCTTTGTGCTCTGCTTTGCTCGTGGTCTTTTGTTGGTGCCTGTCTTTATTTCCCCAGTGAAGTGAAGACATTATCGGTTTGCCTTGGGTCGTGGTTGTTCGGTCCTAACCTTTGCGCGCCAGATTGGAATCTTTAAACCTTTTACTGTTCCCCGAGAAGTTTAACGTTAAAGTGTTTTAAAACCTGTTCTCATTTGAATCGTGTCAGACTTGAACTTAGACTTTGTTTGAATCGAGTCAAGCATCGTCTTTTCGTTTTAAAACTGTTCTCGTTTGAATCATGTCAGACTTGAACTTAGACTTTGTTTGAATCGTGTCAAGCATCGTCTTTTCGTTTTAAAACTGTTCTCGTTTGAATCATGTTAGACTTGAACTTAGACTTTGTTTGAATCGTGTCAAGCATCGTATCGTGTTTTAAAACCTATTCTCGTTTGAATCGTGTCAGACTTAAACTTAGACTTTGTTTGAATCGTGCCAAGCATCGTCTATTCGTTTTAAAACTGTTCTCGTTTGAATCGTGTCAGACTTGAACTTATACTTTGTTTGAATCATGTCAAGCATCGTCTCGTGTTTTAAAACTTGTTCTCGTTTGAATCGTGTCAGACTTGAACCTGGACTTTGTTTGAATCGCGTCAAGCATTGTCCTTCTATTTTAAAGCTGTTCTCGTTTGAATCATGTCAAACTTGAACTTGGGCTTTGTTTGAATCATGTCAAACATAGTCCCGTGTTTTAAAAGATGTTTTCGTTTGAATCGTGTCAGACTTGAACTTGGACTTTGTTTGAATCGTGTCAGGCATTGCCTTCTGGTCTTAAAACCATTCTTGTTCAAATTGTGTCGGACATTGAACCCTTCACCTTGGATTCTTTTGAAAACTTGCTTTAAGCTAAGCTTTTCTTGGAACAAATTTCTTCAACCTTATAAGACTCATATCTGGTGCGCAGAGTTTGTCTCTGTCTTCCTGGCTTTTCTTGAAGATTCCATTTTGAACTATTCAGTATCAGATCCCCAGGAAGTCTTTGCTTGGTTGTCTATCCTTTTGACTGATCCCCAGTGATTAGGTTTTTTCTTCCTGGTTTCATGCCTAGGAAGAACGTGGGTTTGTTTTGTCCCCAGTAGTTTATCTCCCCGGATACTTCCCCAGTGGAGATTGCCTGTGGCCTTTTCCCCAGTGTTTCTTTAGAGTCTCCCCGGCGGGTCTTTTTTGTTGGTTAGCTTGCATCCCTATTGAGTTGTTTCTCATGGATACTAACCTTCGTCATTCCCCAGTGAAGCTCTTTGGTCTTTTTGCTTCCTGTTTGCCCCTTGGTGTCTTGTTGTGTCTGCATTTTCTTGCATCTTCTTGGCATTATGTCTGTTGCATTGCATGTGTGTGCATCTCAGGGCAAAATTTTCGGTTATCTGTATTTAAATATCTTTCACTATTGATCACATAAGGATCTTTATCTCTCATGTCATCAGGTGAAGATATTTAAATAGGGGCAACTGTTGCACCCCAAATTTTACCCTCATCTTTTTGCTAAATGTTGTGTGACTGAATTTTCTCTGTATTTCACTTTAATATCTATTTTATTTGTTTTATTTTAACATTTCTCTGTAACACCCCCTTCCTATACCCCCAAGTAATCACATAATTCACTTAGGCACATATGTAAAATAAAAAAATTCGCCAGAGTACGATTAAAACATAGTATAAAAGAGGCATGTCACATCATACACGCATTTAATACATACAACACCTGCTCATTAGATTGATATGCAACAGTGGGGTAACTTGCCATAGAGGAACTTTGTCCTTACACCCACCTCTCAATATTTAGAATAAAAGCGGAAAATCCAAACATTGATAACATCGAACATATATACAAATTCATCAGCAAGATACATCTACAAATGTATCACAAAAGATTACTATACATCCTAGCTACCCGGTGCTACATATCAGAGCCAACCGACCAAAAGAATGAAGACATGCTTCACCAAAAAGACCTCCAGCATACCTACTCTGCAATGCCTCATAGAGCATCATAAAACAGCAGAAGGGTGAGAAATATTATCATAATAACAATGCATATAATTACATGTATAAACATAAAAATACACATATTACACATTCTCACCACAATTCATCACATTTTCATCCATATACATCACAATGTATATATATATATATATCCACCAAGCATATTCATCATGCACACTTTCACAATTCTCAATCATTCAGTATAAACATACAAAATTATGTTCATTCAACAACACATCATTATAAAGATGATAAATGCAAATCATAGAGACCGACTCACGACTCTATACAAATGCAATGCGGTACCGACTCAATCATCACTAGTTCACTCAGGAACTCTGCTGGAACCATCGCTCGTTACCGAAGTAACTCCCCGCCGGGCCTACGATGTTCACCCATTGCTCACACCCCACATGGGCACACAATGTTTATGGATCGCTCACACCCCACATGGGCACACGACCCGATCGCTCACACCCCACACGGGCACACGATCAGATTGCTCACACCCCACATGGGCACACAATCATTCGTAATCATCGCTCACACCCCACATGGGCACACGACGTTACGACAGATTCTCATTAGAATCGCACAACACAAGAATGCACATCATGATGCTTCACATGCAAAATGACTCAAAAGACATTCTTGAAATGCATACATATTCACAATATATTCATGCATTCATCTCATACAATCACATACAATCTATATACATTCACATCAATGCACTATTGTATGATTCTCATTCAAACACACAGTCAAAACGGTAAAAGTCGCTAAATAGCACTATTCCCGACTTTCCGACATAATTAAATCGGCTAACGATTTTCAAAACATCATAATAAGAAAGTACAGCTCAATACCTTTCCAACGACACCAAGAATGTAAAAATCGGATAATCGGAACAAAAGTTACGGACGAAAACGAAAACGACATTTTGGAAAATCCCATTTTTACATTCCTCCTGTCCATACGCGTATCACCCATGTCCATACGCGTACGGACAGAAGCCATTTCCTTCACAAATTCCTCGTCTCAAAGTCCATACGCGTATTGGCCCATGGCTCGCCCATGTTACGCGTAATGCCAAGATTCATACGCGTATTGGCCCAAAAACAAGCCAATGATACGCGTATCGCCTTGGCTCATACGCGTATGGACATGCCCCTTACGCGTATGGCCAGAGCATACCCAGAAAAATTCTGCAGAACGAAGTTCTGCGTTTTCCACTCCCCAATCATCCAAATCTTCACCTAATACTCAGAAAAATGCCAATTTGATGTATAACAATACATACCAATCATGTATAAACAACTATGAACACAATCAACATGAGTTTTAATACATTTGGATCAATTTCTAATCAATTTCTCAAAAATGGGTTATACCCTAAAACTCACAAAATTCATCAACAACAACAACAATTCATACATAATCATATACATTGATAAGATAACAATGTTTCACACCCTTACCCGGATTCCAAGCTTGCTAATTGATTGATCTTGATGAATTTCTAAGTTTTTCCTCCTTTCCTCTTCTTTTCTCTTCCTCTTCTTTCTTTCTCTCCTTTTTCTTTCTATCTTTCTCTATTTCTCTCTTATTCTCTTTTCTTTCTATTTTCTTTCTTTTCTATTTCTTTTCTCTCATTTTCCACTAAATCAATTTAATTCATTTTTTTCTCACACAATTCTAATTCCACAAAATTTCTAACTTATAATTAATTGAGAAAAGACTAAAATACTCTCCATTCTAATTTCCCCGAAAACTCTCAAAAACGGTAAAATAGCATTTAACACACCAATTCAACAAATAAAATAATTTATCACCCAATTAAATTAAAAGACTCAGGAATAATGGAATAATCAAAATCGGGGCGTTACAACTCTCCCCCACTTTAGAAATTTTCGTCCTCGAAAATAATACCTGATTCAAACAACACCGGATACGTCTCTCGCATCCCACTCTCTAGTTCCCACGTCATATTGCCTTCCGCAGCGCCTCCCCACGCTACTTTCACAAGCGCAATATCCTTGCCTCTTAGTTTCTTAACTTCGCGGTCCAAAATCCTAACCGGTAAAGCTTCCACCGTAAGGTTATCTCTCACTTCAACCTCGTCCATAGGAATAACATGTGACGGATCCGGAACATATTTCCGAAGTTGCGAAACATGGAATACGTCATGCAAATTCGAAAGGTTCGGAGGCAACGCCACACGGTAAGCCACAACACCAACTCGTGAAGTAATCTGATACGGACCAATAAAACGAGAAGTCAACTTCTTCGACTTCAAAGCACGACCCACACCAGTAACTGGTGTAACTCTCAGAAACACATGGTCGCCTTCTTGAAACTCAAGATCCTTCCTTCTCTTGTCATGATAGCTCTTTTGTCTACTTTGAGAAGCTTTCATCTTCTCCCAAATAAACTTCACTTTCTCCGTTGTTTGTTGTACCATTTCCGGTCCAACTATCGTCCTCTCGCCGGTTTCATGCCAACACAAAGGTGTTCGACATCTTCGACCATACAAAGCCTCAAATGGTGCCATACCTATACTCGAATGAAAACTGTTATTGTAAGTGAATTCAATCAATGCCAAATAACAATCCCAAGCACCACCTTGCTCGAGTACACAAGCACGCAGTAAATCCTCCAACGATTGAATCGTCCTCTCGGTTTGACCGTCCGTTTGCGGATGGTAAGCCGAACTCAATCTTAGCTTAGAACCCAAAGCCTTTTGTAAACTCTCCCAAAACCTCGATGTAAACCTTGGATCTCTATCCGATACAATACTTTTAGGAACTCCATGTAACTTCACAATCACCAGAACATAAATCTCGGCTAACTTCTCCAAAGGATAACTAATATCAATTGGAATAAAGTGAGCAGATTTAGTAAGCCTATCAACAATTACCCAAATAGCATTATGACCTCTTTGCGTATTGGGCAATCCCGTAACAAAATCCATCGATATACTATCCCATTTCCATTCCGGAATATCCAACGGTTGCATAAATCCACTCGGTTTTTGATGTTCCACCTTAGACTTTTGACAAGTTAAGCATGCATACACAAATCGAGCCACATCCCTCTTTAAACCGGACCACCAAAAGATCTTCTTCAAATCTTGATACATCTTATTCGCACCCGGATGAATACTTAAATTACTTCGGTGTCCTTCCTCTAAAATCATCTTTTTCAACTCCACATCATCGGGAATACAAATACGACCACAGAATCTCAAAACTCCATAATTATCAACCTTGAAATCCTCATTCTCATTCAACATCAAATCAACGAATTTCAAGTCCAACTTTTGCTTTTCACTAACCGTTGCAAGAAAATCATTCGTAACATGTAGCATACCAAGTCGCACACTTCTCGGCGTCATTTCACAAACCAAACTCAAATCTCTGAAATCTTCCAAAAGTTCCCATTCTTCCATCATCAATGCGGACATATGTAACAACCTCCGACTTAAGGCATCGGCCACCACGTTTGCCTTACCCGGATGGTAATTCAAACCAAAATCATAATCCTTCAAAAGTTCTAGCCACCTCCTTTGTCTCATGTTCAATTCTTTCTGATCAAATAAATATCTTAAGCTTTTGTGATCACTAAAAACTTCAAATCTCGCACCATAAAGATAATGCCTCCATATTTTCAAAACAAACACTACCGCCGCTAACTCCAAGTCATGTGTAGGATAATTCTTTTCATGCACTCTCAATTGTCTGGAAGCATATGCCACAACTTTTCCATCTTGCATCAAAACACCACCTAAACCTGTCAATGAAGCATCACAATACACAACAAATGGTTCATTAGGATTAGGCAAAATCAAGATCGGAGTCGTTGTCAACCTTCTCTTTAACTCATTGAAACTCTCTTCACAATGAATATCCCAAATGAAAGCCTTTCCTTTACAAGTCAATTGCGTTAAAGGAAGTGCCAATTTCGAAAATCCCTCAATAAACCTCCGATAGTAACCCGCCAAGCCTAAAAAGCTTCGAATCTCCGTAACCGACCTAGGAGCCTCCCATTGCATCACCGCATCTATCTTGGATGGATCAACACTAATACCACTACCGGAAATAACATGTCCAAGGAAACTTACTTCCGATAACCAAAATTCACACTTTGACAACTTAGCATACAATTGTTTCTCTTTCAAAATTTGCAACACAATTCTCAAATGCTCTTCATGCCCCTCTTGAGACTTAGAGTAAATCAAAATATCGTCGATGAACACAACCACAAAACGATCCAACTGTTCATGAAAAATACGATTCATGTATTCCATAAACACACCAGGCGCGTTAGAAACCCCGAATGGCATCACGGAGTATTCGTAATGACCATACTGTGTCCTAAATGCCGTCTTTTGAATATCCTCTTCTTTCACACGAATCTGGTGGTATCCTGATCTCAAATCAATTTTGCTAAAAACATTCGCACCAACCAATTGGTCCATCAAATCATCGATCCTTGGAAGCGGATACTTGTTCTTAATTGTCACTTTGTTCAACTGTCGATAATCAATGCATAACCGCATACTCCCGTCCTTCTTCTTTACCAACAATACCGGAGCACCCCAAGGAGAAACACTTGGCCTTTCAAATTTCTTGTCCAACAAGTCATTCAATTGATTTTTCAATTCTACCAATTCCGATGCCGACATACGATACGGTGCCATCGAAATCGGTCTAGTACCCGGAACTAGATCAATAGAAAATTCAACTTCTCTTTCCGGCGGTACATCCGTAATATCTTCCGGAAACACTTCTGGAAATTCACACACCACTGGGAACACATCAAGCTCAACTTTACTCTCCACCAACAATGATGCAAACAAACCAAACAATTGAGCTTCGTCCGCTAAAAGTTTCTTCAACTCTTTAGTGGATAGTGTCGCTCCCGGGATTTTCATCCTAGTACAAACGCGAAAGTGGCACCGAAACAGAGTCGCCAGCAATGTGTATTTATCCCAAGAGAGGGAAAGGAAACACCGCGTAAACCTGAAGAGAAGGAAAGAGCATGGTCTTGCGACCAAGAGAACTGGGTTCGGGAGTCGGTTACGCGCGGGGAAGGTATTAGCACCCCCACGCGTCCATCGTACCCGATGGGATCCACGCTTGCTTGTCTCGATCAAAGGGTGATGGAAAAGAATACTGGAAAAGGAACGAAAAGAGAACTGGAAAAGGAACGAGAAACAAATGTAGGGAAAATAAAAGAAGTGCTCGCATGGGCCCTACCCCACTGCCTACGTATCTCATCGGGAACATGAGAATCAGAGCGACGTAGTTCCCCTCCCTAGGGATGGATTGTTTGCATTTGTTAAGGAACGGCTAACGTTCTAGCTCAGGTGTTGCAGGCTCGCTGGTCCGAGTGCGTTACCATCTTGCAAGAGAACGAGTAGGAGCGCGTTCGTGCGTTGAGAATGAATGAGATGAGAAAAGAATTCCCGAAGGAAAAGACGTTATTGTTTGTTTTTGTCTTTAAAGAGTTTTTTATTTGTTTGCATATGATAGTGTATCTGAATCTTAGTCATTGGAATGTGTGCATTCTCACATTCCCAGATGGAATGGGTAAGAAAGAACACTAAGAGTGAAGAAGACCCCCACACTTAGTCCCAATTGTCAAGGTTCAAACACACTAGCGTATTTGTATTTATTAAGTGTTTTTGTTGATTAAGAAATGAAGAAGTGCTTTTAATTATTTGTACCTTCAACAAGTATTGCATTTAGGTCCCTCACACAAGATCAAATGTTTAACACATTGACCCAAGATGGGTTATATGCTATACATTTTAAGATTATAAAAGAAGACCCCTTATAACCTTTTCTTTATATGAAAGGCCTAAATGCAATAAATGCCTACATTTATTACATATTTTGAATTTTCTTTGAGATGAGAAGATGAAAGACTCAAGAGCGGATCAAAGGTGAAAACTAAGGGGAGACTAAGACACCCTAGTGTTAGCATACATGGTGATCCTAAGGTTAATGAGGTTTAAAGATTCTAATCCTAAAAGAAGAGAGAAGAGACTCAAACTGTAAGAGAAAATGGAAGTTAGTTGTTAGTGTGCTCGCCAAGGATAGGGATCCTCGTGCCTACGTATCCTCATTAGGGAATGAGGAATCAGAGCATCCGTAGTTCGTGGTACCGACCACAGATAGGAAACGGTCTCGATCGCATGGGTGCGAGAGAACAAAAGGGAAGGACACACAGAAAGTCTAAGGGGGAAAATCGGTCCTACAAATTAGCATGCAATGATGGTCCTAAGGTCAGAATCAAGGGAAGTCTACCTAATGTTGTCAGGCATGGATTGCTATCCTAATGTCTCTCCTACCTCCTCCTTAATCCAAAATTAAGTGGAGCGAGGAATCCTAAGGGATCATGTCATCAGACAAGTAAACACAGGATAAATCAATCACAAAATGAACTAAAAGCAATGAAAGAGTAAACAGTGTCAATAAGCAGTCATGTCAAACAATCAAAGTAAAAAAAGGGAAGCTTTAGCCAAGGGGTCATATCAACCGAGGCAAACAAGCTAGCTATGAGAAATAGGGGTAATCACCCAATGGTATCGAGAACCATGGAGAGCAGAATAAAAAAGAGGAAGATGTGAATCAGATCACATAAGCATCAACATTGGTCAATGCGAGCTATAGACAAGGCGTGGGGGTTTGATTACTAAACCCTTCTTCCACTTGACGGACTCGATAACAGGAGCAGGTGATGTTCAAAGCTTCAATCATGTAATGAGAGCTAAGAACGACTCAACTAGAATAACGGGGGTCGATTGTGAACCCTAACTTCCGTCAATTGCCTTCTTGGAGGTCTTGCCAGGGGAAATGGGGATGGGATGCCTCATAGAGGTCTTCAGGCACAATGTTAAACAATCACAAACAGAGCCTCCTTTGAGGACTTCCATCATTGCCGGCCAAGTGGCACGGACTCCCAATCCTACTTCTCATGGCATAAAAAGGGAAAATGCGGAATTAGTAAAAGAGAAGAGAAGTGATACCGAACAGATATCAATCCGTAGCAACGCAAGCAAAGTGTAAGCAAACCGGCACACTTCTAGTAACCTAGTATAAACGAGCAAAAGTGTCAGAAAGTGAAATGGATCCGTGAAAGGCATGGAACCAAATGCTCTTAAAAACCAATAAAACAAAGCCATAAGCCATAAACAGCAGCAACAACAGCGCTCCAGCACCTGCATAGCTGTAAAAACTAGCGACAAGTAAAAACAGTCTATAACAGCTACTATTTACAGAACAGAATGGGGGTATATGCAGCCAGCCAGGATATCAACATTCTACAGCACCCTTTGTGCACAGCAGCTGTGTATACTACAGTAACTTCTATGTTTAATGGGAATCACTACAAAATAAACTCAAAGGTTAGTCAAAGTTCATATGGGAATTGTCAATAAGAAGTAAATGAAATCAATTCTAAAATGTAAACAACAATTAGTCAAAATCTACTTAAAAACCATCAACAAAGCTAACAAATGAAACTACTAAAGATTAGTTAATGTTAGCATTAAATCTAAATTTGTTCTATGTTAGAACAAAATCAAACCAAACTATGTCAAGATCAATTAGTTCGAAGTTAATTTCTAATTCAAAAAACGATTAATGAACAATTAGTGGCCAATTAAGCCAAAAACAATTAGTGCGATTAAGCAAAAATGATTATCAAGCAATTAAGCTAAAAACAATTATCAAACAATCAAGCTAAAAAACGATTAGTGAACCATTAAGCTAAACAATTAGTGCATTTAAGCAAAAATCAATTAATGAACAACTAGGCTAAAAACAATTAATGAGCAATTGAGATAAAACGGTTGCGGAGCAATTTAAGCAAAAAATCAATTAAGGAAATGATTAAACAAAAATCAATTAATGAACAATTAAACTAAAAATGATTATTCAAAAAATCAATATCAAAATCTAATCTAATTAGTCACAATGAATCAACCAATAAACCATGTAAAAATCAATTAGAATCAATGTTACTTTCAATTACAAAACAAATTCTAAATTGCTCTAATTCTAGAATCTAAGTCTAATTAATCCTAAAGTTAAAATTAATTAATTCTACAAAGACCCAAAATTAGCATGCCATTAACATCTAGAGACTAGAATCGTGAGTTAAACTTGATTACCTAGACTTTGGTGGGGGTACAGTGGATGAGTCACTGGTGCAAAAATGAATTCCGGCCCAATGGCCTTTGGTCTCTATTCAATGAGGGTGTGGAAAACAGAACTGGAAGTGTGAAGATAAAAACCCGGTCCAGTCAATGTAACCCGGTCCAAAATGGCTCAAAGCATGGAGAAGGAATTTAACAAAACCCTAAAATATCTCAAATAACTCTCTACTTCCTTCCTCCGCCGTCTCAAACCCCTCTCCTCATCGTTCATAATCGTCGGCGACCTAGGGATCTCTCTGCCACGATTCTTCAACGCCGTTCAATGGCGTCTTCTTCATCTCCTCCGTCACTGTTATTCTCAAGCTCGTCGCGCCGGTTGTCTACCTCACACCACTATCCCCGCCGCGCCACCATATTTCTACTCGTCTTGTTCGTCTCAACCTTCTTTAACTCCAATTTGTTGCCAATTTCAAACAAAACCACACCTACAAGCTTAAATCGAAACACATCCATTTACGAACCCCAAGTCTTCTTCCACAAATGGAAGACAAGATCGTGATCTGGATCGTAGGGGTTTGAAGGCGACGATGAAGACGATGCCAATCGGTGAATCGAGAAGACCAGAGAATTCTAGGCAAAGTCGCGAACCCTGCTCCCTACACCTTAATTTCCCCTTTGATTATACGTGCGTGATTCATCTTCGATTCCGTTTCGGAATTTTGTGAGTGATGGTTATTGATGTGAATTTCAGATTTCGGATTTGATGAAGGCTGAAACGTATTGACAATGATGATGATGATGATGACGTGATGGTGTTGATAACGAATCGAGTCTGAAGCAGCTTTGCTGAAGAAACTGGTCACAGAATCTGTGATGATGATGACGAAACGTTGTCGATGTTGTGATGTTCTTGAAGCTTGATGTTGCGTGATACTTTTTCCGATTTGCTTCAAATTGTTGTTGAATCGTTGACGTTCTTGATTCTTTTGCAGGTTTGAATTCGATGGAGATTTTGGTGAGTTGAAGTCGCCGCTTGGAATTGGAGATGATGAATATTATTGAAGGTGAAGATGGAGGTTTTTTGAAGATTGATAAAAAAAAAAAAAAGAGGAAGCTTGAAGGTGATCGATGAAGAGAGTTTTCTGTTAGAGATTCGGTTAGGAAGTTAGAAATTCTGTTATGTCAGTTATGGTTTTTTTTTGAAATCTGGTGTAATTCTCCTCCTCCAGTTCTGCTACCAGACTATCTTTTTGTTATCTATTTTCTGTTATAACTTTTGCTGATGTGAATTGCACCTTTTTTGTTGAAATTGTAACTGAGCTTTTTTTTTTATGATAATTTCCCGTGAATTTTTATGACCCTCTTTCTGTTATGAAAAAAAGCAAAGCGCCCATAGCATCTCCATAAAGCTCCCCAATCACTGATTCTTGAGTTTGCTTCCTCGCACTATAAAAGCTAATGCCACAAGCAGCAGGCGTATTCCGTGTAAAAGCAATGAGAAGCGGGAGCTTGTTGCGAAATACCAAGTTGGCTATTGTAGCTTTATCAAATTGGCCATCAAAATCAAAATGGTTCAGCAGCACATGTGACATTTGGGTTAATATGAGAGGAAAACTTAGCCACCTTAGGAATTACGGTTTCCATTCCTCAAGTTTTCCATGGGACCTTCCAGCATCAAAATGGCATTTGGATATGGATTCAAGAGAGGTTAAGTGGTTTGAATGACAATGGGTGATTAGTTTAGCAATTTGGATTTCGATTATAATGGATAAAAAAACATAATGATTTTGGATATGGATTTTGAATGGATATGGATATAAAACTTGAAATTAATGAAAATGGATATTAAATGGATATGGCTTAGAAAGAGTGGACTAAAATAGTGAAAAGATGAAATGAATATTATGAAATGTAGGTTGAAAAATGGATATGGATCCCTATATGGACAATTGGATATCTGGATAGAATTTGGGTTTAAAATGGGTTGGGTTTGGATATGGGTTAAAAGTGGATTAAAAATGGGTTGATGACTAAAAAAAGAATGGTTAATTGGATTAACAATAAGGGATAATGGTTTATGATGACTTTATATTTCGAATTCCAAAATATCAACCAGTAAGCTTGATCAAACATGACCCAACGCTCTTTAAATCAACCCACAGATGCTTTGTCTTGATAACCATTGATTTCCTCAACCCTAATCTCCTGATCTTCCATTGATAAGTGTCCCTTGGATATTGATGAGCCTCTGAATAGAAAAATACCAATAGCATGAAAACTCTTCGATCCTATGTCCTTATGCAAGATGTAATGCAATGCTTTATGTTTTATTCTTCTATGCTTGAATGCAATGCAATGAAATGAAAGCACATGCTAAATGCTATGAAGAAATGAGAGGGCAAATTTTGGGGTATTACAGCTGCCCCTATTCAATCACTGTAGACCTGAATGGATGATAGCGATTGCTGTCAGGCTTTCAAGGTATGGAGGGATTGAATACCGACAATAACCCAAAAATTTGCACTCTGTGGAGAGGAAGAAAAGGGATATAAACCCAACCAAATGAACTTTGCTTGAAGAAAACCCTGATAATGAAGAAAAACACTAGAGAGATGTCTTTTGTACGACGCCAGACGACTACTGGCTTGCCACACTACTGGTGGACTTTGATAATGTCTTTTGTACAATGCCAGACGACTACTGGCCTGCCACGCTACTGGTGGACTTTAATAATGTCTTTTGTACGACGCCAGACGACTACTGGCTTGCCACACTGCTGGTGGACTTTAACAATGTCTTTTATGCAATTCCAGACGACTACTGGCTTGCCACACTGCTGGTGGACTTTAACAATGTCTTTTATGCAATTCCAGACGACTACTGGCCTGCCACACTACTGGTGGACTTTGCAGCTTTGTGCCACCCGAAGACGGACTTTTGCCAATCCACTGTTGGACTTTTAGAATTTGCCACCCTTAGATGGACCTTTCGCCAATCCACAGTTGGACTTTTGCCACCCGAAGACGGACTTTTGCCAATCCACTGTTGGACTTTTGCCACCCGAAGACGGACTTTTGCCAATCCACTGTTGGACTTTTTCCACCCGAAGACGGACTTTTGCCAATCCACTGTTGGACTTTTGCCACCCGAAGACGGACTTTTGCCAATCCACTGTTGGACTTTTGCCACCCGAAGACGGACTTTTGCCAATCCACTGTTGGACTTTTGCCACCCGAAGACGGACTTTTGCCAATCCACTGTTGGACTTTTGCCACCCGAAGACGGACTTTTGCCAATCCACTGTTGGACTTTTGCCACCCGAAGACGGACTTTTGCCAATCCACTGTTGGACTTTTGCCACCCGAAGACGGACTTTTGCCAATCCACTGTTGGACTTTTGCCACCCGAAGACGGACTTTTGCCAATCCACTGTTGGACTTTTGCCACCCGAAGACGGACTTTTGCCAATCCACTGTTGGACTTTTGCCACCCGAAGACGGACTTTTGCCAATCCACTGTTGGACTTTTGCCACCCGAAGACGGACTTTTGCCAATCCACTGTTGGACTTTTGCCACCCGAAGACGGACTTTTGCCAATCCACTGTTGGACTTTGCTAACGTCTTTTAACAATGCCAGACGACTACTGGCTTGCCACACTACGGGTGGACTTTCGCAAAATTCCAATACTGGATTACACTTTGCATCCGTGTCAGACATCTCTGCCGACTTTGCTGAGGAACAATGATCAATGACTTGACTTTAGAGGTTCCTGAGAGGATAGTATCTCTGCTGGAGAATAAATGAACAATCCGTCTGCTTCGAATTGTCAAGTTTTCCAAAAATAAATTGGACTTGAAGAATAATAAATTTGTCAGTAATCACTTCATCTGCTGGGGGAATGAATTCTGGTCACAGCGATTCCGCTGGGGATGAGAATTTCTTTGCATGGCGTCTTGCTAGGGAAGAAAAGTCATAAAAAACTCTGCTTGGGGATCTATCCAATCCAAGACCCTTCGTAGGGGTTATCCACCTTCTGACCCGGCTGGGGAAAGACTGTACCATCCTTGTTGAGGAATAGATTCTGTCGATCTGATAAACCTCTGCGGGAAGAACAACAACTCAGCTGGGAGTTGATGACAAGATTCGATGCTGACCTCTATGGGGATACCACGACCAGAGACACAATCTTGCTGGGGATCATGGCTACTCTGCCAGGGATATGCAAATCCTGGTTAGAACATTCCACTGCAACTTGCTAGAAAGAGTCCTTAGAGATCTGTTGGGGAAACCCAAAGCAAATCCACAGTAGTCTGCTAAAGAATATGACTGTCGAGCTTAGGATAAGTACTACGATGCCCCATGTTAGGCGAGCTTTCCTTTAGATAATTCCGTTGGGGATGACGAGTTTATAACAAACTCTGCTGGAGAAAACTGCTTTAAAGCGTCTCGCGTTGGGGAATGCCTTTTGAGAGGATTTTACAGAAGACCAACTGTCCTCAAACTCTACTGGGGATTGTCAACACTTCATGCTGGGGAAACAAACATGCCCCATGCTTGGACAACACAACAATTCGTCCCCGAAGAAGATGTCATAAGAGGATTTTACAGAAGATTTAGCCTCTTCAAACTCCTGCGACTGCGCTAGGGATAATGACCATCAGTTTCGGTATCGACAAGACCACTCTTTTGGGGGAACTTGTGACCGTTATCGACACAGAAAAGCTTGTAGCTGTTGGACGTACTGTATGAGAGAATCGACTTAATAAGATACGACGGTACCCAGTTGAACTTAATTCACTGATATCGAACCGTTATGAACGACCGCCGACCAAATGATGGACTCAGTCAGTAAACGTTGTGACAAAAGGGTGACAAGTGAACCCTTCCCTGAACATGATTGCCCCAGATTAACTGAATCTTCTGCGTGGGGATGAGTGATTGCTCGTCCAGAAGACATGATCCCGTGATCTCGCAAAGGCTTCAATTTTGCCTTTGAGCCTAGTATGAGGCTGTTACCTGCAAGCAAAGGATATGCACGTATGCCCCGTGCTGGATATGACTTCTGCAACAGAGAAAATCTAACTCTGAACCACCACTTGTTGGGGAGAAATGTTTTGATGCATCTCTTGCTGGGAGCATGCTTAATGAAGCCTGCTGACAGTAGGGGACCACAATTGCCTTGGGGTGGAATACCTCTTTTAAACCTTTTGGCTGATTGACTGGATATGCGTGAACAATAGTTTTTCTTTCACTTGCCCTAGATCAACATGGTCCACCAAAAGAAGATTGTCTCAAGAGGATCTTACAGAAGACTTGTCATCCAAAACGCCTCAATGTCCTCAAACTCTTGTAGAGATTCGTCGGATATCGACGTAACTGCCCCAGCCTGCATGGATTACTTAGAAGAAGTCATCTCAAGAGGATTTTTACAGAAAACTTGGCAAGCTCAATGCTTCAGTGTCTTATAACTCTTGGAGAGATTCGTCGGATCTCGAATTAACTGCTTCAGATTGTATGGTCTACAGAGGATTTCGCCTTGCGAAGCTTTATGAACAATCTCATACCACCGTGAGATATTCTGCCTCAGTATTCTGAACCCTGGATAGGCTGATTAGTCGTCTGGATGGACTAAATTCTCGTGCTCTTGGGATAGCCTGCCCCAGTATGACCCTTGAAGTGGTTTTTGCCCCTGACTACTGAACCAAGAATGCCTGCATTTGTAGGGATTTGAGTCTCAAAGTAATTGCCTCAGTTTAACTGAACTCTGAAGAGATTTCTCGACGTGATTGGCTCAGATTGGCTACACCTTAAAGAGATGGTTCGACGTGATTGCCCCGGATCGACTATGTCTTAGCACAACTTGTTGGGAAAGCTCCTGCTCAACAAAGTTTCCTGAGGAGGTACCACTGGACGTGACTGCCCTTCGGGAGTTTTAGGATTCTCAACTCGGCAAGATTAAACTTCTGGACTGGACTGCCATATGTAAACTTCCTTTGATGTCAAACAAATGTATGCAAGCAGAAAATATTTTATTCTGAGAATGAAAATTCTAATGCAACACACATGTTAATCTCGAAGTTTTACTGAAAAGATGTCGCAAACCCTTTGTGAGCGGATCACGGGTTAGGATATGACATTAATTTTTGAATGAAAGAATGCAATGCACATGCAACACCAACAAAGATCTTTTAGCATAACTCATGGGAGTCAGGAACACTATCTCTTGGTAGTATGCTTTTGAAATAACCCTGTTTCAATTAGGACTTTTGAGGGTTGTATCGTGGCCTGGTTCACGGTTTTTGAGAAAAAAGGATTTATGGCTCAAAGTTTATTGGTGCCCACCCACTCTTCGTGATGTTCTCCAGTCCTACGTTCAACTAATTTGACACAAACGCTCATTTCTCAAAAAAGATTTTGTGATCTTTAAGGAATCCATGCATTTGATGGTTTGACACCTAATGAGGCTTTGGAGTAACAGTCACCCCTTTTGTCTATTGTTTGTAGTCACACGACTTTGTTCTTGCTCGAGGATTTTCTTTTGTAATCCTTTTGTTTTTCGCTTTTTCATTCTTTTGCTTTTTGATCCCTAATTTTTGCCTGGACTGATTCTTTTGAATCTTTAGATGTTGGAGTCCAGCGGGATGCCCTAACTTTTGCCTAAGTTGCTTGTTTTCAAGTTTCAACTTAGCGGGCTTTTTTCATTTTTTTTTTATTCATTTTCTTTTTCCTTGAACACGTCGTGTGACACTGGCCTGTCTTGACTTTGTTGAAAGGGTTGTGACTGCCTCACTTTTTGATTGTTGACGGATAACCATTGTGGTTTCACATCTCTTGACCTCTTGACGGTGGAATAGAAGGTAATGGATCCTCAGATGCACACTCCTTTTGAAATTTGAACGCTCGGTCAAATTAACTGACGTCTACCCTGCCCCTGGGTTAAATGTGAGGGTTTTTTCGTACGAAAGAAACTCCTACTTCAAGGCTCAAAGGGGTTAACGAGGGTCTATCTCCCTTATATCTCCAGTGTTTGGGGATTTGAATCAATGCCTGTACATCCTCAACATGGTTTTATCCAAAAGCACACAATCAGAGATTTTTGCGTTTTCAACTCATCATCCTCCTTCAAGAGTTTAAGCACGACAGTTGGTATTGCAATGCACATATACAAACTTATGAGTGAATACGAATGGATTACTTCAGGAAAAACATGCGTATTGTATTATGATTAACATAAAAAGAAAAACAGATTTCATGCATGCATACAAATGTCTTGACAAATATAAAAAGTTACACATGAGAATGCAGTAAAGAAGCTAAATGATTGTCCTTGTTGAGGAGGCTTGACTCCGTCTGGACTTGTTGCTTCTGATGATGTTTTTGCAAACTAGGTGCTCAATCTGATGAAGAAAGTTCAATTTATGGGCCACCCATCTGGTGTGATAACCTTTGAGTCAATCACGTCTTGCACCTTGTCTTTACCTTACCTCTGAAAGACTTGCAATCGTCAATTAAACGGTCAGGTGCCCCAGAATGGTAGTCATACCTGGCATTTGGCATTGAAAGCCCAAAGGAAGCTTTGTCGAAGATGATCCTGATGCGACTAGCTCAATCAGTTCGAGTTTGAGCAAATGAGGAAACCTGTTGCACGTACGGCATCGGAATAGGATCAAACTTCTTCTCAAGTTGTTCTGGCCTTTGCCCATATGCTCTGCCCCTAGGACTCTCTTGGGGAGATGGAGTTGGAAGCCGACAAGAGATATCTGGAGGAAAGAAATTGATAAATAAGGTTGATAGATAAGGTTGCTCGCAAAGATCTCACACGATCT